>CM053587.1:158411393-158442551 GCA_028646515.1 Pseudochirops corinnae | reverse complement strand
TATGTATGTATGTATGTATAGGTGTATGTATGTATCTATAACTATAGAGAACATATCTAAACTTTATTGTAGCCTTCTGAGGGGAGTTTAGGGGAGGGGAAAAAAAACCAAAATTTAAAAAATTCACAGCAGAGAACAAAAGAAAATTCACAAGGAAGCAAAGAAAAGATGGACAATTTTCAACGTAATGAGTGTTATCATATAAGCATTCTTGAAATGAAAGTCTATTGTTACATATTTTGAATCCTCTCTTATGTTCTACAATGCACACAACATGTTTTTTTCTAACTTTGTATTTAAGTTCCAATATTTAAGTTTATGATATGTTTTTGTTTCTTTTCCTTATTCTATATTTGTGTTCTGGCATTTGAGTCTAAAATAAAATTTTGAAAAAGAAAAAAAAAGATTCTACATGATGTCTCTCCTTTTGAAAGTGGAAAGTTGGTACCCAGTAAGAATAAAGAGACTGGACCTCCAATAGAGAAAGATTCTTGTTGCTTTAAAAAGTCCATTTCTCACTTTTCTTAGGATCTTGCTGTTTAATCTCCTTAAGTAAAGCAAAGAGTTCACTTCTTTCTTTTAAAGAATATTGCATAACCCAATTGTTTGGTTACATTACTTTGTCTTTTCTATGGGTGTATAGCATTTTAATTGGCGTTTTAATCCCATGTTTTATGTAAAGCTCCTATAATTCCCTTGGTAGAAAAAATGGAAATAAAAGTGTTATTATTATGAATTTCTCATTCCGTTAATGCTTTGATAGATTCCTTAATTCACCCCAGAATCAAATTGCTATATACATTGTGTGCTCTGTAAGATGTTACAAACTGTGAGTAGGAGGAATATTTTTTGAGCAGGATAAACAGTAATAAGAAAGACATGGTAACACTGATACGTACTCATTTTTTCTTCAACCCACTTTGAAGATGTTATTAGAGTAAGAGATGAAGTGAGAAGAATAGGATTCATTTGCCAGGCCTTCCTCTAGAGAGAATTCAAAATGTGAATAGGTCTTTGAAAACCATGGACCTGGGCCTTCACTGAAGTTTAGGCGCCAGGAGAAAAGCATCCATACTACATGTCACGAGGGCATGTAAATCAGACAGAAGAGTCCCAGGACTCTGAGAACAAGGTGCTGTTGATGCCACTAGATGGAGATGTCTGCTTAATAAATCTGATCAAGTGCCAAGCATGAAAATAGATTGGAATGAGAACCAATTTGATTCCCACCATGATGTTTCATGAAGGAAAGAAAGCTGTGCTTGAGTAGAAGCAGTAACATAAAGCTGTTCATCAATATAACAGTGTTGTTGTCTACTGCCTCTACTGACTTGATCAAGGAAAGGTTCCCATTTAGATCTGAGCTATAATACTGTTCCATTAGATACTGAGAACTGCTGTTTTGAGAGTATCATCACTCTGGGGGATGGATAGTATGGGCAAAGCAGTATAATTCCTCTTAATCATGGAGCTTAAGCTTCTTGTTCAGTTCTCCTGAATTTTTGAGTAATCATGGCCTCATCATGTAAACACCGGCTGCCTACATTCTTCTGCCTCTATAATGAATACAACAATTCTTGCCAGCCACCTCCAAAGAAGCTGATGAGGAATAAAGGATGATTGTAACATAGGATTTGGAAGAGATCTCCAAATATTGTTATTCTTTGAATAAACATGTAGTAGTAGCAGCTGCAATAACATTTACTAATCACCAAAGAATAATGTATTTGTGAGAAGCCCATACCACAGATGGAAACTCCAGCCATTCTTCCAAACTCCTGGCAGATGGGCCGAATTGGAAAACCCAATAGCAATTAAGATTTTAAAATATGATTCATCATTGTGCCAAATGTCACTAGGTAGATACCTGAAGGAAGGGGGGAAGAATGAATCCTTGTCTCAGAGAACAACTTACTTCTATTCTAGCTTCAAGTGGGTAGGTTGTGACCAGGAAGTTTCAACAGTATGGTATAGTGTAAAGAACACTGGAATCAAAGGCAATAGAAATCTTACCCTTGTCACTTAGTCCATACTGACCTAGGGTAAGCCATTTTGCCCCAGTTCCCCATTCCTAAAATGAAGGTGAAGCCCAGCTCCATGGGCTTTCATTCCCCATCTCTATAATAGGAGTGTAAAAATTATCCTTTCCATCTAGTGAAAGGTGAACTTAGAAGATAAGACCGTTAACTAGAGAATCCAGGACTTCTTTTCTCTTCTTCTGATAATTACCTTAATCTGGACAAGACATGGGGACTTAAGCCTATTGCTCTTAAATGTGTTAATCAACGCTTCCTTTACCTTGTCTGGTTACTATTCTAATTCTATTTTAACTAAATTCATTTTTCAATTAATAAGGACTTCTTTTCTTTCCCTCCCACCTCCTCCCACCCCGGGGGGGGGGAAGAAGAAAAAGAAAACACAATTAACACAATTAACAGAAACACAATTAGTCAAACAAAACAGATTTTCATATTGGCTCTGTCCAAAAATATGTCTTATTCTGCATATTGAGCCCATCAACTCTATGGCAGGAGGTATACAGAATATTAAAAAGGAAAACAGAGTTTCTCCCTAAACTCTCCTCCCAACTTCCTCAAAAAAAGTGGTTTAGTTTTTGGATTTAGTATAGGGCACTATATCAAAACTGATAGCTATGGGAAAATTGAGCAGGATTCTCATGCAGATTAGTTCAAAGATTTCAGACTACGATGTTGAAGGGGGGGAATAGTCTTTAAATAGGGGTGAGGCAATATGATGAATGTGGAAATAGGTTTTACATGATTGTATGTATATAACCTACATCAAATTGCTTACAGTATTAGGGAGAAGGGAGGGGAGGAAGGCGGGGACAGAGGGAGGGAAAAATTTTGGAACTCAAAATTTTATTTTCAAAATGAATGTTAAAATTATTTTGACATGTAATTGGAGAAATAAAATAGTATTTTAAAATAAATAAAAAGGGATTAGGACATAATCTGCTTCTACAATGACCCATAAGTAGAGGTTGAAGAAACTGAGATTGTTTAGCCTGACCAAAAAAAAAAAAAAAAGACTAGGGGAGAGTGGAGTGGTGGAAAACATGATAGTTGTCTTCAAGTATTTGAAAGGGTATGCTGTGAAAGAGGAAGCAGATTTTTTCTATTTGGCCCTAGAGGATAAGATTAGGAAATATGGGTAGAATTTGCTGAGAGATAGATTTGAGTTCAGTGTAAGGGGAAAAGCTCTAATAACTAGAACTAGAAGAGATAACATGGGAGTAGGGAAGACCTGCTTGGACCCAAGTCTTCCTCTGGCACATATTGGGAATGTCACATAAGCTCTTAGTGCCCCAGGCAGCTATCTAAGGGAGGAGTTCTTAACCTTTTTGTGTGTCATGGACACCTTGAGCAATTTGGTGAAATCAATGAACCTCTTCTCAGAATAATGTTTTTAAATGTTCAAAATAAAATAAACAGGATTATAAAAGAAGCTAATTATATTGAAATGCAGTTATCAATATGTTAGAAAAAAATCTAGGTTAAGAACACTTGCTCTAAGATAGAATAATATGTAAAAATATGTTGATTTGCGTTAGTAAAAAGAATTTCTTCATTAGGACACTATTCTCCCAATGGAATCACAGGTCTAGATCCCTAACCCCCCAGAAATGGATAATGGGCTGCCCAGGGAGTTTTCCTTCTTTAGAGGTCTTCAAATAAAAACTAGATAACTACTAGCTGAATAAATTAGGCAGAAAGTACTGTTTTTCAGATACTAGTTGAACTAGTTCCAGTTCTAGCAGTCTGTAGTGCATTACACATCGTGGGCAGAAGAGTAGGTACAGAATAAGGTTGGATCTGTAAACACTAGACTTGGCTCAAAAACTATGAGCTTTCAAGTTCCAGAAACATGATCAGGGGACATTGTGGGGAAGAGGTGGGGGATGATCTGTGGAACTTTTCCAGTTACATAGATGACTTACTGGAAGCTGCCTCATTTTGAAGGCATTATAAATTTCTGTTGGGACCATTTTGATTGGGTGGAATCTCCTTCTTAGTAGTAATTTGACCTGTTTTTTCATCTGTATTGCTCTCTTCCCCCTTGTGATTTTGTCCTTCTTCTCAGCAAAATGTATTTCTGAAGTTTTTCTGCAGTAAGAAATGTTAATCTATTGGTGTATTCCTTGACTCCTGTTAAATTCTAAACAATTCAAGTGCAGGCAGACATCTTCAACTTTTGTAGCAAGTGTGGAGCTTTGGACAATGTGGGTATATAAATGTTCATGAATGACATTTATTTTTGAGTCAAAGGATTATTTTTCTGACCAGAGTTAAAAGAATTTTTATTCCATTAAGCCATTTCATAATACCTTTTCAGCCTAGTACTTAACAGATGTCTAAAAAAGAGCCACTCCTAAAAATGTTAGACAAATATTATGAGAGGAAGAAAAAGCAGTTATATACTATTTTGATAGCCAGTGGAATACAAGATATGACAAAGAGCAGTCATAGATTTGTCTCTGAAGATGCATAATAGTAGCAAAGATCCTCATCTATTGAGTGATTGGATGTGGTTTGAACAGAATATACTAAAGAAGAATGTAATAAATGGTATCTGGATTTTCTTTCCAATCTAACTATACAAATCAGTTATTATGATACTACGATTTTTTAAATGTGATCATACATGTTTATAGTAGAGTAGAAAGACCACTAAATGGGGAATCAGCAGAGAACTGCTTTGGACTTCCTCTTTTAAAACTAGCTGCATAACCATGAACAAGTTATTCAATCTCTCTGAACTTCAGTTTTCCTTATATGAGAAACAGGGACCACATTCCTTCACATGGTGGTTGTGACCATCAATAAGATACCATACATAAAGTGTTTTTGTAAATCATTAATAAACACATAAATATCAACTGTTTTATTATTCCTATATTATGTCTTCATTAAGCAAAAACAACTGCCTTAATGCAGCTTTGAAACGGTCAGTAAAACCTGTTATTTGGTTTTATGGAGACAAACATTGGTGGTTTGCATGAATTCAGAATTTTCTCTATCTTTTTTTTTTTTTACTGAATACAAAGTAGTTTGTACAGACACAAGAAAGGAGGGTGTTCCTCAATTTAAACTCTGAGATATATACTTCTCTTGTTTTCATTAACACTATCAATTCTTCCTAAGCTATGAAGAAGCAGAGCTATGGCATCGGAGCTAACACTTGTTTCTGATTCCTTTTCCCCTAGAATTCCCATATGTTGTCCATGCTCCTTTTGCTCTCATTTAGGAAATAGAAGCATATCTCTTCTCCAATACTTCAAGAGATGCATGATTTCACTGGACCCTCCACCATTCCCATCACCTCTTTCCTTACTTTTTTGCAAATGATCTTAAGCATCCTAAGATGCTTCAGTAAATAGAAATAATTATTTAATAGTCAGTCTTTTAGCAATGAACTTCCCTTTACTTATCCCTTAGATAACAGACAAAATCTGTCTTTGCACCCAAGTATCCCCTCTTTTCAGTGAGGTAGGACTTGGTAGCTCCATGAGAACATGGAACTCAATCAGAGCCTTTGGATATCCAAGGTTACCTCTACAAAGGGGCAAAGGGACCAAAGTGGAGAGCAGTAATGACTTCTAATCTTCTGCTAGTTTGTACACTCATGAAGGTTGGTAACTAATGTTTTTGCTTCTTGTGTCTCTTTGTTTATCTTTGTAGCACTTCCACCTCCCGTTAGTGCCTAACAAAGAAAAGCATTTTGTTCAACAACTGCTTGTATGGATAGAAATGAACTCTTACCAGGCTGGCACCATGAAGTCCTCCCCTGGAGTCCTCATCATGGGGTAGAGGTGATAAGTTCTCAAAAGATGTTTGAGTGGAAGTCAGGCTTTGGGAGGACCATGTTATTGTTCGGTCATATCTGACTCTTCATGACCCTGTGGATCAACTGTCCATTGGGCTTTCTTAGCAAAGATACTGCAGTGGTTTGTCATTTCCTTCTCCAGTTTTATGCAGGTATGGGTTAAGTGACTTGCTCAGGATCACATAGCTAGTAAATGTCTGAAGTAAAGTTTGAACTCTGGTCTTTCTGAGTACAGGGTAGTTAGGTGGCACAGTGGAAAGAGTGCCAGACCTGCAGTCAGGAAGGCTCGTCTTCATGAGTTTAAATCTGGTGTCAGTCACTTACTAGCTGTGTGATCTTGGCAAGTCACTTTACCCCAGTTTGCCTCAGTTCTTTATCTATAGAATGAGCTGGAGAAGGAAATGGCAAACCACTCCAGTATCTTTGCCAAGGAAACTCCAAATGGAGTCAGGAAGAGTCAGATGTGACTGGAGATGACTGAACAACAACTTTCTGACTCCAGGCTCCTGTGCCCTACACTGTGCCACCTACTTTCCCTTGGAAGGACCTACCTAGGTGGAAGGACTTTGAATTGGGGGTAAAGACAGGAGTTCATAACTTGAGGTCTGTGAATTTTTTTTTCTTTTTTAACATTTTAATAACTATATTTCAATGTAATTGGTTTCCTTTGTGATCCTATTTTTCTTAATTTTGTGAATTTAAGCACATTATTCTCAGAAAAGGTCCCAGTAGATTAAGGGGTCTATGACACAAAAAAAGCTTAAGACCCTCAGTCTTAACATAGGGCATTTTTATATCTGGGTTTGATTTGAGAGAGGATCATCACCAAAAATTTGATGGCCTGTATGTCTGTAGTCCAAAGACCAGCCCATCGAAGCCCAAACAGTCTCAGGAGTAGAGAACAGCCCTTTGGGTGACCTGTTTTCATCCATCAGTCTCATGAAGCAATCTACTAAAATACAGGGGGAATTATAGACGATAATAGCAAAGGACATCATATACCCATGTGGAAGAAATCCTACATCCTGAAATCTG
Organism: Pseudochirops corinnae; assembly: GCA_028646515.1. Classification (NCBI taxonomy): domain Eukaryota; kingdom Metazoa; phylum Chordata; class Mammalia; order Diprotodontia; family Pseudocheiridae; genus Pseudochirops; species Pseudochirops corinnae. The sequence goes on along the minus strand of CM053587.1, from coordinate 158,435,669 downwards.
AAGTTCAATTTTATGAATTAAGTACATTTGAATTTTCAATTCTGTATATTTTCTCTGAAAGCATCTGTATTTGACTTCTCAAACCAATGATAATACCTAGCATTTGCATAATGTTTTATGTTATGTTATCTCACAACAAAACTAGAAAATAGAGAAAACAATGTCATTTTAGAGATGAAGAATCAGAGGCTTGGAAAGGTGAAGAGCCTTGCCCAGGATCTCGTAGTCAGTAAATAGCAGTTACAGGTTTTTCTGACTCGAATCCAAAGTTCGTTTCCCTACCCCACAGCTGTTGTTAGCTTCTAAACCAAATTACATTATAAAGCCAGACATTTGGGCTTAGTAAGAAAACTGGGTAGTTTAAGAAATCTACATGAGGTTTATGGAGCCCCATATCATAGTTAATCCATATTGCATACATTGCCTTTCCTTATTTTCCATTCATTTAATTGGGAAGAGGTCAGCATTGTTTCATATGGCCAAAGGCTACAGTGGTTTGGGTTGAATAAAGGGAATGGGAATATAAAGGAAATTTTACATTGTTCATACCTAATGAATTTTTTCTGGTGCAAATTCAATATTAAGTGCAGATTGAAACCGAAATGGTTCTTAAGGGAATATCAGAAGGATATCAGATCTTAAGAGGGCTGCTAATTGAAAGGAATGGCTGACTAGATGCTTTTAATAAATGGTTGCTTTCTTTGGGTTTTCAGGAAAACACAGTACAGAACTGATGGAAGTGGTGTCTCTAGCCTTTGGCTGAAACTACCTGAGATTGATTAATTTTGCATAGAGTAGTTAGAGATTTATTATCTTTGTTTTGAAAAATTTAAAAGACATCAGACCTACTAGATCTGTAAACAGTATCATTGATGAAATAACTATTTCACAAAGCAGTGAAATAACTAGGTTAGTTTGGTAGCAAAGCAGCTACTTTTGGTCACATCAGAGCTCAATCAATTAAACTTTTCCAGAGACTCCCTTATAAAAATCTCTTTTTGCAACAGTTTGATCTTGTGATTGTCATCATCATTTTTTCATTTTTTTTGTTTAGTGTCTTCTCTACTAGACAATTCCTTTTCTGGGTCATTTCCTCAGAAATAGCAGTCTACAATACCATTCTACAATATTAACTTACCTGTGAAATCTTAAGGAGAAAGGTGTTAGAAGATTATGGGCAGTATAGCTTCATAAAACCACTCAGAAGCAGTGGAAGGAAGGACAAATACAGAGAAAACTTGCAAGAGAGCCAGCAGAGTAAAGCTGCCCTGATGACATTTAAGGATGAAAGTGAAGAGAAACCCAAAATGGAAAAGATCAGCAAAAAGGTTTATAACAAAAGTTTTTTTTTTTTTTTTTCATATCAAGGATGATGTAACCACCATATTTGGACTCTAATATCACGGGTATGATTCTCAACTAAATGGAAATGCATTGAAGAAGTAAAAGCAACCATACTAGACCATTCATATGCAGTTATTGTGTTTGTTGTTTGTTTTCAAAGAGGACCATGGCATCAGGGAATGATGGCATGACTTGCAGTTGACCTAGATTTGAGTGAGGGAGGGCTGTGCAAGGTCACCAGCCTTACTTTGTCCTCCAGAGTCATCTGGATCCAGTGGTCAGATATTCATCAGGATGACTGGAGATGACCCAGGCTGCAATGGCAGACCCTGGCCCTTTCAAGCTAAGGCTTTTTCAGATTCTCACTTTGAGTGAGGGAACACCCATTCAGTGAATAGTATTGTCCTTGGGTACCATATTTTTTCACTTGATAAGGAGATCAAGTATTTGTTGACTAAGGCAGTTCTTCGGGCTCTTTTATTCTCATTTTTATGGTAATTGATTTACACTGGTATATCTTCTCTACAAAATCATTATGATTGGTATTCATTTCTGCCTATTTGTGTTTTGATTTTCTCCAACCTCACTTAAAGATTCTTTTACATTTTTGTTTATAGAAAAAGGTTGTTAAGTGAATTTGAATGTTTGTCATATGAATCACTGGTATATTTGAAGTCTAAGGGATGGCATATTAAGTATATTCTCAACCAGGAGGAAATGATCCAGAAGAGGAATTCTCTAGAAGACACTAAAGAAAAAAATGAAAGGATGATAATGACAAGCATGAGAGACCAAAAGTATTGCAAAGGATTGCTGGCCAAAAGAGAAACAGTTATTATTTACATTCACTCTGAGCCAGGAGGGCCCAAAAGATAACCATTATAGTGGTGCTTGGGCAGGGACTTATTGTGCTCCAATCTATGAATTTCAGAGTGAAATGACTGAGAAAAGAGGGAGGAAGGAAAGAAGGAAGGAAGGAAGGAAGGAAGGAAGGAAGGAAGGAAGGAAGGAAGGAAGGAAGGAAACTCCAAGTTAACTGGGTAGCTTCCAGCCATTAAAAATTGACCTTCCTTTGGAGAAGAGGAGGAGAGATTGAGCCAATTTATCCAATTTACTGGGTCCCCATTCAGGCAGCTTGGACTACTCATGGGTTTCGTTTGTCCTACAATTTTGATGACAAAAGGGATTGATTCTTAAAGTAACTGAAAGAAGCAAAGACATCAGAGTCAAAGAAAAAAATTAAGCTGTAATTTGCCCTCTCTTCCTCAAAAAAGGTGACAGGAAGAATAGTAATAAGTAGTAATCCATCTGTATGATAGGGTTATAATCGACGTCTGTAGAACATTTTTATGAAAATAATCAAAACATAAATTTGGGACATCCTCGATAAGGGTATTAGGAGAGAATGAGCAGACATTCTCAAGTGGACTACATCTTTTGAATCACACAATTGATTGAAAAGTATTAGGGAATATGAGATCTCGCTGTGCTTAATGTTGTTGACTGTAACAAAATATATGACTCAGAGAAAAATACCATATAAAGGCTCTCTTCCAACAAGGAGTTCCTTATGCATAGTCAAAATTATACAAAATTCCTTGAAAACTATAACAGAGATGTAAATTCGTTCAACAACCCTCTAAATATTAATATCAATCAAGGCATAAAGTGGAGAGATATATGTTCCCCAGAAATGTTTACCACTATTGTGGAAGAGATCCAGTTTAGAGTCTGAGTTGGAGAGGGATGCTACGCATGTTGAAATCCTTCAGTTGCTCCTTTTTGCAGATGGCATGATGTTGTTTGCATTGAGCTATGGAAGATAGCAGACGCTCTTAAATGAGATTCATGATTACTCAAGGATCTGGCCCCACTATGTATGCAGGAATAAAATGAATGGATAAAGAATGCCTGTTGTCCATTACATAAAGGTAACTACATCATCTTGCTCACCCTATAGAATTCATCCATCAATAGATATAGACCTATATACACACATATAATATTATATATACATATATACATGTATGTGTTTGTGTGTGCATATATATATATGTATATATATATATGTATACACATACATACACACAATCATACCTCAGAGATATTTCTGCTTCCATTACAGACCACCAAAATAAAGTTAGTATCATAATAAAGTGAATCACGTGAATTTTTTGGTTTCCCAGTGCATATAAAAGGTCTTTTTAAATTATATTGTAGTCTATTAAGTGTGCAATAGAGTAATCTGAAAAAATGTACATACCCTAATTAAAATTCTTCATTGCTAAAAATGTTAATCATCATCTAAGCCTCCTGCGAGTCATAATCTTTTTGCTGGTGAAGGGTCTTGACTTGATGATGGTGGCGGCTGACTTTTTTTCTTTTTAGGGTGATGGTTTCTAAAGGCTGGGGTCATTATATCCATTTCTTAAAATAAGACAATGAAGTTTTCCACATCAATTGAATCTTCTTTTCATTTGAACACTTAGAGGTTGTAGGGTTATTAATGGGACTAATTTCAATATTGTTGTGTCTCAGGGAATAGGAAGACCAAAGAAGAAGAGAGTTGGGGAATGGCTGGCTGGTAAGCAGTCAGAATACACAGCATTTAGCAATTAAGTTCACCATCTTATATGTGCACAGTTTGTGCCACCCCAAAACCATCACAACAGTTTTTAGTTTTGTGAAAATTACCAACATGTGACACAAAGACATGATGTGAAGACGTGCTGTTGGAAAACTGGCACCAATAGACTTGCTCAACACAGAATTGCTACAAACCTTCAATTTGTAAAAACTACAAAATCTTGGAAGCACAACAAAATAGGGTATTCCTGTGTGTATATGGATAGATAGATAGATGGATAGATAGATAGATAGATAGATAGATAGATAGATAGATAGATAGATGGATATGTATAAACATATACATATATATGGAGAGAGAGAAGGAGGGGAAGAGGAGAAGAGGGAAAGGGAGAGGGAGCAGGAAAAAGAGGAAAAGAAGGAGAGGGGAAAGCAAACAGACAAACATTGTAGAGACTGAGTAAAAAAAATGAATCAAGAGAAAAGTAAAATAGATTGCTTTTGGGAAACTTCCAGATTATTTTCATGATGTCAAATGTCTTCCTGAAGCAAGCACTCATCTTTTTCATCTAGTGTTCTTTCAATAGGGTAAACTTTGGAATTTATTGTGAGACATGGAAGACACTGGAACAGGACTGCCCAGCATGGCATGCCTTCATTAAATAAGGCACTGTGCTCTATGAGCAAAGCAGAATTGTAGTAACTCAAAGGAAAAGTGAGATACACAAATTTAGAGCCATTGCCACTCCAAATGTTCATGTGGACTATATGTTCCTGCCCTGTGCTAGAACTTTCCAAGCTCATATTGGTCTGATCAGTCAGTCAGACACACTGTACATTGATCCTGACCTAGCGATATTTTTTTTGGTCCTCTTGAACTACAAAGGACAACAACCAACCAAGAAGCATCAAAGTTGAGGATCACACAAAGGACAATTTGAGGTATATGGTTGGTGGGAGTAGTATACAAAACGTTATTTAAAAAAAAAAAGAAATTATGCGTGAGAAAGAATGTAAGGAATGCCATCAAGGGCATGTATGATGTGAAAGAAAAATGGAGCAGTATAATGTTAATAAAATAGGAAGAGCTTCCTGTCCATTAATAGGGCTATATGACCACATGTGTATACATCCTGAGTCACATAGAGCTCATTGGGAGAGGAACTTGCCTAAGGAGGAGCTTGCTTAGGGGGAAGCTTGCTTACAGGGAGGCTTGCTTGTAGGGAGGCTTTCACACCTTTTGGTACTAAGCTAATTAGGCACTGAGTCACAAGGTTTGTGGTGCCTTATGACTCTGAGCCTATTAATTGCAAACTCTATATACTGCCACTTTGGGGGCTCACTCATGAGAAGGTCCTTTTGATTCCCTGAACAGGACTCTGAGTAGCCATTTGTTAAGAGCCCCCTGACTCTCAGAGGTTTGTGCTCTCCAGGTCTGGTGGTGTATGTAGGTGGTTATATTACTTTTTTCCAACATTTGGAGCCCTGTCTGTTGGATTCTTTCTTGATACTCACTTCTTTCTACTTGTCTGTACTTGCCAGTCTATTAATTAAACTAAGATCATTAATCCCCTTCCTTTAGAATTTCAAATCAAAGAACTTGTGCCAGCAGCCTACCCTGTGTGCTTGGAACCAATCATATAGCAAAAACCAGGTGTGACTTATGGCTAGCCCCTATGCTCCATTAATGTCCACAAAATTCGAAAATTCAAGAAAGGCTTCTCAAATACTTGATGCAACCTCTGTGGCAATTTTATCAGAGGATACAGATGAGAATTGCACAAGGCAGGCCAGAATGGCTAGATTGTGATTTGCATTATTTCAGGGAATATCCAGGGAATATATTCATGAGATCATAAATCCATTGGGAAATTGTATCTCTTCATGATTTGCTCAGTCTGAGTCAATCATGTATTACAGCAGCTAAAAAAGATAATTCAGTCTTAGATTTCATTAAGACTCAGTGCCCTGAATGACGAATGTGATAATCCCTCTGCAAGCTTTCCTAGTTAGATCACTCATGTAGTATCATATTTGGTTCTGTGTGACAGATGTTAAGGACATTGACACACTATAGAGAATTCGCAGAAGAGTGAACCAACTTGATAAGGGTCTTGAGATCACACTGTATGAAAATAGGTTAAAAGAACTGAGGATAGTTCACTTGGAGAAGAGAAAACTTAGTGGGGCACAAGAAGCTTATATTCCTTCTTTAAACACTTGAAGGACTGTCAAGTAGAGGGACACTTAACTTTGTCCTGCTTGCCCCCAATAGATAGAGCTAGGGGTAATGGGTAGAAGTTGCAAAAACAAAGATTTCAGCTTAATACAAAGAAACAATGAGAACTAGCCAAAAATATGATGGATAGAATTGCTGTGGAGATATCTGACAATTTTTGAGATTCCTTGATTCTTTAAATTGCATATTTGTAATCAAGTTCTCTATGTTTAAAGGATGGATATTCATTCTTTCAAGATTTTCCATCCACTAAAGTCTGATTCAAATACCATTTTTTAAAATGTAGGTTTCCATAAAGTCTGAGATTATGCTTTATTTATACTTTTTATCTTCTTCAATACCAAACATAGTAAACAGCACTGCAAAGGAAATAGCTAAATAAATGTTAATTGAATTAAAAAGGGTTCTACTAGATATCTCTAAAGGCATTTTCAGCTCTGAAATCAAATTTTGGTTATAAGGATTATTTCATTGATCAGGTTGCCTTACTTGAAAAAAAGTAGCTTCCCTATATTCATAATATAAGATGTATAATTATGTCAATAGAGTACAAACTCCTTAAGGGCAGAGCCTATTTTAATTTTTGTCTTCACATCCCCAGAACCTAGCAAAGTTGCAGCTACATGTGTGATTACTGAGTTGAACCTGAACATATAGAAAACAGAATTTAAAAAGAAAAAACTATGCAAAACACCTGGAAAATAGAGCAGTTACTATATTATTCTTAAAAGACCATCTTTCTTCCTCTCCCTCCCCTGTCTCTTCCACCCCTCTCCATTCCTCCTTCCTTCCCTCCATATGCACATATGTAATATAGAATATGTGTATGTGTGTATGTGTATATTGTGCATGGGAAAAATAACATCAGTTATAGAGAGAAGTCAAGTTAGATTTGAAGTGAGAACAAGAAGATATCAGTCTACAAAGCAAGAAACACAGTAAATATACTCTATTTCAGGCATTCCATTCACCCTTCCCAATTGATTCTTCCTGCTACTAAAATGATAAAATAATAAAAATAATAATAATATTACATTTTTATACTTGCTTTTATATTAGGCACTAGATCTTTCTCAAATATAAGCTCTTAGAGCAGTGGTTCTCAACCTGTGGGTCACGACCCCTTTCGGGGTCAAATGACTCTTTCACAGGGGTCACAGGGGTCGCCTAAAATGATCGGAAAACACATATTTTCGACGGTTTTAGGAATCAAGATACTGCTCCTCTATCCATATCCAGGCAGGTCCACCCACATGCAGATACGCCCACATATGAGTATTAAAGGGTCGCGGCATTAGGAAGGTTGAGAACCACAGTCTTAGAGACTCAAGAATTGGAAGAAATTGATCAGCATTGATTTTATCTCTCTTTTTTTGGTTGCCTTGCTTATCTTTGGGGCATGCTGTAAGAGCTCATTTCAAATATTTTCCCGAATTTCTTGACTTTGTAACTTGAGCATTCTTTTCTTCAGTAGCCATGGCAGTTAATCAAATTGAAAGGAAGGTTGGACCAGCTTCTAGACAAATGAGATGGTTTGGCAGTTTTGCATCTAATCTAATAAAGAATTACTGTATAAGGTTTAGCAGGCCAACAAAAATAAATAAAATCAATAGCTAGCCATCACTTTTCTAAATCAAAATTACTTGGCAGCTTTTCCTTTGTTGTCATTTTTTTCTTAATCTAGGGCCTTGAGTGAGGTCAGTGTGAAAGGCTCTGATTTGATCCAATTCAACAAGTATTCATTAAGCCCTTGCTATGTGCCAGTCACTGTACTAGGCTGATAAATGCTAATTTCATCCCCAACTGTTTGTTAGGAGGAATTCAGCATGAGTTATAAAAAAAAAATCTGAGCTTCTAAAAATCTTGTTTGCTATATCAATGCAGAGAATGTGTATTGAGAAGAGAAATGGTGTTGTATAGTTTGTGATTTTGAGTCCATTTGGTGTACAGATATAGCTCCATAGATCAGTGCTTTTTCTTTGGTATTGCCAAAAATACAATACAATTTCATGAAAAATGAAAGCTGATTGACTTGTGCTTTTTATTCCAGCCTTGCTTAGGACTGGAATCAATATGTCATACAAAGGAATCATTGGTGCCTGCAACTATTAAAACTGGACAAACATGAGATGGTTAAGAATGGCAATTATAGAGTGGACAGTGTTGTAAATGGGGAGCCCCTGGACCTGAATTTGAATCTTGGCTCTGTCCCTTACTACCTTTGTGACTTTGAAAAATGTACTTAACCTCCCTAAATCTCATTTTCATTAACTGTGAAATGAGGTAGTAAGACTAGGTGACCTTTAAAGCTTTTTTCAGCTCTGTAGCAATGAATCCTATGAACTAGATCTATATTAGATCTGCTCACGTTTCTTTTTTTTAATTAATTAATTTATTTTTAGTTTACAACCTTCAGTTCCAGAAACTTTTGAGTTCCAAATTTTCTCCCCTTTCTTCCCTCTCCTCTCCCCAAGGCAGCAAGCAATCTGATATAGTTTCTACAAATACATTCATGTTAAATATATTTTCATATTAGTCATGTTGCAAAGAAGAATTATAACCAATGGAATGAACCACAAGAAAGAAGAAACAAAGCAAAACAAAACACAATAGAGAAAGAGCAAATAGTATGCTTCAATCTGCTTTCAGACTCTGTAAGTCTTTATCTGGTTATAGATACCTGCTCACATTTCTTGCCCCAACAATCTCCAAAAGGTACCAAAAGGTTCAGGCCAAATTGCTCCTTTTTGCCCTCCTGAATATATACCTACGAGTGAGAACATTGCAAAACCATGGCATAGAATTCAGGGGTGGAGGACCTGTGGCCTCAAGACCATATGTTGCCCTTTAGGTCCTCAAGTGTGCCTCAAACTTAAGAACATTTGAAGTCTGGATTCAGTCAAGGGGCCACACTTGAGCACATAGAAGATCACATGTGGCCTCAAGGCACAAGCACCCCACCCCTAAATAGATATTTACAAATTCATAATTGTAGTCACCAAATCCTAGAAAAGTCTTCAGATTTCAAAAATTTTTCAGATGTGACTGGGTACTGTGTGTTTCTGCCTTCTCAAGGTCAGTGCTCACAACCTGCTGAGTCAAAAGTGACCTTTCTACTTGACAGAGGCTTGGAAAAAACACTGACACTAGTTTTCAACTTTAAACCAGTAGATCAATCCTCAATAACCTTTTCTCATTATCTTCTAGCATCTACCCCAATATGATGTGATCATGTAGATAAGGCAATGAATGCCTCCATGTGGTTCAAGTCTTTAGCTTCTATTTCCACTGGGGTGCTGAAAGATGGAAGAGGCTCCAGCAAGCCCTTGAGGCATACGGTCATTATAGAGTCCCACTGAGCAAAGGAAGGTCAGCTTTGCCTTGTCTTTTTCTGCCATAGGGATCCTACTCTTGAGGCCCAACACAAAAAACCATTGACTGCCTAGCAGTTAGTTCATGACATCTTGAACTTTGCATCATGCTGTACTATTTCACCTTAGTTCTCTTGTTTAAATGCCACATGCTTCCTCTTCTTTTCTCACTGTGGAGGCAAGGCATTGTCCAAATCCAACTGTCTTCCATGAAAGTCAAGTTCTGCTCCTATGCTTTAATTTTTCAATGACTAAATCACCATAATAACTATTAAGTCCAGCACAGAGGTTCCCAAAGTGGGAAATACTGCTTCCTGGGGGTGCTAGAATGATCCACAGGGGCAGTAGTGGCCTTCTGTGCAATAGGGGGGCATTGAATAAACTTAAGAGAGTGGTAGAAGCATAAGGAAATAAGAGAAGAAAATTTTGAAAAACCATTCGTAAATGTTTCATCTGTTATGCGACAGAGTTAAAGTCATAGTAATTACATTATTTTCAAAATAAACACACAAAATGCAAGTTATGACAGACCAGTGATCAAGTCCTCCAACAGATCTTAACAAGCAAGTGTTGGCAGGTGAGTGTGTCACACATTGTAGGCAAGTCCAGCATGCATTGGCAGGAATGTGTTGTTTACAATACTATACTATATGGTTACAAGATGCAATATTGTGTCATCAAAATTTCAATGCAGGAAAAACCCACAAATTTACAATAAATTATTAAATTTAAGATGCATCATTTAAATATATATACATTTTATATATTTTTTAAAATTATGCAAATTTCAAAAAAAAAGTCGAAGGGTTAAAGATAGTGGATTTCCAGGGGCTTCTCAGTAATTTTTTTGAAAAGAGTATGGCAGGCCAAATAAGTTTGGAGACCTCTGGTCTAGTATGTATGAAATGTACAATAACAGGTCAACTATGTCACTTTAGCACACACTATTATACAGTGCACTTCAACACCAAACAAAAACTATAATTATACTCCAACATACAATGATACAAGAGTTATTGGAATCAACTTGGCTAGCCTATTTAGAGAGATTACATAGGTAGGTTTAGAAAAAACAAATTGTTGCCAAATTGCAACCAACACTTTGAAAGAAGAAAAAAAGGAAAAATATTTAATATGATTTGCAGACGTGGAGGCTAGTAATATAGAGAGCATACTCCACTGTATGCTGGTGAGGCTAGAGTAAGCAATTTATTCCTTAAAAGATACAGGTAACCTAGAAAAACTCCAAAAAATCATATTTAATAGATCCTTGCAATGTCAAAGCAGGTAGCCTTATTTTAACCTACTATTATATAAGTAGGCTCAATCAATGCATAATTATCATGGATGAACCTACACAAAATGTAATGAGTCCCTTGAAATTCCCCTGATAAGTCTGGTTTTACACCATTACTACCTTTTTCCAGCTTCTGTCTTGTAGGTATTTTCAATAATTAACTATGTAAATCCAAGTCCAAGCTTCCATCAGTACCACACTGATCATATAAAAGCCACAAAATCAACAGAAAAGCATTTACTATATCAAAGACAATAAAGTCATAAAGACAGGGTTACTTAAGTGAAAAGGTCATTCTCAATCCTCTGTGGAGAAACTCCAATGAGTTCAGACTCCTAAACTTTTAAGGAAGTTAATGAAGGAAAATCTTTCAGTGAAAATTATCTGTCCTGAAGAAGGAGATCTCCAGCTGTCTCTTGGCATGTTCTCTGTGACCATCGTGGAAAGCTCCTGCAGCCGCTAGAGGCTAAATTCACCCACTCTGCCTCTAGGCTACCACTTCCTTCCCTGTGATGTTGATCTCATATGACATCAGACTGCTCCAGCCTGTTTCTCTGCCAAAGGTTGCTAAGAGAGATATTAGGACTTCCCTTTCTGTAGAATTCTCCAACTGGTCACTTTCATCTTCTCCAAGTTTATGCCTCCTAAGGTCATTCCCACATCAAAACTCAAGCCCTGTGGGATTCTCACATCTGGAACCTTCCCACCCACAAACTCCTTCATCAATACTCAAAGCTATGATCTCCATTGTAGACAAAAGCAATCCCTACCCATCTTATAAGAATATAGGAAGATTCTCAGTAATGAAGTTTAACAAACTTAGTTATAAGTCAACATAGCAGTGATGTTAGAAGTTGGGAAATAAAATTTGGTTGAGCTCTTAACACATAATGAACCCCCCCCAAAAAAAAAATCTAGGACAGTACACATTAAAGCTATAACATAGATTATCAAGAAATTATTAACCAAATTTGCAGGAAATCTGAAAAATTTCTCTTTAGGCTCTTTTTTATTTCTTTCATTTTTTTCTAGGTATGTCAATCCATTCTCTTTTTTTTTACTTTTCTTCTCTTTTCAGTCATCTCCTTCTTTCATTCCCCCCACCTTCCTTTTCCCTCTTCTTCCAATCTCCTCTCCTCCCCTTCCCCCTTCATATCAGCACTTAATTTTTCTATGGGAAACTACAAGATCCCCAGTACTCACTACTTTCAAGATACATGGTATGGAGATGTATTGGGAAAATGTATTGGGGAAATGTATTGGGAAAGATATGTCCCCTCCCCAAAAGTTAGATCAAAGGAACCTTTTCTTCCTGATTTTGGTGCTATTTTTCCAAGTTTTCAAAAATAAAGTAGAAAGAATTAGAATTTCAACTCAATCCTAAGAATCTACCACTATATTTGACCTTCCTTGGCAGCCTAAGTCTAGTATCTTTAAATGCCTTTATCATTGAAAAGCAGAATTCTTTTTCTTTGACCATTAATGTGGTACACTAGGACAATGCAAGCGTTCAACACTATTTAGTTGTGTTTATCTGACCATCAATCATTCTAGAACATTATCACTGAACCCATATTTTTCATCTTTTCCACAAGTATTTCAAGAGAAATTTTATCAAATGCTTTACTGAGATTCAACTATATTCTATTACCTTTCCCGATTACAGTTTCAATGGCTCCATATGGCTTCATAGCTACCAAGTACTTTCATATTCATTATCTAACTTGTTCCTTCTAAAATTCAGTGAAATGGTGAAAATAGTAATCCCATCTTAAAAATAAATAATATAAAGTCCAGAGAGGTTAAATGACTTGTTCAGAGTCACACAATCAGTGATTTTTCTAGATCTATTGATGATACCCCTAGTTTTCTTGAAGTCCTCCCTCCCTCACATTAAACATTCAATCAGTTTTGAAATCCTGTCAGTTGTGACTTCATAAGTATCTTTTCCATCCATCTCCTTCTTTTGATTTCCACTACAAGCACCATGGTATAGGACTTAATCAGTTATCTCTTAGACAATTATTAGTGTCCGATTTTGTCATTCTGCCTCTTGTTTATCCCTGATCCAGCCTTCCCTTCATAATTCTACCCATGTTACCTCACCAATGCATCATTCTATTCATATAAAAACATCTTAACCCAGCATCAAAGGCTCCCCATTTTATGACTTCTTGGCAGCTTCGTTTAATACTACTTTATATATTCTTTGTGTCAATCAAACTGGATTACCTACAACTTCAATTCTTGTTGTATCCTCTTCCATTTACTTATTTTTTATCACTTGGAACAATGTTCCCTCATACCACCCTCCACCCTTAAAAAAAAACCTACACACACAAAAAAAACTTTACCTTTGAAATTTTTCCTATCCATCAAGCCTTTAACCATCACCTTATCCAAAAAGACTCCACGCAACCTTCCAAAGTGTTTTAAGTTCCCTTAGACTTCTTGTGGACTTTGTAACTTTGTTTGGCCTTCTCATATACACATGCCTTTCATTGTAATTATTTGTGTATAGATTTCATTTTCCCTATTAAATTCCTCCATGAGGTCAGGGAACATGTCCTGTTTTACTTTGATATGTCCTGCACCTAGCACAGTGCCTAGTATATCATAAACACTAAACGGACTTTTGTGGCATGTAATTTAGTATTTCTTAAAAATGCTTAGAGAAGTAAAATAGGAATAGCATGCTTCTGCTTTCCTTCTATCATCTGTTAACAATATAACATTAAGCAGTGTTCCCATATTCTTCAAATTCTGAATAAAGCTTTTAAATGTAATTGTTAATTTGTCTTCGACTTTTTCAAAAGCCTCAGCTTGTTTGGATTGCTGTTATTGTATTCGGTCGATGTTATTCTTTAGTATTGATTTCTGGTTATCTTCCCTCTTTCTGCATTTTATATTTACATAATGTACATGTATGTATGTGTGTGTATATATACATATATATGTATGTATGTATGTATGCATGTATGATGTATATAGACTAAGGGTAGGGACTTGACCATGATTCCAGTAGTATAGGGAATGCCCAGATGAGGAAACTCCATATAACAGTGTAGGTCAATACCTATAGTCTTAGAGAGTTTCTTGCAACACTGAAATGTCAAGTCACCTCTGTATCTGCTATGTCAACTTTGACATTCTAGGCTTTTCGAAGAGCTCTTTGTGTCACCATATTGATTGCTTTTAGCACCTCCATATTTTCGTTATTATTATTTTTATAACTTTAATTGTCAAAATTTCATTTTTGAGACCCTTCCACCCCAATTTAATCAAATCTCCTTTTAGCGTCTCAGACCATCAAAGTTTATGTATCAATCATTTAAACTTTTTGAAATCTCTCTCTTAGTTTGGTATAAATTTTCTTGACAATTATGAATTCTAAGATGATGACGATGTTGTCAATAATTGTGATGATAGAAGGAAAATGGTATGACTGACAAAGTATTAAATTTGGAAATCAGAAGACCATGTTTGAATACAGTCTAGCACTTACTAGCTATGCGACCTCGGATCAATCACACTATGGCTTCAGTTCTCTCACTTGCCAAATAACAGTCAATGGTTCTTACAATTTTGAGTATAAAGACCCTTTTTAATGTAAAAATAATTTCACTGACACTTTCTTGAGTCTTGATAATATCTATCAAGTGAGAAAATAACTTGCTAACAAAACGGTAATGGAGAGATTGTATGGTGTAAAGACAGAGAGAAAAGCTAGGAAAAACTGAACTCAAATCCTGTCTCTGATACATCAGTAATGGGTTTTATGACTTTGGGTAAGTCATTTAATCTCTCAGTGCCTTACACAGCTCTAAGATGTGACATGGACTTCTCAGTGGCCAGCACTTAAGCATGATCAGAGATGTGAATAAGAAACAACAAGACCATGTGGGTAGTTCAAGGAAGAACCAGGAACTCCATTTAATGATTCTTTGAACAAGGTTTTTATAGGGCAATGATACAAAAGAAAAAAGAACTCAAGTTTTACTATCATTGTCTTTAGTCTGTTATATTCTGGAACTAACACAAAATGGATAATTTGATGAGGAATATGTTCTTTAGGTGCCTGAAGTCTAGGGGTAAAGCCTTTGATCTCAAGATCTCAAATAAAAGGTCCTTTTAAGTGTAGTCCAAGGGGGCCCAAGGAGCTAGCTTAATAAAGCTGGTCATGAAGGGCCCTAATTAGGGCACACTGTCAAGATTTTTATCTGAGTCCTGGATCAGCCCTTGTTATCAAGGCACCAAAAAGTCTTTGGGAAAGTCAATTAACTCATTTACATAACAAAGGACACTCTCATGAGCAGGCTTCAAGACTGGGGGGCCAAAGCCGTGTTTATCAAGGACATCTACATAGAAACTGACCCCCAAGAATCAAATATATTGGCTTACTACAAAGATGACTCTATTGCAGAGAAGGTGTTAACCTTCATTAATAGAAGGAGGATTCTTCACCTGATAATCCTTTTATCAATGAAATCACATGTCCAATTCCTATCCACTATTTTCTATACTCATAAGTTTAGTAATGCTTTTAAATGAATTTGCATTTTTTATTTTTTAATGAATTTGTATTTTATATCACAACAGCTACATATATTTGAAAAATTAGAATACATATATTGTAAGAGACCCTTATTCAGGTTTATAAAGGACTTGTTTGCTTGTTTATTAAACTGTCACCCTGACCATTTTGTGGGAACTAAAGAAAGATCAAAATGTCAGAACTTGGTACACATATGGATTTTTGGATCTTTTGTCATAACACTTACATTACCTCACCCTCTAGCCCACAGGGTATACAAAATGCAGTGGGTGAACCAATGGACTAGATGTAGAAGGTTCCTTTTAGCTATTCTAAGAAAACAACTGAGGCAGCTAGGTGGTAACAGATAGAATTCCTGACCTGAAGTCAGAAAGACCTGAGTTCAAATCTGGATTCAGATACTTACTAACCAAGTGGCCCTAGGTAAGGCACTTAACGCTGTTTGTCTCAGTTTCCTCATCTGTAAAATGAGCTAGAGAAGAAAATGGCAAACTATTCCAGTACTTTTGCCAAAAAACCCACAAAAACAAAAATAAACCCAAATGGGGTCATGAAGAGTCCCACATAACTGAAAAACAACTGAACTGAATGGCAACAACAATGACAAATGACAACGATGATGATGATGATAAACAATAACTAACATTTCTGTATGACTGAAAGGTTTATAAAGTACTTTCCACAAAAAGCTCCACAAGGTCAGTAATATGCAACTTAGGGTAACCTGAATCATATACTACTGACATGCGGTTCAAATACTTCCCTAAGCACCTAAATTACTACCAGGAAATGACTTAGAAAATACAGAGATTAAAGTTTTCTATCACTTAAGTCAATAGTTACTGTGACATCAAAAAACAATCAACAAGCTCCAGACTTTCACAAAGATATTTTTGATCAGCAGCTCTGTGCAGAGAATTCAGTTGTCTTGCAAGGAAAAGATAGTGTTAGGGAAAAAAAAAGAACTCTACTCTCAGTGAAGGTACCATCAAGGTCTAAAAGCCATTGAAGTCTGGGAAAACTTTTCAAAAGAGAAGGAATATTTTGGTTGTAGTTTAATTTGAGAAATTCACATTTTTCCCCCTTTTGAAATTGTGATGCAGTTTCATTTAGGCACATAACCTCCTTCCATGCCTTTTGTGTATTGTGGTCCCTTCTGCCCTGTCTGCCTTCTGGAATTATATGAAATTCTCCTTTGATTTTCCTTTTCAGCATCAGCATCACAGCTTATGCAAGAATAGCCCATTGCAAAGAGATAACAATGTTGTTTGATTTGGGTTAGAATTTGCACTTTCCACTAACCTTCAATTCTACTTCTCCACACCTCTGTCCTCACCCACTCTGTGCTTGGTATAACAGATCTAAGGGTTTGTTGAGTTCATAGGTTATGAGAATGTAACTCTCTCTAGCATGGACTGTTAGGCTTAATTAAATACAATAGCTAATCTCTGGAGCAGGAAAACTAACATTTGACCCCTATTCAAAATATAATGGCCAAATGCAATTGCTTATGTCCATGTTTAGCCAAGAGATGATGGTTACTAATTCTCTTCTTACTTAGATGGTACAATGTAGTTAGGCATTGGATTTTAACACGTCCATTTAAGACCATACCTTCATCATTTAGCTTCATCGTGTCCTACTCAAACACTGCCAGTGATTCCTTAATGACAGTAAGAGAAAGTTCATAATCTTCAAACTGGAATTCAAGGCATTCATGGTACTTGTTACTCTTACCACAAAACGTCTATCCCATACATGATTAGCTCCTCACAGTTCTTCAAGTTCCACCCTTATCCTATTTCAAGGTTCTGTAAATCCTCTTCCACCTCCCTGAAACCCTCTTTTTCATTTTATTGACTTAACAAAATCATTATTCCTTTTAAGTCACATCTCCTCCATGAACTCCAAATACTCTAGTAATTTCTGTCAAATAGAAATTTTAATACATAACATAGAATGAATGTTTAAACTACCATTCACATGATTAGTTGAGGTAGACTGGAGAGAGAGCCCAAAGGAGGAAGAAAAGGGGGAGGCTGGAAAAGCAGGAGGCCAGGTTATTCAGACAACAGAGGTTTGGGGAAGAAGAGCACAGAGCACCCAATGAACTTACTGGGGAGAGAGAACTGAGTGACCTGAACACCTATTGATGACAGTGCAAGAATCTACATGATATAAAGTAAATTGTAAAGGATGAAGGGGGCTGCTGAGTGATAGTCCTGAGAGAGGCCTGAAAGTGGCTTTGGGGAGCAAGTAATATTCCCACTTCTTCTCATGGCCCTATATGTCAAGGTGTGTGATGGCAGAAGTAGACAGCCTTAGAGAGGGTTGCAAAGATATTTTTCTTTTTAGCAAATACTGGAATATGAAAAGTATATAAAAAGAAGACATTCAAGATTAAGAGTAATTTGTTGCAAATAGAGAAGGATTCCAATGGGTACTCTGGAAATAGAAAGCAAAGGAGGTTATACTTCCGAGAAGATATGGGCTAGGACTGTTCACTATTATTGACAGGGAAATGTTGTTATCACGTGTCACCTTTCCTACTGTTAACTCTGCAAATCCTGTGCTGATCCCTTACATCCCACATGGCATGGCTTCCCAGGCCACACAACACACAAGGAATAATGACAAAACCAACAATAACAGCATTTAGATTTTGCCTATTTTGTGCCAGACACTGTAGTAAGTACTTTACAAATATTTCTCATTTGTTCCTCTTAACAACCTTACAAGGTAGGTGCTATTATCTCAATTTTACAGATAAAGAAACTGAAGTAAACTGAGGTTAGCTTAGTAATTTGTTCAAGGTCATACAGGTATTAGTATCTAAGATCAGATTTGAACTCAGGGTTTTTTTGTCTCCACACGCAACACTCCATTCACTGTACTACCTAGCATTCCTCCTTAATGAAAGGAAAGGCTGAGGAGAGGGACATGAAGATTGTAGGACACTAGAGGATGGTATCCCCAAAGCCTGATAGAAGGCCATACAGCTCAAGCATCCACTGCCCAGCTTAATAAGGAGAGGAAGAAGAATGTACCACTCCACCCCACTGTGGCCTTTCTTGTTAGAAAGTGAACTTTAAGACATCAGAGGACAGGGTCTGTCTTTCTTTTTGTGTGTACTGGTATCCCTAGTGCTTAGCACAGTGATTGGCACATAGTAAGTCCTTGGTAAATACTTGTTGTCTATCTTCATGTACCCTGCCCTGCCATAGTTGGCATGAGGAACCAAAGCTGCAGCTACTCCATGACCATCTTGACTCCATTTGATATTTTAACTGTTCTATCATCTTTCAGTGTGGGTACACCCTTCAGGGATATGGGGTCACAATCCATCAATGTCTCTGCACAGTTGATAATTAAATCTTTTGCTATGACAACCTATGAAACTAAGATAGACTAAGATGTAATAAATATTATATTTATTTATTTTAAATGATACAAATATGATGAGCTCTTGGGCCTTTGTAAGAAGAGATTCATATAAATTCACGCATCCCACCTAATGTCATAAAAATGTATCCAGTGGCATACTTTGATATTACAAGGTCTAGTTCTAAAAGGGATGCAATCCCTTTCAGGTGGCACAATGGATGGAATTCTGGACCTAGAGTCAGAAAGACTTGAGTTCAAATCCAGCCTCATCCACTATGTGTCTGTGCCTTATTGTTTGTATAATCTTGGGCAAGTCATTTACTTCTGCCTCAATTTTCTCATCTGTAAAATGGGATAATAACACCTACCAGTTATTGTGAAGATCAAGTGAGAACAAATTAGTAAAGCACTTAGCACAATACCTGGCGTATATTAAGTGTTATGTAATTCTATTACTATTATCCCATTCCTTCAGTTCCCATTGGGGTTGGAAAAAAAAATTAGACTTTCCAAATTGCAGATTAAGCCAGACCTACTCATATCATGCCATTTGAGCACACACATTCACAAGGACGAGGGAAGCAAGACTGAGGGCATTTCTGTCTCATCTTCGAAGGATAACCATTCCCTTACCTGATCTTAGACCTTTTCTTATCAGGATAGCTGACACTTAGCACTTCCTTGGATTCAATATTAATATCAAAATTACAAGATTTGGCCCAGGACACCCTTTAACATTGAGTAATTGACAGAACTGTAAGTCTGTATGACATATTTCTACATAGATATGCCTTGAGTCCCATGTTCATTTCTGGGCACCATATTTTAAAATAGACATTAACAAAGTTCAGAGTCCAAAAGAGAGGGCAATAATGGAGAGGAAATTCAAAACCATGGCACGTGATCATTGATTGAATGAATCTAAGA
This sequence comes from Pseudochirops corinnae, assembly GCA_028646515.1. Lineage (NCBI taxonomy): Eukaryota > Metazoa > Chordata > Mammalia > Diprotodontia > Pseudocheiridae > Pseudochirops > Pseudochirops corinnae. The sequence goes on along the minus strand of CM053587.1, from coordinate 158,415,966 downwards.
CTACTTTCCCAAGAGATGACAAGGAGAACATTGTTATTATCTTCAACTATTTGAGGAATTTTCAGGTGTAAATATGTTCTTCTTGGCTTCATAGATAAAAGACTCATTAAAAAAATTTAGAGAGAGGTAGATTTTTTACTTGCTCTAGGTAGAATGCCCTCTGGAAGCTACCCAGTCAGCTAGCACCCATAAGTTGGATCCTCCAGAGAGATAATTGCTATTATCTGTGTATCTCTACTGTGTGGGTCAACTCTCTAAAACTAAAGCTTATTAGCCAAAATCAGCTCACTCATCTTTAACCATCAGTCAGTAGACACAATTAACTCAAAGCAAAGATATTTACTGAATGGTATAGTAAGAACACACCATCACTACAAAACATTCTTCACATTTCTCATCTAGCTTCCAACCATGACACAACCCCTTAGACCCTCCTCCTCCCACTGAAATATGGACTCTTGGAGGCTATTACATCATTTTCAAACCACCTCCAAAACATCCCCTTCTTCTCTCTTTTCCTTTGCTTTCTAGCAGTAGCTATTTTTACTGGTACTATTAGGAGAGTTGTCTTCCTCTATTTTAGTAGCTCTTTGAAGGCAGGCACTATCTCCCTTGTATCTGTATCACCAGTGTTTAGCACAGTACCTGGTTCAAAATAAACACTCAATAGACACTTTTTAATTCATTCATAAACCTGCAGAACACATTCTCATAAACATATATAGTACATAGGTGGAAAGAGTGGGCACTGGTTGTGAGCCACAAGCGTAGGGAGCAAATGTGGCCAGTGCCACTTATGTTCTGTCACTGCAAGACTTCAGTGTCCTTTCTCTTCTGGTATTTATCTAAACACTGTACCCCCAAGGTATACTGTCTCTATTGTGTTCCCTGGACGAGTTTTCTTTTTAATACTTGACTCCTACAATTACCAGTGCTAATTATTTCTTGACTCTACAATTGGCTCTCTTCTCTGCTACCAAGTGATCATACTCCTTAGAGCTGCCTCCTCTGGTTCCCTCTTTCTCTCAACCCTCTCTAGATTCTCTCATTCTCTGACTCCAGAATTAGCATCCAAGATTTTTAAAGGTCTCTAGAAACATGGTCAATCTTCAGCCAACCAATGGCAAAATACAATTCCCACAAGCCAGAAGGCACCACAACTCTCATGACTCAGTGCTTAATTAGCTTAGTACCAAAAAGTGTGAAAGCGTTCCTACAAGCAAGCCTCTCCTAAGTAAGCTTCCCTTTAGGCAATTTCCTCCCCCAATGGATTATATGTGACTCAGGATGTATCACAACTGGACTGGAGCTAAAAGCAGTAAGACATCCATGATTGAACACATGATCACATAGGACTATTAACGGATGAGGAAGATTTTAATATTCCATTAATATTACTGAGGCCTACTTTGGTAGATAGCTCCCTGTGATTAGAAGTATTCTAACTGAATCCAGGCAGCACTTGTCAGGGATGTTAGATAAAGTGGTCTTTCTTCAAGAAAAGGGTTAAACCTGATCCCTTTGAGGTTCTGTCCAATATTAAGATAATATGATTTTTATCACATGAGTATTTAGAGAGCTATGAGAAAAGAATGCTGAGCATGGATAGCATAAGTCATAGGTGGAATAATGGGCCTCCTAGATGGTGTCAGTTTAGATTTCATTGGAAAGTACAATTTCCCACACAATGTATCTTAAACAATATGATGTCTGAAATTCCTTTAATAGGTCAAAATAACAATTAGAGAGAAGGCTTAGAAGAAAAGTATCTGTAGGAGAGACAGCATACTGACACATTCATGCCAAGATGAAATGACTGATATCAGATCCTTTCCAAAGGCTATTTTGATAAGAGGGGAGTAGGAGCAAAAAGAAATCATCATTTTCCCCTAGGTCCCTAAAAGGACAGAGGATTCTAAAGAGAGAGTGAAAGACATGAAAGGTGAGGGTACCAAAAATAAACTCTGCTCATTTCTACATTCTATCTAGGACTGGCCTTCTGTTAAGGCTATATGTCTGTGAGATCACTGCTGTGTCTTTTCTGCCTCTATAAATGGGATGTTTCTGAAATATGCTGATCATCCACCTCTTGCTTTGTGACGTTCTTTCTTCGGTCCTCAAATCAAGAGGGCAAAGAAGAATGGGCACCAATAAAGGCCATAAGAGCACTCATCAAAGCAGGGCCTATTCTTTCAGAAGCAGGTAAAACTATAAAAGTCCTTCAGTTGGAGGCCTGATAATGACCCATGGTTCTATTCATGGTAGATGATGACATACAGGTCAAAGCAGAGTTTACATAAGCATCTTCCCTGAATGGTAATTAAAATCATTATGGATTCAGACTGCTACAAGGTTATACTTTACTCAAGCCATCCTTGAACAAGCGATTGCAATCAAATCCTCTGTTCCCCTCTTTTATTAAATATAAATGTAGTCTAATGTTCTTTTTCAAAGCGATTGCTTCAAACTTAATTAACATTCTTTAGTCATAAAAGACCTTATTTGATCGAGGAGTCAGCAAAAGATCTGGATAGAAAACAAGCATTCTTTATAATAACTTTGACTTTGGTGACATTTTAAATAGAGAAAAATACTTCTGGCTGACCTTTCAGCCAGAATGAATACGATTTGAGTTGCTGAACTCAGATAGTTACCTAAAACAGTTGAAAATGGGATGCAGCTTTAAATAATGAATGGTGATCTCTAGTGATGCCCACAATGTATAAGATGGGACTACATATTTAAATTATTCTTGGTACTTTTTATTATCTAGTCTTTACATAGGTGCTCACAATATTTTAGGTATAGTGCATGATGGGAAAGAACAATGCAGATTAGCAACTTACCTCATACATCTTTAGGCTTTCTTGAGGCCCTGGTGAAGTTAGATTGTCTAGAGCCTCACAGTCAGCCTGTGTCATGGGTAGAATTTGAATACAGAGCCTCCTAACTCTGTAGTCATGATTCCCCATTGTCTTTCCTAAGCATGCTACTATTTTCTAAATACTGTTTCACTGGGGGGGAGAGCAAAGATGGGGGTGGAGCAGAGATGGTGGTGTAGAAGCAACAAGGTTCAGCAGATCCCACATAGACACCTCAAATACCCATAAAATATAACTCTAAACAAATTTTAGGGCTTCAAAACTCACAAAAATACAGCCGAAGGCAGCTTGGCAGGAAGGGCTCATCACAGCATGCTGGGAGCCGAAAACCAGCCCAGCCTGAAACTGTGGCTTGGCCCCAGGGCAGCCAGGACAAGCCACAGCTGGAGCCTTCAGGAGAGTGGATCACCAGCAACTGTGGCATTTTCCAGAATTATCAAGCCATAAGAAACAAGAACAAAGTGAAAGGTCAGTGGAACTCAGCTAAATTTGGAGGAGAAAAGAGGTCCAGCCAAACTGCCCCCAAGGCAAGGAAGTGGCAGAAGCAGGGGCCCTGCAGCTGCCTCCATGTGGCTGCTTGAGAACTCCTGGCCTGCAGACTGCAGCGGGGCCCAGCAATCATTCAGAGGCTAAATGCTCTTGTGTTGAGAGTCCTGGATCTGGATTGTGGTCTGGGGTGGTCCTTGGGTGCGTTTTCAGTGAGCCAAAGCTGGTGGAGGCTGCCAAAAAAAAAAATGGCAGCCTCCTAATAGCTCCAGCAGCTGTGAAAATCTCAGTGATTTGGGACAGAGCTTTCCCCTCTGAAAGCAGAGTTCCACAGAGCTAAAAAATCAAGTAATTTACTGGCAACATGAGCAGGCAAAGGACGCAAAGTAATAACAGCAATCGAACTCTAGATTCCTTCTTGGGGGACAACAAGGATCAATGCATGGAATAGGAGGAAGACAACACAGTCAGAACTCCCGCACCAAAAGCTTCCAAGAAATGTAGACTGGTTACAAGCCATAGAGCAGCTTAAGAAGGATTTTGAAAACCAAATGAGAAAAGTAGAGGAAAAATTAGGAAGAGAAATAAGAATGATGCAGGAAAATCATGAAAAGAGAGTCAACAACCTGACTGAAGAAAATAACACCTTAAAAAACAGACTAACTCAAATGGCAAAAGAGGACCAAAAAGCCAATGAGGAGAAGAATGCCTTAAAAAGTTGAATTTGTCAGATGGAAAAACAATCTCAAAAGCTCTCTGAAGAGAATAGTTCCTTCAGAACTAGAGTGGAGGTAATGGAAGCAAATGACTTTATAAGAAATCAAGATACTACTGAACAGATCCAAACAAAGGGAAAAATAGAAGGCAATGTAAACTATCTCCTTGAAAAAACTACTGACCTGGAAAATAGATCCAGGAGAGACAATTTAAAAATTATTGGACTACCTGAAAGCCATGATCAAAAAAAAGAACTTAGAAAGCTTCCTTCAAGAAATTCTCAAGGAAAATTGCTCTGATATTTTAGAACCAGAGGGCGAAATAGAACTTGAAAGAATTCACCAATCACCTCTTGAAAAAGATCTCCAAAAGAAAACTCCTAGGAATGTTATAGCCAGGTTCTGGAGCCCCCAGATCAAGGAGAAAATGTTGCAGCCTGCCAAGAAAAAACAATTTGAATACTGTGAAAACACAATTAGGATAACCCA
>CM053587.1:158394961-158410893 GCA_028646515.1 Pseudochirops corinnae | reverse complement strand
GATCTGCTTAATAGTATCTTGATTTCTCATTAAGTCATTTGCTTCCATTTGCTGCACTCTAATTCTGAAGGAATTATTCTCTTCAGAAAGCTTTTGAGATTGTTTTTCCATCTGGCGAATTCGACTTTTTAAGGCATTCTTCTCCTCATTGGCTTTTTGGTCCTCTTTTGCCATTTGAGTTAGTGCATTTTTTAAGGTGTTATTTTCTTCAGTCAGGTTGTTGACTCTCTTTTCATGATTTTCTTGCATCATTCTAATTTTTCTCCCCAATTTTTCCTCCACTTCTCTTATTTGGTTTTCAAAATCCTTCTTAAGTTGCTCTGTGACTTGTAACCAGACTACATTTTTTTGGAAGCTTTTGGTGTGGGAGTTCTGACTGTGTTGTCTTCCTCTTGTTCCATGCTTAGATCCTTTTTGTCCCCAAAAAAGGAATTTAAAGTTGGATTGCTGTGCTTACTTTGCTTCCTTTGCTTGCTCATGTTGGCAGTCAATTACTTGACTTTTTGGCTCTGTGGAACTTTGCTTCCAGAGGGGAGAGCTTTGTCCCAAATTGCTAGGGTTTTCACAGCTGCCAGAGGTATTTGGAGACTGCTGCAGCCCCCCTCCACTTTGGCTCACTGAAAACACACCTCAGGACCAGCACCAAAGACCACGATCCTGATCCAGGCAGCTTTAGGCAAGAGCACTTAGCCTCTGAATGATCACTTTGCCCCCCTGCAATCAATCTGCAGGCTGGGAACTTCTGAAGCAGCCATGTGTAAGCAACTGCAGGGCCGCTGTTTCTGCTGCTTTCTTGCCCTGGAGGCAGTTCGGCCGGATCCTCTCCCCTTAATTTAGCCGAGTTCCACTAATGTTTCACTTAGCCCTTATTTCTTATGGCTTGATAATTCTGGAAATTGCCACAGCTTCCACTGATTCACTCTCCTTTAGGCTCCATCTGTGGCTTGTCCTAACTGCCCTGGTGTCAAGCCATGGTTTCAGACCAGGTTGGTTTTGGCTTCCAGTGCACTGTGATGAGAGCTCTTCCTGTCCCGATTGCTGAGCTGCCTTCAGTGGGAGATGTGTTTTTCTGTAATTTTGTTAGTTCTGGAGCCCTCAAATTTGTTTAGAGTCATATTTTATGGGTATTTGAGTTGATTATGTGGGAGCTGCAGAGTGTTCCTGCTTCTATGCCGCCATCTCGGCTTCCAGGTATTCATTTTTCCAATGAAAAGACTATGTCTACCCCCATCACAACCTTCTGTCTGGTTGGAGGACAGGGCTATGAACTCCAAACCTCCATTGAAGGAGGGACCTCAGCTCACAAATCTCTTCATTTCTCACTTTGCCTCACCACTTCGGGACTTCTCTGACTGATTTGTCCGCCACAATTCCAAGTTGGGTACCTCAGAGCCCTGCCCCACCAAGTCCCTTTTCTGTTCCCTTTAGCATACCATCTTGTAACCTCTTTTTATTTTATTTTTTTATTTGTATGCTCAGGATTTAGCATAGTGCCTTACATATAGTGCGTGCTTAATAAATATTTATTGACTATTAACTATGCCAGGGTTTATAAAATTCTCAGCGAGTGGTGGAAAAACCCCAAACATAACATGATTCTTCCTCTTGTTGTGTCCTATGTGTGTGATTTTTCTCTTCCTTTAGAAAAGTCTTTCTCTGTCTATCTCTCTTTGAATACAAGAGTCAGTTTGTTCATTCAGCTAAGGTAATTTAACCTTCTAATAAGACTATAGACAATAATAATGGTAGTTTACATTTGTATAACATTTTGTAGTTACAAAGCAAAATATTTTCTATGCTTATTGGATTCTTACACTAATCTTGGAGTAGGTGGTATGTGAATTCTTAGTCCATTTTCCTTGACGAGGAAATAGACTGAGACAGGTTAAGCAATAATGATAATGATGATAAGCATTTATATAGCATTTTAAGGTTTACAAAGTACCTCACAAATATTGAGTCACTTTATGCTTTGAACAGGGTTGGGAGGTAGGTACTCTGATTATCCCCATTTTAAAGATGAAGAAACTGAGGGAGGCAGAGGTTTTCAACTTGTCTGGGGTCATAATAGTTGGTGTCTTGAGGCAGGATTTGAATGTACTTTTTTCTGATTCCAGATTCAGTACTATGTCTACTGCAGCTCCTAGCTGCCCACGTGTCCATGGTCAGTAAGGCAGTAAAGGATAGATAGACCTGAGTCCTTGAATCTATCTTCTGACATAAGATTCTTTCTACTTCATCTTGCTACTTCTTCAGTGGAACTCCTAACCTGGGGTGAACTTGCTTTAAAAATATCTTAATAAGTGTATTTCAATAGAATTGATTTCCTTTTTGATTTTATGTATTTTATTTTATGCATTTTTATGCACATTATGCACATTAACCTGAGAAAAGATCCCCTATGTTTCACCAGGCTGCCAAAGTAGCCTGTGGAACAAACAAACAAACAAAAAAAGAGCCTTCGAGTCTACGCTGTAGAATTGTTATTTTTGTTAAGTCATTTTAGTCATGTCTGACTCTTCCTAACTCCATTTTCAGAGTTTTCTTGGCAAAGGTACTAGAATGGTTTGACACTTCTTTCTCCAGCTCATTTAACAGAGGAGGAAACTGAGGCAAACAGGATGGAGTGACTTCCCCAGAGTCACATAGCTAGTAAGTGTCTGAGGTCAGATTTGAACTCAGTAAGATGTGTCTTCCTGACTCCAGGCCTGACACTCTATGCACTGCACCACCTAGCTGCCCTAACTGTGGAATCATTAAACTTGAAATATGGCTACAGTTCTCAGACACTGGCTGTCCATTTTCAGTACTTAAATTAATCAATTACCATTTATAGTATTAATTAACTTTTAATGGAATCAGAAATCTGTAGCATGCCCAGGCTTGTCTGGGGCCATTCCTCATGCTCTTGGCTAGTCCCAACTGGGAGGCAGGGAATGCCACTAGCCCATCTGTCCTACTCCACTGAGTTTTCATTTTCTCTATAGAGAGTGTGGTAGTGACAAACTGCTACTACACAGCAAACTGATATATTTCCCAAATATCCTTCGGCATCTGGGTGTTCTTTGCTCCCAAATGTCATCAGCTGTCCCTCCTTTTATTTTAGGAAGACAAATTACTTATTAGAATGCACTAATGAATTTCTCTGTGGGGAAATGGAGAGAATGAAATTACCTTCTAAAACGGCTTCGGTAATGCTATATAATTCAAAATATAGAATTTGTGGGAAAATGCAGGAAAATATCTCAGGTCTGAATTGGACATATTTCGTAGTTTGGGAATATGAGTCTTATTTGTGGACATGCAATTCCCCTCCATTTTCATCTTACTGTTGCAGCTGTCCTAGCTTTTGTACAGAATTTACAAATTGTACTCTGTGGAGGGAGATGCTGAGCTAGATAACCCTGTGAGACAATAGAAAGCATACTCTTATTTTTTCAATTAATAACAATTTATTTTTTTTCTTCTACACTAACTTCCCAACACTCTTGAAAGAGAAAAAACAATCCATGTGGCGAATACTGGCACAGTCAGACAAAGCAAACTCCCATGTTGGTCATGTCCAGAGATATGTGTCTCCTTATGAAAAGTGAGCCCATTTCTCCTCTTCCAGGAGGGGGGAAACGTACTTTATCACTGACCATGAGGAATTGTGACTCATCATTGCATTAATCAGAGTTCTTAAATATCTCAAGGTTTTTCATGGTTATGGTGTTGTTAGCATATGAAGTCTTCTCCTGGTCTGCATCAATTCGTACAAGTCTTCCTGGGCATCTCTTAAACCATACCCTTCATCGTTTCTTTTGGCACAAAATATATATACTCATTTTATTATATAATTATATATAATATAATATTATATATCATATAATATTATATTATATATAATATAATATATAATATATATAATATAATATAATATAATATGATATATTATATAATAATTATTATATAAATATTAAATATATTATATCATATATTATACTCATTTATAGTAATAGCTGGTATTTTTGTAGCTCTTCAAGGTTTGCAAAGACACTTTCCATATATTATTTAATATGATCCTCATCACAAACCTGGGAGGCAGTAAAAAGAACAAAAACAGCAAGGACGTTGTGTATAGCACCTGTGTGTCAGGCACTTTACAATTATTATCTCATTGATTCTCATAACAACCCAAAGAGACAGGTGCTACTATTTTTGCCTTTAACAGTTGAGGAAACTCAAGCAGAGGTTAAGTGACTTGACCAGAGTCACACAGTTAGTGGCTGAGGTCAGAGTTTTTGTTCAGTCATTTTAGTCATCTCTGACTCTTCCTAACTCCATCTGGGGTTTTCTTGGCAAAGGTACTGGGGTGATTTGACATTTCTTTCTCCATGGACTCTTCCGGGACTCTATGCACCATGGCCCCACCTGGCTGCCAATATTATTCATAAAGCACATTTTCTTCAACATGCCTTTCTTTCTCCAGGCCTCTCATCCAAAGTCCCACTGAAGCACCCCACAGTATCTAATTTCCAAAGTAGTTAGAGGAAAGGCTTGACAGACCCCAGTTATAGAGGTCCTAATATCGGCATGGCTGCCTAGAAACCACCAACTACTTGGAGTGTTGCCAGTCTGCTGTCATCCATGATGGAAATGTGGTATAGACAGAACTGACTTCTACCTAATGCAGTAGAAAAGAGTACAGGAGAGTGAAAATGGAGGGGGAGGGAGAGGCTCTTTCATAGCATTATGGAAATAATTATTCTCTTTATCCTATTTGTGCAGCAATCTGTGTTTTCAACTGTTTTTTAGTCCCCCAGGGGAAATTGTCATACAACAATTTTCTGGGAGAATTTGTTAAATGGAAGGTGAAAAGTGATGTGCTAAACTTAGCAGGGGGCTGCTACTCCATCCACCCAGCCTAACTTCTTGCAGAGCGGAACGTGGGTGTAGCCCACAGAGCCCTTCTCAGCACGGTCAGAGGCTGACTTCTGTGGTCACCCACCATCTCACTACCTAGATAAGGGGCTCCGTAGAAATAGACTTCACAATTCTCCAGCTTTAGAATCTCTCAGAAATGCTCACATGAATAAATGGATGCTTTCTGGTCTCATACATTGAGTACCATGGGAACCCCAGCCCTGTCCCTTCACAGTCCAGAAAGGACTCAGCAGGAATGTATGTGACATAGAATGCTACACTGGATACAATTGGCCCGATACCTCCCTATGAGGGTTTGATGCCTGTAGGGACAGACCATACATATACCATACATATGCCACCCAGTCATAAAGCTTTGTTCTCGATTTTGAACGACAGATGGGAGGTAGCAAATCCGGTTAATTTCTTCCACTTTGTGTTGCTAGTAAGGCTGAGAGGAATATAGGAATCGAACTAGGAGAGGGAGGAGTATCTTTTCCATTTATCTATGGTCTGCTGAAACCCCATATTTCATGGTTTCTTTGTTTTTTACCCACGGTTTTCCAATGTGGCCTCTGCTATTTGCCCTCCACAGACAAGTTGGTGCAGTCAGCTCACAGGATGCTAAGTGTGTTTGTGCAGTTAGTTTATACTTTCCACATGCCTGGCATAAATATGTGTTACCTCCTGCCTGAGTCAGGTAGAATCTTAGAGTGAAAAGATACTCAAAAAATCATCTGGTCCAACCCTTGCTTTCGATGAAGATGTCAATCATCCATGTCCCTTTCCTTACTCTGTAGAGTTTTAGCACTGGCTTGTTTTTCATGGCTCTGAAGCCTTCCTACTGCCCTTAGTGTTGGCCTTGGAATCAAAGATTTAGAGCTAGAAATGGCCTCCTGAGACCCTTGAATCCAGCTCTCTTGATTTACAAAAACTTGGGCTTAAAAAGGTTAGGTGATTTTTCCCAGTGCTACACAATTAGTGAGTGTCTAATGTGAGACTTGAACCTAGATTTTCCTGACTCCAAGCCCAGTAACCTATCCAGTATATCAAACTGCCTCTTTCAGAAAGATTTCAGTTTGAATCCTGACTCAGATATTGACTAGCTGTGTGATGCTGCACAAACCTCTACTACCCTCAGTTGCCACATCTGTGAAATAGGAATAATAATTGCACCTAACCAGAGCAGTTATAAGAACCAAATTGTATATAACTTTAAAGTATCATTGTATTATTCTTAACAATGCTGCAATTTTCAAATACTACCTCAATTACATTCAAGATAATTTGGTGGTTGTGTGTAATAATGTACCCTCGACACACTTGGCTGCTACCACAATGATCTTGAAAAATAGGGCACTGTTGTGTCATGTGAGTGGCCTAAGGAAGCAGCTTTTTTTCTTCTTATTAACGAGGTTGGACTCTCACAGTTCAAAACTGACCTGTCTCCTTAAGAAGCAAGTACAGCAGTAATCAGCTGCTCTCCTCTCTCCTCTTTCTCTTGGCTTCCCTCTGGGAGGTTGGTGGCCTCGTGTCAAGGGATGCCTAACCCGCCGTGTACAGATACTGGTTTGCAATCTCCTTCTATCCTCTCTCCAGGAAGGCTTGTGAGTCTGTGTCTTTGGGGATATTATTAAGAACATTACTAGTAATCATACTCTCAACTTACAGAACTCATTTCTGATAGATTTGCATGCTTGCACTGAGCTCAATATTTCCTGAAAGGCCTCGTTTTTACAAGTATTAATTAAACATTTCTTTTCCTCTCTCTTTTAAGGAAAATCATCTGTCTATTGACTGGGTTTCAATCTAACACAGTGCTCTACTTGTTCCAGAATGCCCTGAAAGGCTAGCAAGGGGGAGCCCAGAGTTACCTGTGCCATGAAATGCTTTCCCAAAGCAATGTTGGGGTTAGGAGCGGGTCTAACGACAATCCATTACCGTGGGCTTAGGGTAACTTCAAATACAGCTCATATCTTAAGGGCAAGTCCTCAGTCTACTTTATAGATGCTGATTGAATGCCAATTTCAAGTGGTGACTTGTTGAATAGTATTTAATGACGTCTCAGTCTATCCTTTTCTTAAGGGGGGAAGGCAAGGAAATTGGTGTTAAGTGACTTGCCCAAGGTCACACAGCTATTAAGTGTGTCAAGTATCTGAGGTCGGATTTGAACTCAGGTCCTCCTGACTCTAGGACCATGCTCTCTATTCACTGTGGCACCTAGTTGCCCCTCTATCATTTTTTAAAAGGTTTTTTTTGGATATTCTTGTCACATAGGATGAAACAAGATCAAATATATGAATCTTAGAAATATTAAAATATTTAATAACCAATATCTGGAATTAGTTGATGAGATGGGACAGTCAGACTCCAGACACAGATGATATTCTCCAATCTGACACCATTCCATACAGAAATGAGAAGGAATTTAAAGCTTTATTTCCCCCATCAGGAGGCATTAGGGTAGGATACCAACAACAGATGCTTAAATTAAAAATGCAGTTTTGAAAACAAAATGTGGGAGAGCAATTAGCATACACATCAAATAGGTCTTGGAACATCTTTTTTAAAAGCAGACTCTCATCTCTATGATTCTTGGCAATTGCAAATCTTGCAAACTTTATTTGTTGTGAACTTAATTTAATATAAGATATGCCAATCAGATTGCCTGCATATGTGTGTGTGTGTGTGTGTGTGTAATCAGGTTTTTTTTTTTCTCCCAGACAGCTTAGAGGTAAGAAGGCAATAAAAAATGTGTTATTAATCTACAAAACAAGATGCTACATATTGAGTATGGCAGTGAGGCAAATAAAGTGTCAAATGCTTGACTTCCTTACTATACAGTGAAGAAGATATTCTGCATTTTCTGTCGGTGTTAAGAAAATTACTTCTTGTTTGGGAGGAACGAGAAGATTGAGATTTGAGGGGAAAATCATCACAATGTCTTCTCTCTAAGACCTTGAAATCAATGCTGTTTCTGTCTGTTGCAACTGTAAAGTTCCCAGGACACAAAATCTGGGTGGTACAGCAAGTAGAGTATTAGACTTGGTTAGCAAAACCTGAGCTCGTTTCATCTCTTATACTTCATAACTGTGCACCCCTCAACAGTTCACTTAACCTCTGTCTGCCTCAGTTTGCTCACCTGTGAAAAGGGGATAACCCAGCTCCTAGGGTTTTTCTGAGATTTAGAAAAGATTATATTCACAAAGTACTTTGCAAACTTTAAAGGGTCAAATAAATGTTGGCTGCTATTATTATTAGGCTGACCTGTGTATAATATTCTGATTTTTCCTTCTATGGGAAGTCAATTATGCCAGGATTTTTAAGGTGTTTTTCTTTTTTGTCTCTTTGGAGGGGGAAAGGCAGGGCAATTGGGGTTAAGTGACTTGCCCAAGGTCACATGGCTAGTAAGTGCTAAATGTCTGAGGTCAGAACTCAGGTCCTCCTGACTCCAGGGCCAGTGCTCTGTTCACTGCACCACCTAGCTGGCCTTCTTAAGGTATTTTTATTGCTGATTGACTTTTTGATCAATGGTGGTGACACCAGCTACCTAGATGGTGTTTTTAACCATATTGCTGATTTTTTTTTTTTTTGATATAGCAATGATCAGGATTTACTTGGTAGAGTAGATGAGGTCATAAAAGGTGCTATAATTTAGTCATGTGTGTCCGTTTGTCTCTGTGTGTAGTAAAGGAGTAGAGCCAGTGTCTCTGTTGATGGTTCTGTAGAAATGTTTTCTATCTACATAAAGGACACAATATTTTCAACTTGCACACTTGAAAAATCAAGATTCCCTAACTAAAGAATGGCAAGTTCTATGTGATGTTTGGTTATTAGTTCTGAAAAAGAAATAGCTGATACACATTATTTGATATAATAGGTTTGTTTATGAAAAGCTTGTAAATTTCTTAAATCAATTTACATATGCATTAGGGAAGTTCTCTATTTAAAAGGAACCCTGAAGAGAATCCTTTAGAAAGTAAATAATGTGTTTATTATGTAAATGATAATTACCATATTTATCATAGTTTTTTGATTTTGGCTTTTCATTTTTAAGTTTTCTTTAAAAAAGAGGGTAATCTGCCTTCACATTGATGCTCTGTGTCAGAATAAAAAGTGACCATCACCATATGTTCTCAAGTAAACAAGTAAATAATATTACTTGTTCCAGATCTATAGGTATCTAGAAGTAAACTACACAATACTGGTTCATGAACTCACACTACTGACCAGCAGTCATATAGGATTCTCATCCAGTAGGCATGATGGCTAGTGTTGCCTCATAAATCTCATGGGATTGTTTCTATCTCAGAGCTTCCTTAGCATTTCTCTAGTGATATAGCTAGAGTGGATATCGGTTCTCTACTTCTTCCGTGCCTGAATATGCAGACCCTAGAAGTTATACAATCCACAAAGCCACCAATAGGCCACAGAAGGTCGTGAAGACTTATAATGCTTTAATCATAGGACCTTCTCCTTCAAGAAATTTCAGTTCAAATCCTATGCTTTTGACTTGTAGAATGGAGGTCACTGAGCATGGATTCTTAAAGCACAAGGTGATAGAATATAGATTTAGAATGGAAAGAAATCTGAAATAACACAGTCTAATTACTCCATTTGACAGATGAGGACACTGAGGTCCAGATAGATTAAGTGATTTTTCCAAGATCACGGTATGGCTTAATGGCTATAAAGCTCATCTCAGTCAGGAATACCTGGGTTCAAGTCCCACTTCTGTGTCCCAATCAAATCTCTAAAATTATATGTTGCTGAGCAGTTCTTGACCTCCAGTAGTAGAAGGAGTTTTTCCATCTAGGATCTACATTGGTGATATCATAGGTATCAACCAAAGAAAGCAAAAAAAAAAAAAAAAAAAAAAAGACCCATACCAAAACTCTTAGGTCATATAAGTAATAAATGGCGGGATAAGAATTTGGACCCATTTCCTTTTACTTTGAATATAGTTCTGGCAAGGGCTACCAAGCTGGAAAGGCTTTATTTAAAGACATAGTGATTCACATTATAATTATTGTCTAAGAACCAGCTTGAGTAAATGTCAAAAGGCATCATGAGAAGGTTGGCCACCAGTTCATAACTTTTTTTTTTAGCCATAACCACTCATACAAATGGTCTACTAAGACATAGTTTATGAGTGTAATGGAATACTACTACTGAGCACTAAGAAAGGAGGCCAAAGATGGTTTAAAAGAGACATGGAAAAGCTTGTAAGAACTGCTCCAGAGTAAAGTGAAGGAAGTAAAAATAAAAAACAATTTATAGCATACCAATGGTATAAACAAACAATTTTGAAAGACCTAAGAACTCTGATCAGCTTAATGACCAACTGTAATTCCAGAGGACTGATAAAGAAGAATGCTTTCTACTTCATGACAGATAAATGATGGAGATGGTAGGTAGAATAAGAAATGCATTTTTGAATGGAATTAATGTGAAAATATATTTTGCCTGACTGTGCTTATGTGATACAGGGGCTTTTACCTCCCTCCTTTCTTCTTTTTTCCTTCCTTCCTTCCTTCCTTGCTTCCTTCCTTCTTTTGATCTTTTCTTCTCTTTCTTTCTTTTCCCTTCCTTTCTTTCTCTTTGCCATCTCTCTATTCTTTTTTCCTTCCCTCTCTCCCTCCTATACTTCTTTCTTTCTTCCCCTTTCCTTCCTCCCTACCCTTCTATTTCCTTCCTTTTTCTTCCATTTTCTTTCCTTCCTTTTTTCCCTTTTTTTCCTTTCTTTCTTTCATCTTTCCTTTTCCTTCCCTCTCTCCTTTACCTTCCCTTCTCTTCCTTTCTTCTTTCCTTCATTGGAGAAGATGGCAGGGAGAAAAAATAATCACTTGATAATTTTTTAAAAAATAATTAAGGGGTGGCTAGGTGGCACCAAAATTCACTAATAGAGCATTGTCCCTGGAGTCAGGAGGACCTGAGTTCAAATCTGGCTTCAGACACTTAACATGTACTAGCTGTGTGACCTTGGGCAAGTCACTTAACCTCAAGTGCCCTGCCTTCCCTCCTCCAAAAAGCCAAAAAAAAAAAAAAAAATTAAAAAAAGATGTGATGTTCCAATTTGCAGTGGCACAGAGAGAACATTACACAAGTGAATCACCAAATTAAGTTCTTTGGAGGCAGGGGATCTTTTGATTTTGTCCTTGCATCCTCAGCTCCAAGTATAATGTTTGCAAATAAGTACTTAACAAATATGTATTGAATTATAATGAATGTGGTTCATGGATCTATTCTGTGCTATGAACTGCCTAGTAGAAAATATTTGGAAACTTATTTAGATACAGGTTGAGGGGACCTATTATCATCTGTATTGCTGGGAGAAATGACTATTAGGTTCAGAATTATACATTTACAATGGGTTCAGAAAAATTTGGATACAGACTTAAAGAATGAGACTCAGTGAAGCAGGACCTCATACACCAGTACTTCTGATTTAATAAATGGACTAAATGTACACAGAAAGCATCCTGTAATATCTTGGTTAAATAATAACTCAAATATATTTGGCTTATGGAAGCACATGTATCTATATCCCAACTGTTTATTTCATATAGATTAATAAACTCTTGAGGTTAACAATCTTGGGCTATTAGCTCTTCCCAGCTGATCATCAATTCTCAAGTAATGCCTCCATCTCTACTGTTTTAAGGAAAAGCTGGTTGCTGTTGCTTAAATGCAGGACAAAATGAAAATAATATTTATGAGCTAGATTAAAAAGTCACAAAAAAGTAACCTAGCAGACAAATATTTGTTAAGCAAGCAATTATTGATCCATCAAACAAAAACTCCCTGCTCTTGAGCCTTTGTCCTGAGAGAAGGGACTGAATGAAGAGTTTATTTTTAAAGAAATGTTATGAAAAAAGAAAAGAAATGTTATACATCTAAATGAAAGATAAAAATTTTAAAATGTATGCTTTTAAGAAATCAAGACTTCTTATGATGGTATCAGTCCAAAAAATGGACAAAAATTAATAATATAATTGGATACACTTAGAACTGTTATGAAAGTTGGATTCATAGAATAGTTGTTAATATTGCAGTGTTCATGAAGCAGAAGATATCTGGTGGAGTACTGGAAGGATTTTGCTTAGCCTTATAGTATTTAACATTTTTTTTTCAATAACTTGGATAGAAACACAGAAAGAGTGCCCATCAAATTTAGAGATGACATAAAGCCAGAAGGGACAATTAACACATTGGATTATGGAGTTGAGCTCCAAAGATATCTTGGCAAACTAGAACACTGGACAAGATCTAAGAAGATGAAGTTCAATAGCAATAAATATATAGTCTTATACTTAGGTAGAAAAACTCAACTTGACAAGTACAAGATGGAGGAAGTAATGGTCAGGCAGCAGTTTGAGAAAGATCTGGGGTTGTTAGTATACTGAAACTCAAAATTAGTCAGTAATGATGAGGAAGCCAAAGAAGCTAATGTTACAATACAGAAAGTGGAATGTAGCACCCAAGAATAAGGTGGTTGGTGATAGTTCCAATGTACTCTCCCCTAAACAGACACGATCTAGAGTGTTGCCTTTAGTTCTGGCCACTAGAGATTAAAAAGGTAATTGATAAGTTCCTGCAGGAGTTAAACTTTTTCCACTAGCAACCCTTTTTCAAGTTTCAGTATTCTTTATTTGCATTGTGTGGTGTGACAGAACATGCAGCACAAAGTGCGCATGCTTTGTGCTCAGAACCAAGGCTTCAATGAAGTTGCACAATGCAACAGGGGCAACTCAGATTCATTAAGCTTTTGATTTCAAATTAAATTTTGGTTGTTGCATGTTCAGAAACCTTTTACTGTTGCCAAAATTTTCCTGACTCCATATGGGGTCACAACTTATAGTTTAAGAAGCACTGAGTTAGACAATGTTCAGAGAACAGTAATGAAGATCGTGAAGTGTCTTAAAGTTTGATTGCAACAATGGGAAATGTTCAGCCCTGAGAAGAGAAAACTCATGGATATGATAGTTATGTTCAAGCATTTGAAGGGCTGTCACATGGAGGAAAGCATTTACTTGCTTTGTTTTACCCTAGAAGATAGAAACAGAAGTAATTGGTGGAAGAGGTAAATTTTGGCATGATGTTGGTAGAAGTTTCCTAGTAATCAGAATTGGTCTAAAGTGGAAGTGGGCTTTGTGATATAGTAGGTTGCATCTTTCCAGAGATCTCCAAAAGATGCTGGATAACCATTTATCATCAGGTATATTATAGTCAGGATTCCTTTTGGATATGGGTTGAGCTTTATAGCTAATAGCATTGCTTCTTAATTTATCTTCTCTGTTTACTTTGTCTCTAATTATAATAAATATGGTTAATGACTGTTTCATTAGACTATATGTATCATTTTGCAAAACAGCAGATTCAATAGCAGGGTGTAGCCAAGAAGAAATAGAAAAAAGATTTTATGCTTGTGGTATATATTTGGTACAGTCGAAAGTGTATTGGTGTTGGAATGAAAAGATTTAAGTTTAAATCCTGTCTAATGCTTATTAACTGTGTGACCTTGGACAAGTTACTTAATCAACATGGACCTCAGCTTCCTTATCTATAAAATGAGAAAGTTGGTCAAGATGACCTCTGAGATCTCTTCTAGCTTTCAGTCTGAGATCCTATTATTTTATTTTGTCAGAGAAATCTCTGGCTCATGGCTAAAGACATAGAAAGAGAATTATAGATTTTTCGAAACCATTTCTCAGACCACAAAAAGTTAGATATGGATATTTCTAGGCAAATGTGTCATCAGTTTTTAGCTGGGTAAGGTTAGGATAAACTGGCCAGCATTGGGAGGCAAGGCCTTGATTTTTTCCCTTTCCATTATTTCCAGTTGGAAAGGAAAACCACTTCTCTAGAGGACAGGAACCAAGGGAGGGAGTTACTAGGAGAGAGAAGTCTGACTCACAGGAAGGTAAGGACTAGAGGCAATGACAACTCCACGGTAGCCTAATTCACCAACCTGGACTTGTACACCATCACTGACACCATCTCTGCCAGCTGAGAAGGTCATACAGTGCTCATACAATTGGACCTAGAGATTCCTCTCCTGGGCATATTTATAAAAGAAATCAAAGACAAAAGGAAAGGTCTCATTTGCATCAAAATCCTCATAGCAACACCTTTAGTTATAGTGAAAGCTGGAAACAAAGCCTATATCCATCAGTTATGGGATGGATGAACAAATTGTGGGATATAAATGTGTTGAAAGATTATTACATTATTAAAACCAAATATAAGAAATTCAAACATGAAAAGCTCATATGAACTTACACAGAGCAAGTCAAACAGGATGAGAATAATGTATAAAATGAGTACGATAATTTAAAGTAAATTAGTAAACTGTTATTATAGTTTATTATGTAAAATATACAATAATTATCATAATAAGTTATCCAATAATTAAAATTATTAAACTAAACCATTAAAAAGTACATCATCTAAGGAGGCATCACATTTTAGAAAGAACATGGATAACCCAGAACACATCCAGATGAGTGAGAAGGTAGAAAACTACCTTCTCTACCATGCTCAGTCTTCTGTCTGTAAGTCAAGGCTCTTTTCACTTTAGCAACTTTTTTCCCCCCAAGGTTAAAGAATGAATTAGTGGCAGAGCTAAAACTAGAACTCTAGTCCTCTAGGTCAGAGCTGTCAAATACGCCACTGGCACTGCACTATACCCTGAACCAGGTTAAAACGTAGTTTGGGAACATTTACCAAAAAAATACAATAGAACATAGATAATGTTAATATATAGTTTTCTAGGTCAATATACTGTCCTGCTGGATCCTTACATATGGATTAGTGGCTCTGTCTCTGAGTTTGAGACAGACACTGCTCTAGACCAATCATTTTCCCAACAAACTGTGCTCTCTCCAAGCTGGAATTGGTAAGTTCCATCTACCTAGGATTCATTACCAGATATACTTCAAAAAGTGAGTTGGGTATTGGAGTGAGGACACACTCTCTCCCCTAGAAGTCAAAGAGTTGACTCTGGAAAATGCACCTCTGGAAGAAAGAAGCTCTCACAGGAACGGTAATGAGTCTCCTGGGAAACAGGTATATTGCTCCAGATTGGAAAAAAAAAGTTACAGATGCCTTTTCTGAATGGATTTTTCTATACTGCACATGATCCACTTCCTTTATCTCCAGCTACTGTTCCTATCCAGTCTAGTTAAAATGCCATTTCTCTTTGTTCATTTCATATACTCTCTTCTTGCCTGAAAAATGAGGATACTAGCACCTGCTTTGTAGGGTTGTTCACAGTATCAAACAAGATAGCTATAAGGAGTTTTACAAACTTACATATATACATATGTGTATATATATATATACACACACATATATACATACATGTGATGTATATAAATATATTAGTTATTATTAATATTATTAGTTTCTCTTATTCTTCACAATCCCCTACTCCTAACCCTCCTTCCATGCCCCTGAAGAGTTGAAATGGGTGGGAGAGAGGAATCCTTAAGTGAAACAGTTATTTTTTTTTAAATCTATTTTGAATTTATTATACACTTTAAAAAAGCTTTGTGTAATAGTGGTTTGCAGTTTCACATAAAATTATGTTTTTCTTTTCTTCCATGTATATGGCAATGTTGATATTTGTCAACTTTAGAATATTAAAAAATAAAAATTATTTTTAGAAGAACCCTTGGCCTTCGCAGTATAACTAAAAAGAGTCTTCATGATTAGTCAAGAAAAGTTTATTAAGTGCCTACTATGCCTACTATGTACTAGACACAGTGCTAAACTCTTGGGAAACAAAAGATAAAAGTGTTTCTTGCCCTCAAGAAGTTTACAATCTGGTCCCATATGTGCAAAAATATTTATTGCAGCTCTCTTTGTGGTTGCAAAAAACTGGAAATATAGGGGATGCCCATCAATTGGGGAATGGCTGAACAAGCTATGGTATATGAATGTAATGGAATACTATTGTGCTATAAGAAATGGGAAGGAGATGGACTTCATAATTACCTGGAGAGGCTTATACGGATTGATGCTAA
>CM053587.1:158358015-158394461 GCA_028646515.1 Pseudochirops corinnae | reverse complement strand
AGTATGTGTATATATGAATACATAGAGGGCACAGGATAAATTGAATAGGAAGGGACAAAACTTTAAAAGGTGAAATTCTGAGGTGGAAGAGGAATAAAATGAGAAGAGACAGGGAGAGACAGAATAGGGTTAATCATCTCATGTAGAAGAGGCAAGGAATAACTGTTACAATGGAGGGGAAGAACAAAAAGGCAAAAGGGAAAGGGTCAACTTTACTCTCATGGAATTTGGCTTAGGGAAGGAATGACATAAACTCTAAACTGGTTATCTTGCCACACAGGAGAGTAGGGGGGATGGGGGCGAGAGGTAGGATGATAGAGGGGAGGGCAGAGTGGGGGAGGAGAGTTGCTGGAAGCACACATTTCTGTAAGGGACAGGGACAGGGTAGAGGATAGAGTAAGAGGGGGGCGGGATAGGAAGGAGGGACATATAATCAATCTCTCACAATGTCCATTGTGGAGATGTTCTGCGTAACTGCACATGTACAGCCTGTATTGAATTGCTTGTCCTTCCAGTAGGAGTGGGTGATGAGGGAGGAAGGAAAAGAATCTAGAATTTAAAGTTCTATAATCAAATGTTAAAAATATATCTTTATATATATCCTATTATTATTATTAACTATATACAACTGGTAATTAAGATATACAGGCACTGGGGTAGGGAGATCCATCTTGCTCTACTAGAAAGTGAGATGGGCAATGGGGGAGGACATAGGAGAGAACACATTGGGGGAAGACTTATACAGTGTGATAGCTGTTTTGGGATGGTGGGTGGGGAAAAGATGGGGAGAAATTTTGTAATTCTAAATTTCGTGGAAATGAATGATGTAAACAAGAAAATAAATTAATCAATTTAAAAAGAAAAAAAATACAAAACAAAATGAATACCTGGTAGTGTTATGATCTTAGAGTATAAGTGACTTTCAAGATCATGTTCCTCATTTTTCAGAACAGGAAATGGATAATCTCTATTAAATCATGTAGATTGATTGGTTTTCCAAGGGTGAAGAGATTGGAACCCAGGCCCCTTGATTCTAAATCTTATGATCCCATCTTTGAAATACATTGGTAAAAAGTTTCACATCACTATTATGTAAAATTATATTCCTTTTTAGGTTTACTCATAACGTATCCAACTCTTGATTACAGATAGTGGAAGAAGATAGCTTCCTTTTACAAAAGTTTACATATAATAATTTAATATAGCTTTATAGTTTACAAAGAATAATAGTCTGAAAATACTTTCATGATCATTATTTTTCATACCTAGGATGATTTGGAGCAGGGATGTTCAAGGATCTAAACAAACTCACGGCTGATTGTCCCAGCAGTAATGAATAGATGGATGCCCAGTCAGGTGTCCTGTAAGCATCAGAGAGTTCCCTCAGTGGTCACCTGGCATATATCCAAGCAAGAGTGAATAAATATAAAGACTCTAGCTTCCTGCATGGTGGTTCCATAAAGTTATTAGGCAAATCACATTATGAAAGTAATACATCATAGAAGAAGACAAAATAGTGGCAAAATTCATTTGGAAGAGCAAAATGTCTAGAATCATAAAGGAAACAATGAGAGAAAAGCACACACGAAAAGGGCACAGCATGACCTAACTTCAAATATATTATAAAGGAATAGTCACCAAAACTATTTGGTACTGATTTAAAAATGTATTTTAAAAGTAAACAACTTAGGAAGTAAACAAAAATAGCAAACCAGTATTACACACACATGTGCACACATGCGCACATACACACATATATATTTATATGTAGGAAAGAACACTTTTTGAAAAGAATGGCTGAAAAAAATTGGCAGAAATTAGGTTTATATCAACACCTTACATCATATACCATAAGTCAAGATGGACCGCCATACCACTAAAAAAAAAAAATAGAAGAAAAGGAAGATTGGATACTTTTCGTAAATATGACTAGAAGAAGACTTCTTAACTAAATGGCAAATAGAAGTAATCATAAAAATAATATGGATTATCTTGACTAGTGAATTGGCACAAATATATAATTCTAAGAGGCATTTCCCAATAGATAAGTGGTTAAAAGATATGAACAGTTTTCAAAAGGAGAATTTCAAACTATACACAACCTCAAGAAAACATTCTTCAAATTATTAAGAGGCATACAAATGCATATCAAAACAATTCTAAAGTTTTAAGTCTATGAAAACTGATAAAGAAAACAAAAGATAGGAATGATCAGTGTTAGACATAATATCTATTATACTATTGGTGGGGCTATTAAGTGATCCATCTCATTCTGGATATCAATTTGGAGTTATGCCAGTCCATTCCCTCAATGACCTAGTAATCTCAGTAGTAAGGATATACCCCTAAGACCATCAAAAGGCAGAAACAATAAATATATCAAAAGATTCAGAACAGCTTTCTTTTATGGAAGCAAAGATTGGAAACATTGTATAGATATAGAATATGATCATGATATAGAATATGAAAGTAATGATATATTAACATACTATAAGAAATAATGAATATGAAGAATTCAGAGAAACATGGGATAATACGTACAAACTGATTCAGAGGGAAGTAACAGAACTGTGGGGATGATATATGCAATGACTACAACAAAGTAAATACAGATATCACAAAAATAGGACCATGAAATCCGAGTAATTGAAAACCAAAGACATCTTTGGGAAATAAATAATGAAATATACTCCTTCCTCCATAGTGAGAAGCAGAGGGCTACAAGACTGAGTATTAAATACGTCCTGGTCACTATGTTGATTTTTTTAAATCATTTTTATTTGTGACAAGGAAGGAATCAATTTGAGGGGAAAGGGTTTAAAGGACTGTGATGAAAAGACAAAGGACATCAATAAAATATAATTGTCTTAAGATGCTATCTGACTGCCACCCCTTAGTGCTCTATGGGAAAAAAAAAGTCTACAGATGATCATTTAACAGCTTTTCTCCACAGCATCCCAACTTTGTTTTTTCATCTAACTTCTTACCACAAAATCCTTATTACCTTTAAATAGTTCAACAATCAGAAATAAATTTGGTTTTATCAATGGAAATGGTATTAAAGAGGATCCATTACCATTTGCTTTACCATTACACTCTAAGGATCACTGGTCCCTTTCTTCTGACTTGCAGCTCTAAGTATTCCTTTATATGTTGTCTCTCACGTTGGAACGTGAGCCCCTGCCATCTTCATAGAAAGATTTCGTATTTATAGAAATTATTAAGGGCAGAGGATAGAGCAACAGGCCTGGCATTGGGAAGACCTGAGTTCAAATTTGTCCTAAGAGGCTTAGTAGCCATGTAACCCTGAGCAAGTCACTTAATCTTGTTTGTCTCAGGGTTTCCTCATCTATAAAATGAACTGGAGAAGGAAATGGCAAACTGCTCCAGTATCTTTGCCAAGAAAACCCCAAATGGAGTCACAAAGAGTTAGACATGACTGAAATGACTGAACAGTAATAACAAAGAGATGATTAAACATAGTTCATTGACCAAATACTTTCTATGGAATTCAAAGGTCAACTTGAGAGATAGAATTCTTTTTATAGAGAGGTAATGTGGCACACTGGATGGAGGGCCAACCTTAGAAGAAAGAAGACCCAGATTTGACTCATACCTCTAACATATATTAGCTTTGTGGCCAGGGATAAATCACCTACTCTGTTGGTACCCCATGGCAACATTTAGAGACACAAAATGATGACTTGCAGACCTTCCATGGAAGAGTAGTTTCCCTACCACAATGGAATCATACCCCAAAGAAATCCCTCCTGATCTTCCCTCCTCCCCCCATCTGCTTTCAAATTAATATTGGCCTTTAATCCAAGGATATCAAAGAAAATTTGCTTTATATGGAGTCAGAGGACCCAAGTTAAAATTAATTTTGGACTAGGCTGGTCTCTTAGCTTATCTAGGTCTCAGTTTCCTCATCTCTAAAATGAAGAGGTTAGACTAGATGAAGTCTAAGGTTTATTCCAGCTCCAAATCAATGCAACCATGATCTTCATTGGTGCAGAGACTTTCCATACCAGGAATCTCCCACACTGACAAAATCCCAAGTATGGAACAAAAATAAAACATTCTGTTCATGATAAAAGAGTAACCCATTAGGAGATTGGGGTGCAAACTCTGGTCTAATTCTTAGACTTGTTATGGGACCCTTGCTGACCTCTTATGGCACTCCTTTATTGTCAGTAATAGAAGGACTGTGAACTCCCTGAGAACAAGTGAACCAGGAAGTTAATACATTGATGAAAGCTCAGATCATAAGTAGGAAGCCCTCTTGAGTTGAAGGTGGTGTGATAATATGCAAGTGAGGATGTTCTCTTAGGAGGGCTTCCTCTCCCTAACTAGGGAGTGTGACTCTCCCTTCCCTAGTGCTTTTGTCTCTTATTTTATCATATTTGTCTTTCTTGTATATATGACTTTTTTTCTTTTGAACAAGAATGAAAAATAGAATTTAATCTGAAGACAAGAGCAACCAGAAAAGATTTCTTCTATATAAACCCTAGGCAGAATAATCAGTTATCCACCCTCTTATTCAGAAAAAACAAACCAACAACCCTGAAGATGTCAGAAACCAGGGAGCCAAGTAAGAAAATAAGACAGTGTTTTTGTTTTAACTTGTTTAAAAAAATAATATATCCAATAAAGAGCTTCTTGAGATGCCAAATAGAACAATTTTGTTACTTAACAGCATGTACTATTGAGGTAAAAAATACTGTAAAGTTTTTGCATGTAACTAGGCAACAGAAGAAAATACCACTTACCAGAATTGCTGTTTATTATGCTGTTTCTGTATGGATTTCACTCAGCATATCTCACAGTGAAGAGAGCAACTGCTTATGGCAGAAATTGCTTAATGTGCTCATGGCTAGAGAAGGCAAATTAGATATTAGAATAAACATGTTGACTTCCCCCACGAGCAGCCATTAATGATATGGGGTCTAGTTGTGAATGCTTCAGTAAATCATGTAACATTTAATCAAATGTCCTCCACTGACTGAGACAATTGTCATAAATATGGACTCAATGAGCCATGAAATCCATACTTTCCGTTTTCCCAAAGAATGTGAGTGTTTCCGCAGTCAAGTGTAACTTCCTAAAGGCTTGTAAGATTGAGCACATGCTAGCAAGATGCTATGAGACGCATCCGGACTGAGGGCTTATTTCCAAGGCAGCAGCTTCTGACATGAGACCGATAGATAGCTTCATTATGTTGAGATCTATAGTACAAAGACCAGAGGCTGTGGGGTAACTGGCTTCATGCCTGGTTGCTCTTTGCAAAATATGGATGAAATGAGCTCAGTGTTTAATTTCTTCCTTTTTTTTAATTTCTGAAAACCTATCCCTTTTTATATTTGCCACTTATATGAAAATGTGCATGTTTTCCCATTTGTATGTGTGTATGTACACCTCTCTTGCCAAACTGCCCACCCTCCCCTTCCAATTCTGGCTTTTGTTGTCTTCCCCAATTAGAACATAAACTACTTGAGGGAAGAGTCTGATAGTCTTGCTTGCTTGTGTTTTTATACTCAGCACTAAATACAGTGCCTAAAATGTAAAAAGCACTTAATAAATGCTCTTTCATTCATTAGTTCATTCATGCTCAGAGAGGGGAAGGAATACAAAGCCAAGAGACTGGTCAATATTGAAAACTGAGATTATGTAGCCAAACTTCTTCCTGAAAAAAAAAACCAACCAGACTGATGAGATTTCCTATTGCTTTCCAGGGAAAGGAAATAGCAACACAGGCTCATATGAAATGGATCATGGACTTAGGGCTAAAATCAACTTTAAAGTCTTATAGTGCAACTGCCTTATTTTACATCTGGGGAAACTGAGACTCAAAGAAGTTAAGTGATTTGGCCAAAGTTCAAAAGTAGTGTGAATGTAGAGACAGGATTCAGACTCAGTCCTTCTACCTCCAGATCCAGAGCTCTATTCTTTGTGCCACGCTATTCAATCACAGAGGGGAAATGGAGAAGCTTCTTCTAGAAACACTGATACCAGGTGGAAAGAAGGAATATACTAACACGTTCATTTGAATTGTTTTCAGAAATATCTTCTATGAACACTAATGAGAGTTGTATGCATAATGCTCAAATAGCCTCCCATCACAGATCTGTCTCTGTCCTTTGGGAGAAGGGGAGAACACCATTCCTGGTGTAAATGGTGGCCAGTCTCCCTTTCCCTGCCTTCAGACAAAAGGGAAAAAGACCATTCCTGAGCCTCTTAAGCCCTGAGAGCACTTCATACTGAAGCTGACCTAGGGAGGTTGATAATCTGCCTAAACTCAGTCCTCAGTAATTAATAAGCTCCTATCCCATTATTCTCAACCCTATTACAGTAATTCTGAACCCCCAGTTGTCATTATTCAAATCCTGTTCTCTATCTTCTATTGTCTGCTCCCTTATTTCCATCCTCCTCAGCTCTGATGTCTACTGTAAATCTCAAAATGGATCTCTTCAACTCTGCTTATCTAAAACTGAACTCATTAACTTTCCACACAAACCCTCCTATCTTCCTAATTTTCCTGTTGCTTTCAAGGGCACCAATCTCCATTTACCCAGGCTCATTTTGAGTCTTGGTGTCATCCTAGTCTCTTTACTCTCTTTTTCTCATCTCCCATATCCAATCTCTTGTGAATTTTTGTTGAGTTTACCTTGATAACACCTCTTGTGCATACAACACCTTCTCTCCTCTCACACTGCCACCAGCCTAGTGCAAGACATCAGCACTTCATACCTGGACCCTTCCACTCAGATGTCAAATCGATTCTCATGTGCAGGTCATGCCTGCCCATGCCCACCTGCCACAATAAACTCTAGTGGTTCTCTATAACTCCTGGGATCAAACATAAAACCCTTTAGAACCTAACCCCCTCCTACATTTCCAGCTTCCTTACACATTGCTCCTCACCACATACTGAGTGATCCAATGACATGGACCATCTTGATGTTACTCACACAAGACACTCTATCACATGTCTATAGGCATTTTCATTGGCTGTCCACCACACCCTTACATTGGTTCTCCCTCCTACCTTCACCTTCCGGTTTCCCTGGATTCCTTCAAATCACAGCTAAAATCCCACCTTCTCTAAAGAAGCCTTTCCCAGTCCCCTGTAATGTTAGTCTCTTTCCTCTGTTAATTATCTCCAATTCATGCTGCATTAATCTTGTTTGTTTAACATAGTTGTTTTCTTGTTGTCTTTCCCATAAAACTATGAGCTCTTTGAGAGCAGGGACTGTCTTTTTGTCTTTTTCTGTATTCCCAGTGCTTAGTACAGTGCCTGGAACATGGCAAGAGCTTAATAAATACTTGACTTGACAATGCTATGTTCCCAAATGACAGAGCAATGAAACTTGTATTTTTTTCTAGTTTAGCATAAACACATTAAGAGTCTGGGCTCAAGTGTTAACAGTAGAAAAAAACTGGAAGCAACATAATGTAATGGGGAGAATACTGATCTTGGAGTCATGAAAACCTGGGTTTGAATCCTGCCTCTGATGCTTACTAGTTGTGTAAAACTGGACTAGTCTCTTATCCTCTGTGAACCTTATTTTCCTCATCTCTAAAATGAGGAGTGTTGAACTCAATGACATCTGAGTTCCCTTCAATTGTTAAATCTGTAAAGGAGGAGGAAGAGGAGGAGGAGGAAGAGGATGAAGTTGGAAGTGTTGATGATGATGGTGATGGTGATGATGATAGTGTTGGTGATGATGATAGAATTTATACAGCATTTTAACTTTTACAAAGAAATTTACATGTGTTATTTGATCTTTACAACCATCCTATAGGGTAATTGCTATTGAAATCACCATATTACAGATGAGGAAACTGAAGATGATTGAAGTTAAGGGACTTGCCTAAGGTCATATGCCTAAGTATGTTTGGTGCAGGATTCAAACTCTGGTGTTCCTGACCCCAGCTCTGATGTTCCATCGAATCTGCCACCAAGCTGCCTATGATGCTGCAGTATCGTGGAATGTGCACTGTTTTTAGAGTCAAAGGGATTGAATCTGAGTCTGGGCTTTGTCGCTTATTCTGTGTAACCTTGGTCAAGTCACTCAACTTCCCTCCATCTCCCTCAGTTTCCTCATCTGCATATAAAATGAGGCAATTGAACAAATGATCTCTAAAGTTGCTAAGAGGAAATTTCAGGGAGAAAATGTGGTTCTAATTTATTCATTTAAGTTAATTTCATGGAAATAGTTACTGAGCAATTTAGTTGTTCATGTTGAAAATTGGTGTTTAGTTTTTATTAAAACATTTAACTTAGAAAATAAAAATGAATGATTCTAAGATAGTATTAATAGCTTTTCTTAAGTCTTCATTAGAAAACATCTTTACTACCTTCTCAGTATCCCACTTCACTACAGAAAAGGGCCCTAGTGACCTGCTGAGTTCCCTTGACATCCAAAGAGCCTTGAAATAGTCTGGTCTTGTAGGAGAGTGTTAATGTCTTCATCTTCCCCAGATGAATTAAAAGGCAACAATTGCCTTACAGCCCACTTTAATTTTGTGTTACTAAAAATTCACCCTAGAATAAAATGGATAAAATAGATTTAGGAGAATTAAGGAAAGTAATCTCAAACTCTTAAGAGAAAGAAAAATAATGTACATGACAGCAATATAGCAAGAATGGCACTAGGCAAATTAGCAGGTAGTCAAAGAGATCAGCTGTTTCTAATTAGCATCATGGACACAGCTTATTGGAAATTTTGGCATTTTGGAAATTATCCAGCAATGACTATTGACATCAGAATGAGAGCCAGAGGACTCATATCATTTAACTTACAGAAAACTGCTGTATAAGATGGATGGTGGGAGCCAGGGCCTTGCAATTAAAAGACCTACGTTCAAGTTTTCCTTTCGTGACTTTCTAGTTTTGTGAACCTTGTTGAATCTGCTTTCTCATCTATGTAATAATGATGCTAATACTTCTCCTGCAATCATGGTTACTACCTTTTAGATTCATTGATATCAGGTACAAAGTCAGAACACATTGATATTCAGTTCGACATTTTATGAGGAGCATCTGCTATTGACACTAATTTGGAGACAGATACAGATACAGAGATAGAGATAGATATAATTTAGATTAAAAAAATAAAAAGAGTACTCTGAATGTGATATGACTAGGACAGAGTACCTATTTCCTGGTAGCTATGCCTTTCATCATGTATTCCCAAATTACAGTAGCTTTTTTGGTTACCACATCATACTATTGATTCCTCTTTACCTTGTAGCCCACTAACATCCTCTGATCTTTTTCAGACAAATGGTTGTATCATTTTACCTCCCATATGAAGTTCACATCTTTGTACCCATGTGATATTTTATATTTATACTTATAGAATGTCATTGATTTAGTTTTGGTCCAATGTTCTATCCTGTCAAGTTCTTTTTTGATTCTGTCATTCATTGTGTTAGCCATTCCTCTAAAGGTGTACTGGTACGTGTTTAACAACCAGCTTACCAAAGTATGCAGGACACACTTTTAAGCTTTATCTGTATTATTAATGTTGTCCCCATCACTTTCTTAAGTTTAGACAATCAACAGAACAATACATCAGGCCCTGGTTTGTAGTTTGCTGACTTCTGAGGTATAAATGTTTGCAGTGGAAATCCATGTTTGGCTCTAGTGAGCCAAGATGAGCTGGCTCCTGCGTTCCCCTGATCCCTCCCAGCTTTGCAGCATTAGGAAACTGCATAAACATGGTATTTATGGCTTTGTCAAGGTCATCAATAGAAATGTTAAATAGCACAGAACAAGTACCAATCCTTTGAGCACACAACTGAAGAACTCCTGCCAAACTGATATCAAACCATTAATAGTTATATATTTTTTAAAGTTGGTCATCCAATGAGTCTCAAATCCATCTTACTACTTTATCAGCTGGTCTATGTCTCACCACTTTTGCCAGTAGAATAATATGAAATACTTTTATCAAATTCCTTGCTAAAATATAAGTAAATCCATAAATAAGTAAGTAAATTAGACAGACAATTAAATAATCTATGTAGATCCTATCTACAGCAGTCCCCTGATGTCACTTTGGTCACTCAGCTGCAAAGAGAAACATTACCTGTTCTTGATGAAACCATATGGGCTCTTTTTAATCAATATTTCCTTTTCTAAAAATTCACTGATGATCTTTTTTAATGATCCATTCTAGAATTTTCTCAGTATTACATCCATACCCACTGCCTTGAATGTTGCAGATTCTATTCTCATCCCTATTCTGAAGATCCAGACAGCATTTTCTCTTCTTCAGTCCTGTGATACTATTCCTGTTCTCCATGCTTTCAAGTATCAATGACAATAGCTCAGCAATTGCATGTGACAATTCTTTCACTGATCAAGGCTGTAGTTTTTCTAGGCCAGATGACTTAAGTTCCTCAAAGGCAGCTAGGGTCTCTTCTATCACCTTACTTGTATCAACTCCCGACTAGTCACTTTTTATTCTGTTGTTTCTACTGCATTTCTTCAGAAGAGGAAAAAGAAACAAGTAAAAGAATTGAGCATCTCTGTCTTCCCTCTTTTGTCAGATATTATCATCTCATCCACCTCAAGAAAAATCCTGTGATTCTGTTTGTGATAATTAAGATGTGGTTTTTCATTATGGCAAGACATAGAACTAGAACTTGAGAGGTCAAGGCCCTTTCTGTCTCAGACCTTCAATGTGCATTCATGTGTTCCTCTCATGAGTCATACTTACCTCATTTATCTCCCAAGTGGAAAGTATTATCTGTTGCACCCAAAATTTTGACTCATCTGAGAGACAACAGTTTCTTCACCAAAAAAACCTTTCCTTCCTAACCCAACTAATGTCCAGGAAAAACTAAAAGAGAAAGAGTTCCAGAGCTTCTGTCCTTATGCTATCTTAAGAAAATCTTCATCCATAGAAAGATAAACTTCAATTTTGCTTGTAATTCCATGGTAAAACAACTTTTCCATGGGACCAAAAGTTCAGGACTCCCTTGTCCTTTCCGTTGCTTTTTTTCACATGTCCCTAGCATAATAATTCCATCTACTTCAACTTTCCCATGCAATATACTAGGTATAGGGTGTGGCTATGACAGAGCATTTGACCGTACTAATGCTTTATCCCCACCAGCAGTATAAATAACAAATAGTACTAGCTATTTTCTCTCTTTTGCAGCTATAGTGATTTTTCTCATCTTGAAAGTGTAGATAGGCAGGATATCGTTAATGTGTGGTCATGATCGCATGATCATAGGTCAAGAAAGAGACGTTTCTGTGTCATGACAAAGAGATGTTTCAGTTACATTGACAGAATATAAAATTGTGAGTGTGAATAAACCCAAGTTTCTATTGAAACAAACTGTCTCCAAGTAATATGTAGAAGTGGAGTTGGCATTTTTATGGTGGCATTCAAAAT
The DNA here is from genome assembly GCA_028646515.1 of Pseudochirops corinnae. NCBI lineage: Eukaryota > Metazoa > Chordata > Mammalia > Diprotodontia > Pseudocheiridae > Pseudochirops > Pseudochirops corinnae. Next base: position 158,383,050 of record CM053587.1, on the reverse strand, counting down.
GTATACAGGGATAGAGACTTGAACTGTTCTTTCAGAGACTAATTACAGGAATCCTGAAGTCACAATTGAAAAATGCTTATCGGATCAACTTGCCCAGAAATGATTGCACGGCTGGGCAAATTGTTGGCAGGGCACTGTGCAATCTATATCCTCCTCATGAGTTACTAGAAAACCTGCAGACAGGAGAGGCATAGCATATGATCGAAATGTCAGACAATCAATATATGGCAACAAGGTAAGAAAATAGATTATGATTGGAAAACTTGCCTCACAGGGCTAACGTGAGGAAAGTGCTCTGTAAACCATATAGTACCACATAAATGTGAGCTATAAGTCACAAGATCATATAATGTTCGAGCTCAGTGGTTCTCAACCTTCCTAATGCTGCAACCGTTTAATACTCATATGTGGTTGTATCTGCATGTGGGCGGACCCACCTAGATATGAATAGAGGAACGGTGTCTCGGTTCCTAAGACCATTGAAAATATGTGTTTTCTGATGGTCTTAGGTGACCCCTGTGAAAGGGTCATTTGACCCCCAAAGGAGTCACAACCCCCACAGGTTGAGAATCACTGTTCTAGCTAGAAGAGACCTTAGGAATCATCTAATTCAATCCTCTCATTTCCAAGATGAGGAAACTGAGGACCAGAGAGGTAATGTGTCTTGCCCATGGTCACATAGTAAGTAGCAGAGCTAGGATTCAAACCCTTTCTAACTCCAACTCCATTGTTCTTTCTATTGGACCAAATGCCAAACTTGAGAATTTGCCTGATCTGATTTATAGATGTCATCCCATCACATAAGAGATAAGGGTGACCGTCTTCTCTGATGCATGGATCATTTTGACAAGTAAGACTAAAACATGTTTAAGAAACTAGTCCATGATAATCTTGCAAGCTCATTGGAGCTCAAATTCAACCCTTCTGGTACCAAGTTCTATCAGATACACTTACTCTTTAAGGTACTAGACCAGTAGCATTACTAGTGCTAGTAGATTTTTTTCTTTCCCCTAAACCCAAAATGTATAGGTTATCCATCAGGGCATCAAATCTAATTGCTGGCTAGTTTAGTGGTTTACTAATTTGGCTAAGCCAAAGCCTCTTGGACTTTGAAAATATTGACAGAACTTATAAGGTTGATCCAGAAAGTCTGGGAGCATGGACTAAAGAAAACAAAAGGAAAGTGAGGGAAGTTTGAGCAAAATGAGGGGAAAAGCCAATTTTCAGTGAGAAAATGTTTAGTTAGGTCAGATCATGGATTTAGGGTCAGAAGGGAACTTAGATACCAGTTAGTATGACCCCCTAATTTAACAAATGAGAAAACTAAAGCCCCCGAAAGTAAAGTGATTTGCTCAAGGTGATACAAATGGCAAATGGAAGGGCTAGAATTTTAACTCATATCCTCTGATTCCAAAATCAGTGCTCTACCACCATACCAAAGCACCTTAAGTTTTTTGACACATCCATAATTTCATATTTAATATTTTACAGGGGAAATAATATAAGAATCATAAAGTTCTCACTAAACTGCCATCTGAGTAATGTGAAAAAAAAAAAAGATTATATGAAGCATCATTTGAAAAACCTTGCTTTAAAGAAATAGAACACTCTTTTAGGGTTTAAATGTAGAAGAGTAGTTAGAAGAATAAACAAAATTTGGTAACCTCCACATCATTTTATGGGCATTGTTAGAGAACCTGAAGCTACTTATGAAGTAAAAAGGTTTGGTAATTATATGATTTTAAGATGCAATTATATTGTAAGCTCCACAAGAGCATAGGCCACTGTATTTTTATACATCATTGTGTCCTCCTCAGCTCCTAACACAGTGACTTGTCTTTGCATTATTCTTCATTTAACTGAATTGCATTTGTCAATTAAACCTTTGTCTTGACTTTACCTCAGCCACTGAGAAGAGGGGTGATACATGGATTTTACTATTATCCAAAACTATTCCATCTCCGAAATTCTGACACTATGAAATTTCCCTCTTTGATCACAATCACCTGTCTTTTCACTGCTCTAAGCTTCTTGTTGTTGAGTCATTCCAGTCACACCCAACTCTTTCTAACCACTTTCAGTGGTTTTCTTGACAAAGATATTGAAGTGGTTTGCGTGTCTTTCTCCAGCTCATTTTACAAATGAGGAACTGAGATAGAAAGGGTTAAGTGATTTGCCCAAGGTCACACAACTAGTTATGTGTCTGAGGCTGCCTTTGAACTCAGGAAGATGAGTCTTCCTGATTCCAAAGCCTAGTGCTCCATCCATTGTGCCACCTAGCTACCCTTCCAAACCCTACTTAACTCTTTCTAAATCTCCTTTTGCCCTGGGAGTCAGATAGATATTGAGTGTAAATCCTGCCTCAGATAATTATTGACTGTATCCCTGGGAAAGTCACTTAATCTCTCTGTTGCCTCAGCTCTCTCATCTGGAAAATGAAGAGGGTTGAGCTCGATGATTTCTATAGGCCCTTCCAGCTCTAAAGCTATGATCCCATGATCGATGATGTAAATTACAAGAGTTAATTCCATTGTTCCAACTCTTCCAGTGGGGCAGGTATCTTGTGAATTAGAGCTTTCATATACTATAGACTTGGATAGACACTTTCTTCCTGAACAAAAGTTCAGAGACTTATAAAATCTCAACAGGAATAGCTTCCTTTTCTTTTCATTTGTCATCTGGATTGTGGGCCTATATAACAAGAAGAGTTGATGTTGCATCTTATTGCATGAAACTACATGAGGTAAACCAGTGGCCAAATACTTGTTTTGCTTCATAGGAAGAAACCTGTTATTAACACCCGGTTACTTTGATCTCAAGCTGTTTGCAATAGCAGTTGTTTCTATTATACCCAGAAGAGTTTGAGCCCCTATGAGCCACAGACCTGGGGAACCATTTAAACTTTCTTAGCTGGTGGCAGAATAAAGCTGAGAAGACTCATAATCTTCACCGCAGGGAAAAACTAGAAATAAAATAGCTGAAGGTAGCATTTGTAGGGGGTTTATGTTCTTTGGATTTAATTCTAGGAGAATCTTTGATGTCAAACTTCCATGGTAGTTTAAAGAAAATAAAGTTATCATTCATTCATTTATTCATTCAACAACAATCTATCAAATGCCTACTGAGAATACAGACTATAATACGAATTTGGGAGTTACAGGAAATGAAAGTGGATGATAATTGTCCCTTTTCTCATTTGGCTTATATTATTACTCAGGACACTAAATATACAAACACACTCAGGTGCACATTCATGCACACACAGAGAAACTAAAAAAATAACTACAAAGCAGTAAGTGAATAAGAGCACAATAAATCACTGCAAAACAACCTTATATTTCAAGAGTCAAAATTCATAGAAAATACAAGAAAGAATATCTTACTTATATATCCAAAGGAGATATGGAGCCTCTACTAGAGAGTTTTGGGGAACAGATAGAAAACCAATTGTTTCTGCTGGCATAGATATGAGTTTGGTTGAAGAGAAAAATATGTAATGTCTCATTGAGTAATGCTCATTTCATTAACTATGTGGATGCTAACTGGCTATGGAAAGACACAGTAGATATAAGCAGAATGTGTAACATAACAAATAAGTCATAATAAAAAAGAGCATCATAATCTCTCGTTTGAGAGATGTATAATCAGAAAAGTAAGTGGGCTGACCATGTGGTAAGAGCAAAACAGAAAGAGTAGCCCATGTGTTCCACTGATATGTTTGAGATGCTAGGAAAGTCAAGGAAAGTATAGTATATTGGGTAGGCCCCTGGTAGTGAACTTGTGGGCCACCTAGCACAAGCAGTCACACACTATCCTTTTAGGGATGAGAAGACAGATCCATGTGAATACATGAGGTTTTTTTAGTAGTCAGTCTTGAAAAAACTAGAATGAGGGGCAGCTGGGTGGCGCAGTGAATAGAGTACCAGCCCTGGAGTCAGGAGAACCTGAGTTCAAATCCGACCTCAGACACTTAACCTTTACTAGCCATGTAACCTTGAGCAAGTCACTTAACCCCAATTGCCCTGCCCTCCCCCTTCCAAAAAAGCAAAAAAAGAAAAAGCAAAAAGTAGAATTGGGGAAGAAGCTGTTTCCCAAAAGATAAAAAGACTTGCTAGAGACATGATGATTCTCTTCTAGGATTTAAAGAGTTAGTATATGGAAGAGAGATTAGACTTGTTTTGCTTAGCCCCAGAGATCAATATATAGATGGTATAGGTTTACAGAACTGGAAAGTTGGAAGGGTCATCTAATCCAACCCCCATATAAAAGGAGTCCTTACTGTAACATACCCAATGAGTTGTCAACTAGCCTGTACTTAAAGACCACCAAGTAAGGGAACCCACCCACTGTCTTTTGAGGCAAGCTATTTTGCTTTTGGACAGCTCTAATTCTTAAAAGTTTTTTCAGCTACTCATGTGAAAAGGAACAAACACAGCTGGATAAAAATGGGATGTGCTGCCTCATGAGTTTGTCATTGTTGGAGGTTTTCTGGGCAAGGGTGGATGATCACTTGTTGGTTGTAGTTTCAACTGCAGATGTAGCTTCTGCCTCGAGGGTAACCAGACTCCATAGTTATTGACCACCCTCAACAATGCCTTCGAGTGCTGATTCTAAAAACCTCCTTTCTTCAAGGTTATAATTAATCTAGGAAAGTCATCTATTTTTGCATACGCATGAGCCTTCCTTTTCTCTTGACATCAAGTTCTTTCAAGATATGTTACTTTGTTTTTCCTATCTGTTCACCATTTCTCTAACTTTGGTCTGTTTGAAGAATCCTTAAATTTGGAGAGGATGAGTCAGCAGGCTTCACTTTCTGTGAGGTCTTAAGGCTCAGAAAAGTAGACATGATGCCAGGATAGCAAGACAAGGAGATGGAACCCCAGAGGGGTTTTACAGACTATGTGAAGTAATATATGAATCTCTTTTGGAGATACAAACAGTGGTAGTGCCCAGTACCTTAATTCTTTCTACTTCTTCACTACCTTTCTCTCAAAATCATATTGTGAACTGAGACTCATCAGAGATGATTCACTTACCAATGCTTCTCGTAACATAAGGTTAAAATGCTGATGAACCCCAAGAGCATACACAAACCTGCAGACCTCTACAAGAGATAAAAGACCATGTATCATGTCATTAAATTCACTGACAATCCCACCTCTAACAGCTGAGGCTGCCCTGGTGGTCCAGAGATGACTAAGTGATTTAGTGGAGTCTTATGAGTGGACAAAACCCCAATCCAATAGCAAATACAGCATCAACTGTATTTGCACTGACATCCTAAGAGTTTCCCTTGGCATTTCTCCTGACTCTGCACTATCCAGAAACTTAGCTTGCCTTTAAGAAATGCAAAATAAAGTCACTGTAGCCTAAAACGAGCTTCAAAGGATATCAAAGTCTTCTTCAGTTGCACACAATAAAAGAAACCAAAATAAGCACTATACATATTTGTTCATGGTGCCAGAGGACTGAGAAGAAAAGTGAAAGTGTTTAGATGACAAATCATCACTTATTTCATTTTCATTCTCTCTGTTTTGTTTCTAGGTATTTCCACACCATATACTTAGGTATCCGAAGCCGCCAGAGTGGGGAGAACGACAGATGGCGGTTCTACTGGAAGATGGTGTATGAGTATGCAGATGTGAGTATGCTGCATTTGCTAGCCACCTTTCTGGAGAGTGCCCCACAACTGGTCCTGCAACTCTGCATTGTCGTTCAGACTCATACCTTACAGGCTCTCCAAGGTAAGGGCTTACCAACATGGGTTTGGGGATTTGCGGGAAAGATTCTGAATGACTTCTTATTTAAAACCTCCCACTGGCTCTTCTGTCAAAACTCAAATCATCCAGTGTCCACTGAAACATATAGTTACGCTGTAACTGTACTTGAGTATGGGAATAATCTGTGATATTTTCTTCACCCTGCGTGTCACTGCTGGCTTATGGAGAAACAGTTCTCTTTTGCCCTTAGACTCTTCCTCAAAAGAAAAGAAAAAAAAAGTTTTGTTACTTTCCACTAATGGTCGATTTAGGGGATCAGAGCCAACAGTATCTGATGTTTATGATGGTATAATGCTCCCAGGTTACAATAGATCTATGGGTATATTCACTGGGGTTTATGCCCAAAAAGTAGCAGCTAGAGCTGCCCTCATCAGGAAGCAAAGAGGTGTTGACAAGAGATTGTAGAGAAGAAAAGGGCATAGTCTTTGTTGTTATGTGCTATGACATTTTCCAAAAAATGCAGTTTCCAGATTCATACTTAAATCCCATCCTCCCAGCCTTTTTGTCACTGTTGTTGTTCTTATTTGATAACGGAAACAATAAGACTTTTCAGTTGTTAAAAAAATGCCACACAATTTTCTCAATCCAGATTTTCCTAGTATCTAAGCATCATAGGGACAGGGTGGTGTATGTAAAGAGTAAAGACTTCTGATGCTACCAAGACTTTTTAACTTCCGTTCATGCCATTCTATGACTTTCCTCCCCTTACATTGTTTTTCCATTCTGACAAAAGTATCCCGTCCTTCTGAAGTCACCCTTATGGATGGCTTCTGTCTGAGCTTTTTAGTAAGACACCCAGTAAGTCTAGACCAGATGAGTCAAACTCACAAATGATCAGCCACATGTAGCATGCAAAACTCTCAAGTGCAGCCTGAACCACATCAAAATGTAATTGGAAAATGTTTAACACGATAAATAAAGCTACAATACAACACAGAAAATGTTAATTTATGGTTTTCCACATCAATATACCACCCTCAGGTATCCATTTCTATTTGAATCTGACACCATTGGTCTAGATTATGCAGACTAGAGGACCCAAAAGAAATTTTGGTCTAAGCAAGCAATGATTCTCAATTCAACCTTTACTCTAGACTAGAGCATCAAAGTCAGAACTTAATAAAACTTTTTAAATGTTACTTAAGAGAGCCTATGAGTATAGAAAGCAAATAAATGGTCCAAGAGTTAGAAAAAAAATTAGGGAGTGGGGGAAGAACAGAACTAAGAGAGAACAAACCAGACACGAGTAAAATCCTATTAAAAGCTAATTTGAGGCATCTATCTGGTGTATTAAAAAAAAAAGGTTTTCATCAAAGATGTAAATAACTGTGACTGCACTTGGGGCAAATTCAGTCGAGGGACAGGAAACATGGATTGGTACAGAAAATAGTCCTACCAACAGTGCAGCTGTGTTGGGAGGGTAAAAACCTGTCCCATAGAAAATCTGGCCTGACAGGAGTCAAGGGAAAGTGAGCTCATGGAAAGGGATATCACACAAACAGAACGCTCAGGCTGGTAACTAAGGGTCATTGCGTTGTGCGTAGGCTAGAGGATCAAGAGATGAAGTGCATTGCCAGCACTAGGAGAGCAGGGGATGGTGCTTGCTGCAAAGAGAAAGTGCCTCCCCCAGGATGTCAGCCTGCTGGCATAAAGCAGTAATCACGGTGTAACAATTGCGAGCTTTGGTTTTAGTTAAGACTCTGCCCCATCGCTTTACCTGGAGCTCAGTTTCTTGATCATCAAAATAAGGAAGCTGGAGCAGATGATCGCTAAGGTACTTTGCAGCTCTAAAATTCTCTTATTCTGTACATACTTTAAAAGACTGGCCCTAGTGTGTCATATGGGACATTGTTTACAAATTGTTATTCTCATCTAAACAATTTTCAGTAACACACAGCAGGGCAGCTAGGTGGCAATAGCGGGTAGAGTGCTGGACCTGGAGTCAGGAAGACATCTTCCTGAGTTCAAATTTGACCTCACACACTTATTAGCTGTGTGACTCTGGGTAAGTCATTTAATCCTGTTTGCCTCAGTTCCTCATCTGTAAAATGAACTGGAGAAGGAAATGGTAAACCACTCCAGTATCTTTGTCAAGAAAAACCCACATGGGATCACGAAGAGTCAGAAATGACTGGGAAAAAAAAAAAACTGAACAATAATTCTTATGAAATGAGAAGACTGGTTCCAAGGAGAATGCTGTCACAAAATACAGTGCTTATTCCTAGAGTAAAATCATGAGTTCCTGTTGTGTCAAAAACCATGGGAGAAAAGAGAAACTAAGAAACAATAACGTGGTGGCAGATCAGTCCATTCTCTATTGTAGTTGCTGTCATAGAGAGAGGCAGAGCCATAGATAAAGAGGCAAGATCATCTTTACCTGCTCTGTGGTCCAAGGTGGTTGGACAACCCAGGTGGCTTCTCCCAAAAGACTTCTTAAAGCCTGCAAAAGCTTGAGTTTTCAAAACCACATTGAGGGAATTGAGAAGGAAATTTCTTTTCCTACCTGGTGTGACTGTATTGGTTGTCTTTCCTTAAAAACAGTGTTAGTAGGAAATCAAAATGTCGTATGTGTTTATTAGATTACTCAAATCCTCCAAGTAGTGGCACATGAATGAATCAGCAATCCCAGGTTATGAAGAGTTATGCCCACTCCCTCCCTGCTTGACTGTTCAATAGTATTCCTTAACCTTAAAACTTCTCCCCCTTGTATAGATATAATATGACTCACATTCCCACTCCTGGTCTTCAACCTCTTTCTTAGATATGGCAGCTATGATGTGACAGAAATCGTGTTGCATTGGGAGTCAAGATAAATCAGTTCCAATGCTTCCTATAATGACCATGGGTAAGGCAGTTATTTCTCTAGGGCAGTGGTTCTCAACCTTCCTAATGCCGCAACCCTTTAACACTCACTTGTCTGTGGGTGTATCTGCATGTGGGCGGACCAGCCTGGAGACCGATAGAGGAGCAGCATCTTGGTTCCTAAGACCATTGGAAATATGTGTTTTCCGATGATCTTAGGTGACCCCCGTGACCTCTGTGAAAGGGTCGTTTGACCCCCAAAGGGGTCACAATCCACAGGTTGAGAGCAGCTGCTCTAGGGGATAGCTTTCTGAACCTCATCTACAAAATGAGGGGACTAGATTAGATGACCTCTGAAGCAGTTCCTAAAAAGGATAATGAAATTCTGAGACCATGGGGAAAAATTTCCTGCATATCCCTCCACCACCATATAAAGCTCCCTAGACCTTCCACATAGGCTGATCCAAAACCAGACAGATGCAAAAATCTTCAACATTGATGTAAGGGGTAGTAGAGAAGTACATAAAATGATAGGCCTGCTAGGTCTGGGGTTTGTTTTTTATTTGTTTACAAGGGAGGCAGAGAGGCAGTCATGCTAAAATACCAAAGGTTACATAAATTCAAACCTCTAGCAAAGGAGAACCAAGAAACTGAGGCAAAATTGCCTGCCTTATCTATGCTCAGAAGAGAAACATACCTCTTTAGTGGGAGTAAGACCAAATTCTTTGGTCAGAAATGAGCTCCACTTACAGATGAACCTGGGAACATGATGTTGCTACAAGACAAGAATTCAACTGATGTGGGTTTAAAGGAGCAGGGACCTCTTCCCGTCTTGAAAAGGAAAAAGAGAAATGTGAAAAAGGGATCCAGCCAGACTAGTACTCACCAAGTGCCAAAACGTGTGGTTTTGTAAATCCTTAAAACTGAAGGATCCCACTCATGTTTGTGTAATAATAGAGCTGTCTGTTACAAATATGAATTATGAGTAGGCATTGAACCTGTGAAGCACTTTGCAAATAGTTGCTAATTAAAATATTTGAAATGTTTCAATTTAACAGGCAGAGCAAGTCCTTTCAGTCTGCAAGTCATTCCCACATGTGACAGACAGGTCTGTGTCTAGAATTGAAGATAGGGGATCCTATCTAGAGACGACATTTCAGGAGTGCCAGACAATTGCATTTTTTTCCTGATCCAGCCCCTACCCCACCCCTTGCCATGCTGTAGAGAAGAATTCTACCTATAAGACAAAAAGAAAACTAAATAGAGAATATGACATTTTTTTAAAATTTTATTATAGTTTGCATCATTCATTTCCACAAGATTTTGAGTTACATATTTTCTCCCCCTCTTTCCCCCACCCACCGCCCCAAAACAGCCATCCCAGTGTGTCCCCCCTCCCCCAGTCTAGTCTCTCCTGTGTCACTTCTTGGTAGGGCAGGATGGATCTCCCAACCACAGTGCTTGTGTATCTCAAGTTCCAGTTGGGTGTAGTCAAGAATATGACATTTTCAAACTCGATCTTAAAATTGCCTCTCCCTGATGGAAGCTGTTGTGGTACTCACACACTGCCAGCTGTGAAAATCCTTCCTCAGCTCTCTTTGCTTATTGAATAAATATGTTCAAGATAACTCCTTGTGCTGGAGGCTGACAGTCTCACTGTAGAGCTGCATAAAGGAAGCATAATTTTTTTTCAGGGGTGCCTCACAGAGTTTGAGATCTCCTCACAGTCACAACAGAGCAGCTGCTTGGTCTGTGATCAGAAGTAGGATCAGGGATCCCCATCCTATGAGTTTAGGCTTCTTTACATATCCTTGGCCTTCATCTCTTCCATGGCAGAATGAGCATGGAAGATACTTTGTAAGATTCCAAAGAGATTACTGTGATGGGCAAAACAGAAATGGGATGACCTGTCTACCTTCATTTTGAATCATTCATCAGTGGTGAAAGAACAAATGAAGATCTGTAAATAAGCATGTAATGACTTTGATTTAAATCAACAAATCAATCAACAAGTATTTAATAAGTGTTTACTATACACAAAAAGGCAAAAATGAAATAGCCCCTGCTTTCAATGAGCTTACTTTCCAATGATGGAGTCATCATGTACACAAATGAGTAAATACAGAAGACATGCAAAATGAATACAAGGCAGTTTGGGTAGGATGGACTCTAGCATTCGGTGGACCAGGGAATACTTCATGGAGAAGGTGGCACCTGAGCTGAATTTAGGGATCTCTAAAGATATGGAGGAGGAAACAATGCATTGCAGGGAATGGCAAAAGAGGCAAATGAATGTGAGGAATGGCAAGGAGGCTTAATATGGCGTCAGAGTCTGAGGGGAAAAAAATATAACAAGATTGAAAGGGTAGGAAGGGTCTAGAGCAGTGGTTCTCAACCTTCCTAATGCTGCTACCCTTTAATATTCATATATGGGCCTATCTGCCTGTGGGTGGACCCACCTGGAGATGGATAGAGGAGCGGTGTCTTGGTTCCTAAGACCATCAGAAATATGTGACCCCTGTGAAAGGGTCATTTGATCCCAAAGGGGTAGCAACCCATAGGTTGAGAACCACTGGTCTGGATTGTGAAGAGAAGTTTATATTGATCCCAGAGGCAATCGGGTTCTGTTGAATAGGAATAGGAAAGGTGGTTGTGATATGATCAGATTAGATCTGCAATTTAGAAAAATGATTCTAGGTGATATTCTAGGTCAAGATCATTTTGCAAGAACTGAAGAGACATGGGTAGAGTGTTTGAAAATATTGGGAAAATTTTGTTTAATGAAAAGAATGTCTCTGAATTGAGAACTGAATAGCAAAGACAGTTGAAGTTTACATCTATACCTGGAAATTCTGCCTGTTCTACTTTGAATGAGTATGTGATCTGATTCCTTGAAAAGTTATGATAGAGACTAAAACATTTTCCATGAGTCTTTCCAGACACTTATTTATATTTTATATCCCAATTTACCACTACTAAAATTTTCTTCTTATAAAAGAAAGGAAATAAGCATTTATATAGTATCTATCATGTACCAGGCATTTTGCTTAATACTATTTTTTTAACAAATATCCCATCTGATTCTCACAAGAACTCTGTGTGATAGGTACTATTATATCCATTTTACAGTAAGGAAACTGAGTCAAACAAAGGTTTAGTGACTTACTCAGGGTCACACAGCTAGTAAGTGTCTGAGTCTGGATTTGAACTCTAGTCTTCCTGACTCCAGGCCCAAGGCTATATATCCACTGTTTGAACATTTGACTAGAGAAAGTAAGGATGCTACTTCTATTTTTCCTCTGTGTGTCATACTTGGGGAAGAAACTATCAAAGAGAATCAATCCCCTTTTTTGAAGTACTCCCTCAATAGCCTAAAATAGATTCTTTCTAAAATAGTTTATGACAGTATTCTATGTCAGAAAGAGCTTCAGGTAGCACACACTCAGATAACCTATAAAACTCAGCTCCCCCAGCTACTGTGATCACTTCAAACTGTGGTATTCACAACTTTATAGCACACTATTCATCAACATATACTCATTGAGAATCCAATATGTACAAAGCACAGTGCTAGCCACTACTTGGAAGTGAAGTTTTCTTGTCTCCTCCAATGTTTGACAGCTACTCCAGTTTCTTTTTTAAGAAATGTGTTTTAAGAAAGTAAATGCATTAGTTCTACAGACCAGAATGACTAGTTTGATACAGGGGATTAGTGAGCAAAGAGGCTGGAAATGCAAATTGGGACTAGCCTCAGGCTATGAGATTGAACATTTTGTAAGCAATGGAAAATTGTAGAGGATTTTGGAGCAGGGAAGAATGCTATAATGAAAGAGGCTTTGAGGGAAGATTATATCAATGGCAAGTTCATGCTGGATACATTACAGAGAAAACTTTGTAAAGGGTGGGGAGAGAGGAAGGGAAAGGGGAAAAGAGAGGGGAAGGAAGGAGGAGGAAGGAGAGATAGGGATACCAATTAGCAGACTATTAAAATAATTCAGGTTAGAGGTGATAAGGACATGAACTAGGATGGTGGCAGTGAGAATGAAGAGAAAGGAATAATTGAGAGAAAGGAAGAATTATTAGGCCTTGGAGACTAATTGGATATAGATGCAAAGAAGAGAGAGGAATCAAAAATGGCTAAGCTTTTGAGCCCTGCAGGGAGAGAGGCAATACTATGAGAACTGGAACTAGGAATTATTTTATCAGACTTAAAGACAGATGGAGGAGAGGTGTAAGGAACAGAGGGGCAGGTGACACAAAGTAGTGTTCACCAGGTGGGGGACAGGTCAGGGACGATTTTTGGATGAAAAGATGATTTTTGGAGGAAAAGAGTTCTGCCTTATATACACCAAGGATGCATCCATGCCCCTATCTCCACAGGGTTCAAGGAGAGGAAGCATCCTCAGAGAGGGAGATCATATGCAACAAGAGAACTCTGAGGTTAGGAGCCCTGAGCATCTATGGCACCAACCAGAGAAGGACATGATGTGTTACGCAAGGCTAGCAAGTACGATGAGGAAGAAGTGCATGCTCCAGGAAGGAAGCATTGGCCCCGCAATTTCTAAGAGTTGGGAGAAAACAGTAAATCAATCAATAAACATTTATTCAGCATCCTACTATACCCCAGGCACTATGATAGTTGCTGGAGATACAAAAACAATGAATGAAACAATCCTCATTCTCAAGGAACTTACATTCTTGCAGTGGTTCTCAACCTTCCTAATGCTGTGACCCTTTAATGCTCATATCTGGGTGTGTCTACATGTGGGCGGACCTGCCTGGAGAGGGATAGAGGAGCCGTGTCTCGGTTCCTAAGACCATCAGAAAAATGTGTTTTCCGATGGTCTTAGGCGATCCCTGTGAAAGGGTCATTAGACTCTCAAAGGGGTCGCGACTCACAGGTTGAGAACCGCTGTATAGAAGAGATAAAAATGACATACACAAGTATACACAGAATAAATAGATTTATAAATAAAGTGGATATAAAATAACCAACTACATGATATGTTGGGAGGGAGGACACCAGCACTTAGGAATGTTACAGAAGATGTGGTGCTTGAGACATTCCTTGAAAGAAGGGAGGGATTTTATGATGCAGATGTGAGGAAAGAACACTTTCCAAGCATAGAGAACAGCTCATGCAAAGGCATGGAGACAGGAGATGGAGCACTGTGTGTGAGAAACAGAGAAGCCCAATTTGGTTAGATCACAAAATACACAAAGTATTGTACAATAAGGCTAGGAATGTAGGTTTGGGGCAAGATTATAAAGAGTTTTAAAAGTTAAAAAGCTTCAAACCTGAAAAATTTTAATAGCTTCTAACTGATATTCTACCTTTATTCCTTCCTTCCCCCCTCTGTCTCTCTGTCTTTCTGTCTCTCTCTGTCTTTCTGTGTGTCTCTCTCTTTCTCTTTCTCTCTCTCTCTCTCTCTCTCTCTCTCTGTGACTCTGTCTCTGTCTCTCTGTCTGTCTCTGTCTCTCTCTTTCTCTATCTCTCTCAGATTGCTGTTCTGATGAACAAAACTGAGATAGATTCACGTGGCCATTTTTGTCTTGAACCATGTACTGATGATGAGAAAACAAATTAAAGAGCTGTGTATTCCTATTGTTACCCCCCAATTACCCCTATTCTAAGTACAGATCTGAGTGTGATGAACAGACCTAGAAGAGCCTAGATGGGAAGTGATTTTTGGAAGGAAAGAGAATGACTTCAGATTTAGACACATTAAATTTGAGGGAATGGCAGGACATCTCCATGGAGTGACCCAGGCAGCCACTAGAAGGACACATCTGCCACAACCAATCATGACAATGCACCTACTTCTGAAAATTTTGAAATTATCAAGTAGATTAGCTGAATGATGCAGGGGAAAGTAGATGGTTTTCAGAAAAGTCTGAATCATCTGTAAAAGGCGCTATGGTTGGCCCTGAATGCTGACTATTTTGCTTGGGTTGTATAGATGCAACTATCTTTCACAGCAAGCTGAGAATACATCTGCTAATTTATTTATACACAATTCTGTTGCTGAATGGCATTGCCTGGGTAGCTAGCATTCCTCTAGCTTAATGCTCCACTTGCTGCCTGCTGTCAAAGGGCATGCTCTAGAGAGCAGCTCAGAGGATGCTGTGTAGGATCACGGAGCACCTTGTCATTGTCACAAAGAGTATGGATATTCCCCAACCTAGATTGAAGGTTGGACAGGTGCTGGGCACTGAAGGGAGGTGTGTTGATTCCTGGTACACTGGAGACATTATGCAAGTGATAATTCTCTCACACAGGAATTATTTAGGTATAGAATGATTAGGCATTCACCAGCTGCTAGTATATCAAGGAGCCAACTGAAGGTTGTGATAAATGCAGCTCTGTGTCTCTACATTTCCAATTTTCATACTTAATTTTAATTACTAGGAAAAGGAAACTCATTGTACAACTTCAAGACACTTAGGTTATGAGTAGGTCAATGAACCAAAGGATTCTGAGAGGAAAGGATGATGGATCCATAGATTAGAGCTAGAAGGTACCTTAGAGTTTATCTAGTCTGCTCCCTCAAATTACAGATGAGGAAATAGAATTCCAGAGAAGTAAAATGACATTCAAGTAAATATAGCTAGCAATTAGAACTTTGAAACAAGGTCTTCTGATGTGAAACACAGCACTCAAGACGCTGCTGTCTCCCACATGTTTACATGGTCAAGAACTCTAGGGTTGTCTCCAGTGAAGCTTCATTGATATAGAAGGAGTGCCTACCTCCATAGCAGCAGTCCATTTTGGAATAAGACATAGTCTGAGTATGTCATGAGAAAGAGAAATAAAAGGAAGTAAAAAAGAGAAGGAAGCTGCTCTGTTCAATTCAATTCAATTCAATAAGCTTGTATTAATTATTTGTTATGTGCAAGATAACATACTGGATGTTATTACACATATAAAGAAAAAACACAACCCTTATTCTTAAGAATCTCACATCCAATTTTCATAATATAATATCTCAAGAGATAAGTAAATGCAAGGTAATTTGAGAAAAGAAAGGAGACTAACAACTGGGATAGTTTAAGAAAGATTTCCTATGGGAAGTGCCTCGTGAGCTGTACCTTAAAAGAAGCTGAGAAGTCTAAGACACAGAGATAAAGAGAGAGGACATTTCAGGCATGGGGATCAGTCTAGAGAAAGACCTTAAGGCAGCAGATGGAGTGATGAGTTCAACACACAGCAAATAGGTCAGTGTGACTGGAATTTAGGAAGAATGACATAAAATGAGTCAATGTACTTAGGTTCTAACCAGACTGTCATGAGTTTTAAACAACAGTGTTGGGAGTTGTATTTTATCCTAGAGGCAATGGGTAAATGCTGAAGCCTCTTGAAAAGGGGAATGCTATGGTTTGACCTATACTTTAGGAAGACTATTTTGACAACTGTGTGTTGTCAAAGGGGAAGAGACTGGAGTAGAAGGATGAGTTAGGTGCTTATTTGCAATCGTTCATGTGAAAAACAGTGAGGGACTGAGCGGGGATTGTGGCAATGTGAATGAAGAGAAATGAATATATATGAGTACTGTCATATCTCTCTCCAAAGACTACCCACTGCCAAACTAGTCTTCCTTGTCACTCCTGGCTCCTCTGGTTCACTTGTAACTCCTGGTACTGAAAATACCAACAATAAAAAGTACCCGTTGTTCACCCTTCATTCTCCAAGAGGACCAACCAGTAACAAAAAGTTAAGGGATTGTCCCACGGACAACAATCAGAACCTGTCACCTAACAACCATGAGAGCCCAGAATTCACTTATCATAAGTCATTTCTTTTCCTTATTTTTTATGAGTTCTCTGTAAGAACTTGATTTTCAAGCTAACCAACTAATGGACCTTCCATTTTGACTACTTGCTTTGGACGAAAAACCAAATCATCCCTATATCCTAAATGCCTTCATTCCAAACAGGGAAAGAGAAGTGCCTGCTATACACAAGGCACTAGGCTAAGCACTTTACAAGTTATTATCTCATTTGATCCTCATAACAACTATGGGAGGTAAGTGCAGTTAAACCCATTTTACAATTGAAGAAACTGAGGCATAAAAAGTTAAGTGTCTTGCCCAGGATGACACAGGTAGGGTGCATCTGATGCCAGATCTGAGCTTGGATCCTCCTGACTCCAGGCCCAGTGCTCTATCCACTTTGTCACCTCCTATCTTGCCACATCCCTCACTTCCGTACTCTTATTCTCTCTTTGGCCCTAAATTTATATGTTTAACACAGAGATGTATATATAGGTAAAGAATACCAGATTGTATGGGTGAGTTGGCATGGCTTTAATCTCTGTTTTAAGTACTGTCTGTTTGGAGGTGATAATTTACAGCCAATTAATCCACAGTTGTTAAGTGCCTTTTGTATGTGTGATGTCTATTGCATCTAAGAGAAACTTGACATGATAAGATCAAACCTTCATCATCCCAGTGAGCTTCTTCAAGATGCACTTGTCCATGGCCCTCTAAACTATGGCAGCCAGACCAACCATAGCATCCCAACTGTGTTTTAAGCAGCACAAAATGCAATGGAATAATCACCACTCTTGATTTCAGAATTAAATTCACATTAATGCCAATAATATTTGGGGGGGGGGGGTTATACTTTTTAGAAGTTGTACATTCCTTTGATGACTTTGCTGAGTTCATGGTGGGGAAAATCATGCGAAGGAAAGGTTGTGTAAGAGGTTTTATTTCTGACTTTCTCCCTTGTTGGTTATGTGACTTTGGACTATCTCTCCCTACCTTAAATAACCCAAGCATGCTTGAGATTTTTGAGGATTGTGTCAGCGTTTTGAACTTTTCCCATACTCCATCTCATTTTTAAGCTGTTGTTCTTGCTGCTACCATTATGCATGTCCTAGTATGTGTTTAATTTTTCTTAACCTCATCTATAAAATGAGGGAGTTAGATTAAATGATCTCAAAGGCCTCCTATAGCTCTAAGTTTCTATGACTTTCTAAGGTCATCCAAGATTTCCAAGGTGTTTTTCAAATGAATTGCTATTAATTCAATTCAATCCTCTAAGTCTTTGCTATGTGGCCAAGATTGAACCAGGAACTGGGAATACAAAGACCAGCATTCATGTAGATTAGAATCTACTGAAGGGATACAACATGCCCACAGATAAGTAGATTTTATCACAAATCAGGGTACAAACAACTGGGGAAATTGGGAAATGTGGCATTTAAGCTGAGCCCTGAAGAGAGCTAAGGGTTACAGGAGGTAGAGGTTAGGAAAGAGAACATTGCAGGCATAGGGGACAGCCTATCCAGGACACGCAGGTAGAAGAAGTCACATCATGGAACGGGAACAGCAAACAAGCCAGTATGTCTGGAATGTAGAGTGTGTGAGGGAGAAAGAATGTATAAATCCCCTAGAAAGGCAGGCTAGAGACAGACTGTGAAGGGCTCTAAATGTCAAGCAGCAGATTTTGTATTTTATTTTAGAGGAAATAAGGAATCTCCAAAGCTTCTGGAATCAGGCAGTGATATGATAAAGGCTTGAACAAAAAGAGAAGAATGGAAAACTACAAGAGACTTTGTGAAGGTTGAGCTGACCACACTTGGCAACTGATCACATAGATGAGAGAATGGATTGAGAGACAGGAAGAATTGAAGATGATCCCTATTTTGCAAACATAGGAGATGGATGAATTGTGGTACCCTCACTAAAATACAGAAGCTTAAATAGAAGGGAAGTTTTTTTGGGGGGGGGAGGGTGAGGAAGGAGATGAAGAGTTCAGTTTGGGACATGTTGAATTTGAGGTGCTTATGGGAGACATTTCCTATCCTGTATTTGTGCAGTTGGTTTTTCTGGAATCTAAATACAAGCATACTGACAGCTCCAAGAGGTGCCATCTGACAGCCTGAAAGCAAAAAAAGAAAATGCAAAAAGCTATAAAAAGCAGACCCACAGACTAAAAAAGAATGTATCTGGCCATTTAATGCAGGATAAAAATAGTCATAGGGACTGAGGCCCCTGAGGACTTCCCTCTATTTCTGGACTTGAAGTCAGAGGACCAAGGTTCAAATGATTCATCACCTGTGTTAACTGCAAAAGTCACTCACTTCTCTGAGGCTGTTTCTTCACATGCAAAATGAGGGGGTTAGATAATGGATCACTAAGGCTCCTCCTCATTCTAAATGTGATAAGCCTAGTGTACATTATTACAATGATGTTCCTCAGAATGACTCTGTCAAATTTTGTTATAATTTTGACCCAGCATCCCAACTAGTGGAGATCACAGATGTCTCAGTGTCACAGATGACACTGAAGGACTTGATTTTATTTTACAAAATATTCACCATCTCTTCCATCTTTGGGTCACCTGTAAATTTGGTTGATGTAACTTTTATGTGTGTATTCTAGTCATGGTTAAAAGTATTAAAAAGCAAAGTGGTACATCACTAGACACATCCCTCGAGAGTAGAGTTTCCAAAGTGTGGCCCAAGGGCCATATTACCTGCTGTCTACTTTTGTATGACCTGGAAGCTAAGAACAATATTTACATTTTAAAATATAACCCTAGTTTGCTAACGCCTGCGCTAGAATGACATTTATATATTAATCAACTCTCTTGGGTGTGCTTACTCAACCAGCTATGAATCTCCCTGCTAGTATCTTCCCCTTTGGGACTACCTTCTGTCTATTCTGGATATTTCTTGTATGTATCTAATAATTTACGCCTTGTCTTCCCCTGTTAGAATTTGGGCTGCTTGGGAGCAGAGACACAGCCATACTTTTCTAACTTAATATCCATAGTTTTTTAGCACATAGTAAGCTTATAACAAATGCTTTTTCATTTATTCAATGAATCAGCCCTTAATTTATTCTTTGTGTTTAGTTGACATGTGTGTGTATGTGTACATATGTGTGTGTATGTGTGTGTGACTGCAACCAAAACAATTTATGACCCGGAAGCCTACCCTCCTTCTGATGTCGAATGTCTCCATGGTGACTTGGGGTAGGTCTTAAACCCATACATTAATCCATTCTAGCTTGGAAAAATTGACTAGTGCTTGTGCTCTATTAGAGTAATCCTTGAGACCCTGGGTGACCGTTATGTCACAATGAGGCAGCCCAACAGCACCTTAATGGAGGAAATATTAAAATACGTTATAAAAATTATACATTTTTGGCTATTTTTATTTATCCTTTCCAGTCAGGATAACAGAGTCACTCAAGCTTCTAATCAAAATGCATACAAAATCCCAATTGCTTTGACCAGACGGTGCACACAGTAAACGTGACGAGGACTGAAAGTCAAACATCAGTGTTCTG
The DNA here is from genome assembly GCA_028646515.1 of Pseudochirops corinnae. Classification (NCBI taxonomy): domain Eukaryota; kingdom Metazoa; phylum Chordata; class Mammalia; order Diprotodontia; family Pseudocheiridae; genus Pseudochirops; species Pseudochirops corinnae. Next base: position 158,363,168 of record CM053587.1, on the reverse strand, counting down.
AGATTAGAAAATACGTCAACGTGACACATTGAATATGAAGGACGTTGTTCCAATCGCTTTCCAGTATTCTCTCCTCTTACTTTGTTATCTGTACCTTTATGCACTTTATAAAATCTATTCCATTAAGCAGTAGTTAATCACTGATGATGAAGTGAAATTCTGTCAGCTCTTTCAACAGAAAAAATTATAACCTACCTCCAGATTTATATGGAGAATAGAAACTCTAAAAATACTATGGCAAAAATAATGGTGGGCAGCTAGGTGGCATAGTGAATAGAGTACCAGCCCTGGAGTCAGGAGGACCTGAGTTCAAATTCGACCTCAGACACTTGACACACTTGCTAGCTGTGTGACCTTGGGCAAGTCACTTAACCCCAATTGCCTGGCCTCCCCGCCTCCAAAAAAAAAAAAAAACTAGTGGAAAATTATGAAGAACTTAACTTCTGAAGAAATAGAAAATATTAACATCCAGTCTAGCTATTTTAATAGTTTTTTTTTAACTTACAAGACTACTGATTTTATTTCTTTAATTCTATAAGTCTCACTGATTACTCATCATGGTATAGAGGTGAGTCTGGATTCTCATAAACTATGCCCACAGAATATCAGCTCTGACATACCAGGGTAGAACATCAACTAGTATGGTTGCATTGAAGGATAGTAGTTGCTGTCTAAGGACCAGACTAGCCTATCACAAGTAGGGTGGTCTTTGGACAATGAACTATTGGCCCATGGTTTCAGTTCTGTATGGCCTATTATATCTTCTGTAGTGACAGCAGCAAAGTGATGAGAAATGGGACAGAGGGTGTTAAGATTCACAGCATTTAAACTGTCTAGTAACACAGATTGAACTGTTGATTTTCAAATATAAGATCCTTGTCTAATGACTAGTAAGTTGGTATGTTGCTGGAGGGATCAAATGATATTAATATGTGTGATTCTCACTATAAATGAAACCTATAGTTATGAGAAATTTGCAGCTAAATATCAATAATTTATGGGTTCTCCTGGGAGAAGCAAATGAAGGTGTTTGTCAATTTGGCTTTTTTCACCCAAAGGCAATGATAACATAATGTCATAGGAAATGTGGCCAACTTGCCTTAGAGTGCTAAATAAGAAAAAAAAGTCTACTTTGATCATTTCTATTTATTCACCAAACACTCTTGCCTTTATATGGGAAAAAAGTAATGAAATTAAAAGATTTTTCAAGGCAAATCAACATTGTTACTAAAATATATTGTGAAGATTGGAACAAGGCATGATGGGGGAGCACTAAGGACTTGTATATAATTCAGAGGCCTCAAATCTCTATATAATGAAGATTCCCTTCAAGAAGAGAATCCAAAAGCGCTGGAGCACTGTAGCGCCAATGCAATATTTGCAGCACCCACGATCACTATAGAGACCATGACTATAACTATCACATGACGTTTGATCACAAGATATGACAAACTCTCCAGATAAAAGATAAAGTTGAAGGATTTATTTAGACACCAGAAAACCGAATCCCAAAACCAGTAAGCCGCTGTACCAAAGATATTCAGAGGCCATAATAATGCTGAGAGCCACGGTATCCTTTAACCTTCCCACAAACCAATACAAGATTAATATTTACTCACAAAACCCCCTATCTCTTTAAGCTCCTCTGTCCCCAACTGTCTCCAACTGTCAGACCAGTTCTCGACCAGTTCTCAACCAGCTTCTCGGTGGGTTCTGCTCCTCCTCAGGAAACTCCTCCCACCACAGGCTTCACATTCAGACTATTTGGGGGCAGAGTTTATCTTCACAGCAAGGGAGGTCTTCAAACTCCCCCCCTAGATCTATTAAGGAACAGGGAAGTTCTTCAAATTCCCATTCCCATTACAAGCACCACAGGGGAAAAAAAATGCAGTACATAGATAAACTTCGCAGATTAAAAAAAAACAAGTTAGCAAAGTGATTCAGCTAAATCAACAGCCTATGAAGTGGGATCAAGTAGTTCAAGCAAAAATAAAAATGAAAACCAAATTAGACTAAAGGATAAATATCAAAAGAAGACACTTCATGGAGTTGCAACAGCTGAGCCATACTATTCAAAGAAGAAGTCATTGATACTTAAATGGGAAATATATAAAGGGGAAAATATTGATTTGGGTTCTCATCAGCTATTGAAATTTACTTTTGTAAAATAATTGAGACTACAAAAAGGCCAAAAGAACACAAAAACCTCCTTAGCCAGAAAACAATCGATCGTGTTAACTAGCAGAAGGATATAACAGCCAAGAATAATGTCAGTTAAGGATATAAACTCATTTGTGCAAAGTCATGGAATTAATGAATTAATAAATGAATGAAAGCCAAAAAAAGATTAAGTATTCACTGTGTGCAAAGCACTGAGGTTATAAATAGGACTGCAAGACAGTGCACGGTCTCAGTATGAACATGATCACTGCTACCTCACAAAACAGTGAAGAGCAATGGAAGAAAGCTTGTAATAATGCCAAACTATGCCATTTATGAATAAAACTGGCCAAATGACAACAAATGGACAATGAATGAATGAGATTTGTTAGCATTTGGGGTAAATAAGGGGGGCAGTGAATAGAGCACCAGCCCTGGAGTCAGGAAGACCTGAGTTCAAGTCCAGTCTCAGACACTTAACACTTAACCTTGAGCAAGTCACTTAACCCCAATTGCCCTGCCTTTCCACCTCCAAAAAGGAAAAAAAAAAAAAAGATTTGTCAGCGTCTTAAAATAATTTTTATGGATTAAAATATAGTTATCATATTTAGATCCAAACACTTTATTACCCACCAAACTTTATATGAGAACAACGAAATATCACTGATGAAGGCAAAGTTGGGAAGAGCAGCTTGGCCAAGCTGAATATACACAAAGGAAATGTGCAATGCAGGAGACACAGGATTGAAAGCTATGGAGTAATTCTCATGATATCTTATGTGGAATAATATTAACAAAACTGGGAAGGGAATCACAGATTCCCTAAAAGGAAGTACCAATAAATGCCAACCAATTAATCTATGTTCTCGTCTCCATAAATCATTATGCCAATAATTTACATACTAATTGAGGGTCCCCTAGTTGAAAATATAAGAAGGAAACAGGCAGACTTCCACAAATAACTTTCTACATCAGAACACATCCTTATAATCACACAATTGACTGAGAGGTATAGAAAACACCCAACTGTTTTTGTCAATTGTGAAGAAAATATTTGACTGAAAATGAATACATGAGGGTTTTTCTCCAATAAAGTATTGTGCATATACATATATATACTCATATGTTTGTATATGGACATGCATATAAATGCATGTGTGTTAAGATAATATACATGAATGCATGAACTTATTTATATATACACATAGATGTATGTACATGCACACATGGTCATGTATATGTATGTATTTTGCACACACACACACACACACACACACACACATATATGATAGGACTGTAGATTTAGAGCTGAAAGGAAACTAAAATCGGAAGCTGGGATGATAGAGACCAACTCTCCAGACATTTGGTGAAGTTTTCTTTCACCCAAAAGCTGGGCAAGTGATAAATTATTGACTTAATGATAATTTCATTCTTCAAAATATTAATGAAGCACCAAGAGGAAATGTTATTCTGGATCTGACTCTGAACTAAACTGAAGGAACAGACTAAAAATGATGGCAGCTCTGAAGAGAAATGACCACATTGTTTTAGAAATCATGATGGTGCAGCCAGCCTAGGCTAAAACAAATCCTAGCTTTTAGGAGAGGAAATTTCAAAGGTTTTTCAGAGAAAGGATAAGTAGTATCCTTAATTGTGTGCTGTTCAATATTTGTCAACAGCTATGATAAATTTCATGTTTGCCACATTTACCAAGGATATAAACCTGGGAAGGAAAACTAATAGACTGGAGTAAAGGACCAAATCTCAGATGAAAGTTAATAAAAATAAATGCAAACTTCTACCAATGGATTTAAAAAAAAAACAACTACATCAGTATCAGAGTGGGGAGGTATATTATTAGGAGAATGGAGACATGCTTTTGTATTAGAATGGATAAGTGCATTAGTATTAAAATGGGAAGTATGACTAGGCAACCAATCATGTTAAAAAAAAGAACTCGAGATTTTAGCAAATTATAAACTCATTATGAGTGAGGGTAGCATTGGATGGTGAGTGAACTTTCACTGGATCTCTTCATACTTTTGTAAAAACCAGTTGCTTGGGATGGTACCGAAGGCATTCCCCATCAGATGTGACTTGGACTAAATGGATTCCTTAGGTCCCAGAGATACTAGATTCTAACTACAAGCTCTACTACAATTTCTGTAGTATCCCTAATGAAATACTAGAAGTTAAACATTATTTTTCCTCCCCATATTTAATAACGTATTTTATGTTTCTCATTTTATTTTTTCTGTAGACTCAAGAACTAGATCCTTTGCCCAAACACCTTATTTTTAGATCAATGAGATAACACAAGTAAAGAGCTTCACACACTTTGAAGTGCTATATAAATGCTAGCTATCATTTTTGTTGTTATCATTGTTTTTTATATGAGGAAAGCAAGGGCAGGAAAGACTCAAAGTTTACAGAGGGAATAACTAGAGAAGCAGGACTCAAACCCGTGCCCTGTCTCCATATCCAATGCTCCTACCACACCACGCTTTCTTCCTTATGTATGGCCTTGGTTATTAATAACCAAGTTAACGAAGTAGTAAACTTTTGAGCTACTCACTCAACATGGAATGCAATTTAAAAGAGCAAATATTAATGACTTTTTCACTAAAATGAGGAAAGTCCGACAGGGTTTGCATAATTGCTTGGTTATTTTGTTCAATTGCACTAAAAAGGTTACTTATGAAAAGTATGGCATTGTAAATAATGACGTTATTGATTTTCTTGCTATTATATTTAATAATTTCTGAGTCACTATGTTACCCCAAGTAATTCTAAGAGGGACAGCAAACAGTTTTGCTCCTTTATATTTGATCAAACGTTTGACACCAACTCTGGTGGGATCCTTCTCTAGCACAGCTCTGAGCACTTGTGAATTTTAACGATCTTGAACATACACTGTGAAATAAGGTGCCGACTATTTTTAGCTTCTACATAGAAATTTCCAATAATCAAATAGAAATTCTAGTGCTGTTTCT
>CM053587.1:158340678-158357515 GCA_028646515.1 Pseudochirops corinnae | reverse complement strand
CTCTCTCTCCTTCTCTCTCTCTCCCTCTTTCTCTCTCTCTCTCCCTCCTTCTCTCTCTGTCTCTCTGTCTCTCTCTCTGTCTCTCTCTGTGTGTGTCTCTCTCTCCTTCTCTCTCTCTCTCTCTCCCTCTCCCTCTCCCTCTTTCTCTCTCTCTCTCTCCCTCCTTCTCTCTCTCTCTCTGTCTCTCTCTCTCTCTGTCTCTCTCTCTCTCTCCCTCCCCTCACATGCACACAGACACAAAGCAGCTGAGAGATTAAATGGAAAAATTAATATATGCATGTTTGTGTGTATAGGACTCTGTCTGTCAGACAAGAAATACAAAGGATGATGAATTAGAGTATCTATGAGAATGGTATAGTACAAATAATTCAAGCTCTGGACTGATCACCAAGTCAATCCCTTCCACATAATGAGTACTTCTGTAAATAGTTATTCAGTCTGATTTGAGAATTACATAAGGAATAGAAAGGTTTTCTCAGAGGACCTTGAGCATTTGAATATATTACTTCTTTTGCTATGATTTGGTGAGGACAACTTGGATTTTGAAAGCTACAATAGGAACATCCCCTACGCTATGTTGCAAAGAAACAAACACATCCACATCCACCCCCATGAGTACTTCATCAGAAGTGACCTTTGCTCAGTGGATACACCTGAACTCTGCCTGATGCTCTTATACCTGTATCTCCTGGGGTTCCTCCTTTCCTTTCTCCCCTATAATATTAAAAAGTGTTACTGACCTCCACATTAGAGCTTTCCTATTAGAAGTAATGCTGAGAACAGAAGGCAACACACACACACACACACACACACACACATACATATACACACACACACACACACACACACACACACACACTCTGAAGAAAATAGAATTCCAAATGCATTTCCATCCACTTGATCTTTCAACAACCACTGGCCCTAGAGAAGCTTGATATTTCCTCTACTGAATGTTACAGACTGACCATCCTCATTACTGTCAAATGCTAAAAATAATTGCTTTGAAAGGTAACAGTGATTTTCTGTAAACTGAGACAGGGAGAAAGAAAATGATGGTGGGAGGGTAGGTCTCAAATTAATTGCAAATTATCAATGATTTACCATGGGATTTTTCTCACATTGTGGAATTTCAGCAAGCTACATTTGTAACACGTGACTAGAATTTTCTGAATTCTGAAAGTTAATAGAATTACTTTCAATTGTGATCACACACATAGTCCCCCACCCACCCACACAGTTAACTGTGCAAATTATTTTTTTTTAATAATTAGTTTTCCTTTGGAAATGCTTCCAATAAACTTCAGAAGTTTATTTTGCATTTGTTTATATGATGGGAGTCAGTTGAGCTTTAAAGGCTGTCCCAGAAGTAAAAGTCAACCCTCTCTGATGACTCAATGGGAGTAAAAGAAGAACGGGATCATTTCCTGTTGAAAGATTCAGGAGAGGTTTTCCATATACTGCTCAAACATCAGAGGGTATCTCTGGGTACATATAGAGAGAAGCAGAGAGCAAAGCTTAGCATCAGAGCCAGATGGGAGTAGCAAGAAAGGAAGAATGAACTGGTTTAATTGGAATGTAAACATTTATTAGGATAAAATCAGAGAGAGATTCACAACACAGGCTCTTACAATATATGGCTGATTACAGAACTATGGGCTCTGCTAAAACACTGCCATAGCTAGGGTTTTGTCAGCATTTTTATTGTGAATACTTCATTTCAAAGACTCATAACTCAGCTGTGAAAACAGCCTGATATTCTAAGAAACTAAAAAGGGTCTCAAAAACACAGAACTTCAAAAAAAAGATCCTTTCTCAAAAACATCAATTCCCACAGTTAGGCATGTTCTATTGGGCACGAAATCTTCTCACACACATATAGCTTAGTATTTAAAAGTGAATTTTTCTAGTTCTCAATCTACACTGTAAGCAGTTCTGAGTTTTCATAAAGTAAAAGACAAAGTTTTTAAAATTTTATGTAATTTATCTGAGAAATATCCCTGTGATCTCCCCTATGATCAGAAAGGACTGATTATTTGCAGAATTCAAGGTGAAAGGAATTCCTAGGAATGGTGAGGTCCTCTAGATAGTCCAGTTTCTAGAACACTGTAGGACTTCCTAAGTGAACTTCATAATCACGCAAGAGAATTGAGATAAATCATCTAAATAGGAACAACTTAATGAATGATGATTGACTACTAACAGAATAGAAGTATTCCTTTGCCCCTGGAGTTGTCTGTGCCTCTGAGAGTTTCCCATACAGTCGTATCTTCTTTACTAAATGGATGCCTAAAATAGTGATATGGAAAGTATATATAAAATCAAGGCTAAGATTGGGGAAGAGAAGTGAGATAAGTAATAAGTCACAAGAAGATGAAGTTATTCATAGTATATGTAGTCTCAGATCTTTTTGAAAGGGAAGTATTAATGTTAAAAATGGAAAATAAGAATGAGGGGAAAAGAAAGAGAGGGCAAGTAAATGGGACATTAAGAAAAAAAATACTAGGAGAGAAATAGGAAGAATGCTAAAGATATCAGAGAGTGACTTGCCCAAGGTCACACAGCTAGTAAGTGTTAAGTGTCTAAGGTCTAATTTGAACTCAGGTCCTCCTGACTCCAGAGCAAGTGCTCTATTCACTGTGCCACCTAGCCGCCCCACCCACTTTTTTTGGAGGGGGAAGGGCAGGGCAATTAAGGTTAAGTGACCTTGGGCAAGACACTTAACCCCAATTGCCCTGCCCTCCCCCCTCCAAAAAGGAAAAGAAGAAATCAGAGAGTGTTATAAAGAGATGGAAGTGAAAACAAGAAGTTATAAAAATTATATATTACATATACATGTGTATATATAGACATATATATTCATTCTTCCATTTCTCACAGCATTTAATAAATGAATGCATGAATGAATGAATGAAAATCCATTTTAAGTACTTACTATGCACCAAAAACATTGAAGAATGAAGAAGAAATTGTCATTTACGCTACTTCCCCCTTGAATAGATTAAGTCCATTCCCCTCTATACACTAAGGAAATTATGCAAAAATTCAGACTAGGTTGGAGAAGCTAGCAGGGTCATCCTTCCTTACAAATCTGAATTTGTTTAAAAATCTGTGCCTCATAATTTATCAGCAGCATTCACTGATCAAACATTAAATGCATGGTTATTATGTTCAACTCACTGTGCCAGGGAGATAACAGAGAAACATAAGACATAATCTCTGCCTATATGTATACATACATACATAAATACGTACTTACACATATATACACACATACACACATAGAGAGAGGAGTTATGTATAGAAATAACTAGAATATTACTATATAAGGGAATGCTACGTATAATTCTGAATTACAAAGAAGAAGCAGTGTAAAGACTGCCATTAAAGAAATATACAAGCAAAAAATGAAATGGGCTGGTTAAATGATAAGAGTAATCAATAATTGAAGGCCAACTTGTGTGCTCCATTGGTATCCTCATGATATCAAAAGAAAACGATGCATGCCACCAGTTTATCTAATGGACTCCCTCAGTTGAGTGTAGTGGGACATGGACAAATATCAGTGGATGAATGGACAGGCACAGATGGGTTGCAATCTGTATTATTGGAGGAAATATCCATACTGATGAGATCACAGATCTAAGTAACAATTTTTAACAGTTTGAAGAATGTAGTAATCTTGACTGGGACAATGAAAACTTGTTGGTAAGACTAAAGCTTGCAGTAATTCAACTGCAGTTTAACCAAGGTCAAAAGAGTGGACTGGATAGGATTGGTGTTCTAATCTAACATTTAGAAAGGTGTCAGTGAGGGATGTAACTCAAGAGGCAGAGAGCAGTTGTTATTTTTTTTAATGATTATACATTCTTAAATTTAAACATCAACTCTGTTTCCTTTGAGAGGCATTTTCTCAGCTAGCCTTAGATCAGGCATGCCTCTCATGAGCCACTGAACAGGCTTTATCATTGTGATTGCTTCTCCCAGAGCCACAGTTCCCCAGAGGTCTGTGAGACCTCAAAAATCTTCTAATAAGCCCTACTGGCATTATTTTGCACAGTGACCTACATTTTAAGCATTAAGGACTCCTAGCCCTGGGTTTTGGGTAGAATACAAGCTTTTGAGGTCAGTGTTTTACATTTCTCCTTTTAAGATACTTCAATAACACTCCAGATCTTAGCTGGATGTGTTTGTGTATCATAATTAGCCTTTTAGAACATCTTTTTAGTTGATAATAATAAAAGAGGGTGAAAACATCTTTGAATCTTCTGAAAGGGCTATAGTAACCATTTAATTTTCAACACACAGTAGAAGTATCCCACAGCACATTAGCACTAACAGAATAGGTGCTAAAATTGGGGGCACATTACTGAAAGGGGTGAGAACTCTGTGAGTTAATGCCAACATCTCCTTAGTGCCATTCTGGCAACAGCATATAGCATCAATGCATTAATTTGTTAATGCAGAATAACAAGCCACATTTCTGTGCTCTCACACACACACACACACACACACATATATCCTCAGTCCATAAAATCATGTTGGAAAATCACCACTCTTGGCAAGACAGAGCCCCAGAGAAAGTGAAATGATATTAACATCCAACTTTGTAGTTTGGCCTAGGGAAAGCACTTCCTCTCTGTTAGAGGGGCACACATCCTAGGGAAAATACTTGGAGGACAAGAGGCTGACTTCATAGAGGTCTGCACTAGAAAAGTGAAGGAGGGCAAGTACTGTTTGCTTGTAGTTTGGGACTTTGGAGGTATCCCCTAATACAGTGCCTGACAAATATTAAGTGTTACATAAATACTTATTGAATTGAATTGAATTTAAATGAAATGAAACTCTTAGGTAATTTATTTCTCTCACCTATTCTGCTACTTGATATGAGAGAGGGGGGGGGGACGGAGGAAAAAAGGGAAGAAGGAAGGAAGGAAGGAAGGAAGGAAGGAAGGAAGGAAGGAAGGAAGGAAGGGAAGAAGGAGGGAGGGAAGGAGAGGGAAAGAGGAAGGGAGGAAAAATGAGAGGGAGGAAAGAAGAAGAAAATCCTTGAGCTGAAATATCTAAATAACTGAACAAGCTGATTTTTCTCTCGGATTATCCATATGTATGTCCCAATTTTCCCCTGCCTCTATGCTTGTCAACACATCTAAGTACTGTGTCAGCACTGAGCATGCCAAGAATATATAAAAAGAAAGAAAGGAGAATCAGACAAATAGACAGACAGACATAGAGAGCAGAGGTGGAGTGATGGGAATGAGATTTTATCAGACATGAGAGAGGAACTACCAGCTGCATTCATTGGGTTTCCTTTAGCCTGTTGAGGGGTTGAATGGGATGAGCATCTCCTGAGAGAGGATCAGGCAGGCCTCTCCTCACACATCCAAAAGAGGATTCATGTGTATGTGTAAGAAAATGCAACGCTAGTGCCTGTGTCAAGCTCCTGTTACACGTTATCCTGACATTAATCAGATTCTCTCTACTTCAGAGAATCAAAATTAAAACTGAAAACACTCAACTGAAAGCATTTGATGGTGCCAGCATATAACATTAGTGCTTGGCAGAGAAGAGTTTATGATTTCCTTTTCTCTGTATTCTTGCTTTGAAATAATAACAAAGGTATGAGAGGGGGGAGTTTGGGAATGGTTGGTGGAGGAGGGCAGAGTTTAGTGGACTACCAGCTCAATATCAGTCAATACTGTGACATTGTTATCCTCATCATTATTCTTATCAATTGCATCAGGTATTAGAGGTTGCCAAGCATTTCACATAGAAGAATCCAGAAGAATTTTTATTTTATTCATAGAAGCATGTTGTCCAGTAAGGGGTGGTGATAGTTATGCCATGCTGTGCTCTGCCTTTGATCACACTACACCTGGCATGTGTGCTCAGTTCTGAGATCCACATTTCAGGAAAGACGTTGACAAGCTGCCATATATACAGAAGAGAACATCCAAGGTAGTGACAAGGACTCGGCACCACATCATATAAGAATCAAAGAACCTGGGCATATTTAGCTTGGAGAAAAGCCTCTATACTGGGGAGTGGGGGAAGGAACAATTCGTTTGTGACATTGTGCTGAATTCAAGTGTCTGAAGGACTATTAAATGGAAAACTAATCAGACTTGCTCCCATTTGTCCCAGAGAGCAGAACTGGGAGCATAGGAATGGCAAAGAGATAGATTTCTGTCTTGTATGAGGAATAACTTTGAGCTGCCCAAAAGAAGAAAAAACTGTCTCAGGCAGTAATAAATTCCTTCTAACTGAAGAGCCTGGATGTCTTGTCAGGGATGATGGGATCAGATCTAGGTAGGACTAACTAGCATTTGAGGTCTTCAGCTCTTAGATTTTGTAATTCTATTTTTTTTTTTAATAAATCAGCATGAATTTAAAGGGAAAAAATTAAAGATCCAAGTATCACCTTATGGCCATATGATATTACTCTCAAAGCAATTGATAACATTGAGTACCTTCTCATTGAAAATTTCACCTCCTTTGGCTTCCAGGACAGTTTTCTCCTTCTACCTAATCATACTTTATGTTTTCTTTATTGATTCCTGTTCCCATCTTTGCTCTTTGAATATGGACTTATACAAAGACTGCTCTTGATTTTCTTCTTCTCTCTACACACTGTCCCTTAAGCAATCTTGTCTACTCATCTGACTTCATCTACTTTGTGTAAATGACATATAAATCTATATGTCCAGCCTCCACTGGTGCCCTGAACACACTGTTTCTTACTGTTTCCCTCCACTTGGATGCATTACTAGCATTCAACTCAACATGGCCAACACCAAAAATCATTTTTACCAAACATCTCCCTCCTTTCAAGTTCTCTCCTCTCTGTGAAAGCACCATCATCCTCCCCATCAGTCATTCAGTTTCATGACTTCAAGGTCTTCTTGGATTCTTTCCTCTCCTTTGCACTCCATATCCAGTCAATTGCTAAATACTCTCAACTTTTTTTTCCTTGGGAATAAATCTTACATCTGTCTTTTTCTCTCTATCTACATTGTTACCACCCTATTTCAAATTTACATCATCTTTCAAATTGATTTCTATAATAACCTTTCTCAGAGAATTCCTACTTCTAGCCTCTTCCTTTCTAGTCCACCCTTCATGTTTCTGTCAAATCAATCTTCCGAATGCCTAAGTCCAACTATGCAATTACCTAAGCAAAATCATCTGCTACCTTCTAATTCCCTAGATCTGTGGTGTCAAACTCAAATAGAGAAACAGGCCATGATGCCACACATGGGACAGCTGGGTAGCTCAGCGGATAGAGTACCAGGCCTGGAGTGAGGAAGATCTGAGTTCAAATCTGGCCTCAGATACTTACTAACTGTGTAACCCTGAGCAAGTGACTTAACCCTGTTTGCCCTGAGTTTCCTCATCTGTAAAATAAACTGGAGAAGGAAATGGCAAATCACTCCAGGATCTTTGCTAAGAAAACTCCAAATGGGGTCACATAGTCAGACATGATTGGAAAACAACTGAACAACAACAAATTCATAAACGAGGAATTCTGAGGGCTGCATATTGACTTAGAAAACTACACATTAGCATTATTTATGTTCTATTGTGTTTTTATTTTACATTTTCATTTGATTCTTCTGAAGTTTTGACACCTCTGGCCTAGATGATAAATTACAAGTTCCTTCACCTACTATGTGTGACAATCTAGCTACAGTCTAACTTGTCAACCTTATTTGCATTTCTCTGCTTCACATGTTCTTGGAATCTGAAAACCTTGCGTTAGAATCCTGCCACAGTTGCTTACTAGCTGCATGACCCTGGGCAAGTCACATGACCTTTCTCAGTCTCAGTTTCTTTATCTGTAAATGGTGATAATAATAGCACCTCCCTCAAAGGGTTGTTGTCAGAATCACATGATATATATATATACATATATATCCACTATTATTATCATTATAAAAGCTAGATTTATCCTACACTCTACTCATTCTGGGAATTCATGAAAGTAGTTCCTCATACCTAGAAGTCACCCCTTTCACCTCTCAGACATTTAACCCTTCCTCCTCCAGTAAGGACTAGTTCTGATACTTCTTCTATGAAAGCTTAACAGTCCTGGTCTGTTTAAGACCCATAGAGAGTTCTATAAGTCACATTTTGGGGGGAAATACTTCATAAATTGGATAATATCTAAAGGAAAGTGACCATAATGGCGAATGGTCTAGGGATCATGCCACATGAATACTGATTTAAAGGAACGAGGTATAAATAAGTTAGACAAAATAAGACTTAACAGGGACATGATTATTGTGTTCAGATTCTTGAAGGAATATAATGTGAAAGAGGAAATTCAAGTTTGTTTTCCTTAGGGCCAACTCCTGAAGGCAGAATTAAGAGCAATGGAGAGAAGTTACAAAGATGCTCATTTATGTGTGAAATAAGAAAAAAATTCAAAGAATTAGAATTCTCCCAAAGTGCAATGTGGGGTAGTAATTTTCCTCTCACTAAATGTCCTCGAGCCCAGATTGGATGATCCCTCATCGGAGTTGTTATAGAAGAAATTCCTGATGAAATATGGCTTGTAGGGCATGGTCTCTAAGGTCCCTTCTAACTCTGAGATGTGTGTATTTTACTTTGGGTGAAACATTTCATCTTGCTGTGCCCCATCTTCATCAACTTATAAGGAGAAGTTGGGAGTTAATTATCTCTGAGGTCCTTCCAGCTCCAACATTCTAAATATAAGAATTACAATTCAAGTGCTATGGAATTGGTCATGATGAAGAAAAAACAAAGGCTCTCATTGCCACTGGCAACACAACTGCTTTCCCATTGCCCACATCAGTCTTGGCTCGCAGGGTAAGCTTTTCTCCCTCCTGTTGAAACCTTATAAATAGCATTCACTGCCACCAGGCATGCCTGGTCAGCAAGATATCTTGAAACAAAACATACCATCAGTAATCTTTTGAAAGAAGGAATTTTGGATTCCAATTTTTGAGTCAAAGGTGACATTTTATGTTTCTCTGGGTATCACTGCTAGAGCCATAGCTAAGAAATCTGGCCCCTGGGTTAGAATCACAAAATGCACCAGAACAAAAAGAGTTCAGTTGAGACACAAGGAGTCAAGACAAAGGGAGGGAACCTCAGGACACAAGGCCCTGTAGTTGGCAGAAGTATACTATCTGAGAGATTTCTAATTGTTTTTACCCAGCTCAGTTGTTTCTATCTGTTCAAGGTATACGTCCAAGTGTTGCCAATGTCCTCCAAAACCTTGCACCCTGGTCTATGGTCCTACTCATTGTATTCGTTTGTTGATCTCAAAGCATTTGTAATGTTTGTTAGGAGTTGGGTTTTTTTTTAATGCTCACAGAGCTTTTGACTATATTTTTCTCTCTAACACAACCAAGATATTAAATACATTTCTCAGAAATATGGTCAACATTAGGCCAGGTGGGGGGAAGGAAAAGCACATTTGTTCAATAGGAGCTCTCCAGAGCTCAAAGAAAACCAGAATCAGCCTGTGTCTTCTTCTCCACTTGCAATACAAGTGGAGCCCAAGTATCTGTGTGAAGGTCATGAGGAGTTGATTTCTCAAAACATAGATGCAATGAAAGACTTTTCTAAATCAGGTCTAGAGTGTTATAAGATTACAACAATGTTGTTCAGGCTCTAGTGGCCAAGCTGCCCACGGTGTTAAATTCTGACTTCTCTGTCAAATGAGAATAACATGCTTGGGCTAAGGTTCTCAATTTCCTGCTGGGTTTCAAATTGTCCATTTTCAACCAAGTTTTAATTACATTTCAAGGATCCCAAAAAGAATTTTGCTGCAATATCCATAGTACATTTTATAGTTATTCTCCATAGCGAATGCCAATTAATAAAACTAAACATGAACAATAGCTATCATTTATATAGTGATTTAAGGTTTGCAAAGTTCCATACATGTATAATTTCATTTGAGTCTTACAAAACCTACCTATAAAAGATACCATTAATATCTCAGTTTTGCAGATGAGGAAACTGAGGCTGAGAGAAGTTAAGTGATTTGCTCAGGATCACACATCTGGCAAATGCCTGAGTCAAGATTCAAACTCATGTCTTCCTGCTTCCAAGACCAGAACTCTATTGGCTACGGCCCCCCAACGCCCCTTCAAATGGAGCATGCAACTGTAATTTACGATCAAAGATTGGACCTGCATCCCTAAGAACTCACCTCAAAGAAGTTACCTCCTCTCTTGGGGCTTTCTAAGTCTAGGAAAGAACTTTTGTAGAATGCTTACAAATAATTTCCAGGAGTGTAAATTGTTTGTCAATTCACATCCTCTACGCTGTCGAATTGGAAAAAATGCTAGCGTGTCAGGAGATCTATTTTTTAGGACTAGCTCTGTCATGAACTCTATCTGTGACCTGAGGCAATTAATTTAATTTCTCTGGAACTGAATGTCCTCATAGATAAAATGAGAAGATTGGACAAGATGAGCCCTCCAAGAGTCTTAATATTTTCAAGTTATTGATCTGTTGATTAGAAGGTAAACACAGTCTAGAGACAAGAGAACTTGCTATGTGCCAAGTAAACCAGCATTTATCCAGCTGTTTTTTTTTATGTACTAGACAGTGTATACATTAATCATAGTCCTGTGTGCTTCACAAACATAAAATGAGGGTGAAACAAACTCAGAAGTTCTGACTCATTTGATCAGAAAATTCACAACTTCCTGGCCTTACAATGATAACCCTCCACATATAGGGGCTACCCTATCTTTCTAGTCTTGTTTCATGACAATCAGCTTCATTAATTAGGTTTTAGCCAAAAAGGAATATTCACCACATAGATATGCTACTTTTCAGTCTCTATGTCTTTGTTCACACTATTACCTATGTCTGAAAGGGAATGGAAAAGCACCTTTTAAATGCTTACTATTTGCCAAATGGGACACAGATACCTCATTTTAATTGGGGTTAAACCACATATAATAAGGTCCATGTTCCTGTTTGGTTCATGGCAGATGGGAAAGCCAGTTAGTATTTAAGTTCTGGTAAAGAAAGAACAAGGGGAGTTGTCAAGGGTCTGAGAACATTGGGAAGCAATGGCAAGGCAGAAGGTTACCAATTAAGAGGACAGTGAGTACAAAGGTCAGAGTAGACTGGGACTCTGGGAGGTCTCCTAGCAGTCATGGGGATGTCAGTCAGTCACTCAAAAAACACTTATTAAGCACATAGGAGGCTATGTGCTGGTCACTGTGCTTAAACACTGGGTAAGTGAAAAGGGGCAAAAGATGATCCAGGCTCTCAAGGAGCTCGCAGTCTAATGAGTGAGACAACCCCTAAACAAATGCAAATAATCTATGAAGAGAATAACTAGGAAATAATTAACAGAGAGAAGGCGAGGGAGATTGAGAAAGCCTTCCTATAGAAGGTGAAGTTTTAGCTGGGACTCTTCTTGAAAGAAGCCAGGGAAGTCAACAGGCAGAAATGAGGAGGGAGGGAGGGAGGAAGAGAGGGAGAGAGAGAGAGACAGAGGCAGAGACAGACATAGAGACACAGAGACGCATAGAGAGAGAGACAGAGACAGAAACAGACAGAGACAGACAGAGACAGAGAGAGACACAGATGAAGAGGGAGGGGGAGAGAGAGAGTTGGATAGCAGAGGGCTGGAGGATGTTGGGGAAGGACTTTGTATTCAACAAATTGTTGACATTCTATGCCTGTTAAAACCTGAGTAATAGGGCAGGTTGGGGTTGAGTTGAAGGAAGGAAAGACGTCCCTCCATGGCACTGGTGTGCTGGTGTGTGGGGCTGCTCGCTGGCAGGCTGGGACAGCAGAACACTTAGGCAGGAGAGGGAAACATCCCTGACTCCTTATCATGGTGGTTGGTGATTGTGGCCGCTCCCAGTGGTCAGTCCTCCACCACTTTCTTCATTTAATTTCCTGCCTTTCCTTTAGTACCAAACTTAAGCACCATCTTCTCTCTGCTCTTCCAGTTAGTAACGATCTTTCATACCTCAGACATTACCTTCCCACTAGATTTGGTTCTCTTCTATAAGTACCATCTGTTATAGTATATTGTGATATCTACATTTGTTGTATCCTCCCGTGAGAATGGAAGTTTCCTGAAGAAAGGACGCCATCTCTAAAGGGACCAGGCCTGAGGAACCATATCTAAAAAAAAAACAAAACCCTGTATGTAACACATGTTTCAATATTTGTGAAGCTGAATTGAAATTTGTAGTGGAAAAAATGCTGGGTTCAAAGAACCCAAGTTCAAACCCTGACGCTGTTACCTAACTAAGTAAATGTCCATGAGCAAGTCATTCACCTTTGCAGGCCTTATCCGTAAAATGAGGGTGTTGAACCTCATGTTCTCCAAGGTCCAACTATGAATCTTACAATTCCGTGAAGTAAATTTTATTGAACTAACCTTGTCTCTTGTCCTTTTATTTTTTTTTTTTACTCTGAGGAATAGTATATTTCAAAGACTGCCAAATGTCTCAGCCTTTTAGAACAGCTATTCTTCATAGGAATACAAACTCTTCTTATCCTAATCAAAATATCAGAAAATGCTTATTAATCCTAAAGATTAGACTAAGGAGAAAAATACACAGGAAATTAAGTCTGAGTTGTACAACATTCTGCCAGTGCAAAGACCTAGTTATAAACAAAGGCAAATACTTTGTTTGAACTCGGTTGTTCCTGTGTTAAAGTGGGTTTTGTCTATTTCAGTTTATTTCTGGTAATATTTCATATTGTTATTTTATCCAGAGGATGCTTCATTCATATGTTTATTTTATTCAGAACATGAGTTCGTGGTAAAGTGCATAGTTTACCCAAACTGTAAGGATGATTGTGGGGTGTGAATCATTTCACATTGCTGAACCTTCTTTCTGGATTAGAATCAGAATCTTGGCCCTAGTAGAGGGGCCTTAGAAATCACCTGGTCCCATTGCCTCATTTTATATACATGGAGGGGTCAAAATTTTGGTCCAGTAGTATGGGATGGGATCGTCTTTTGCCTTGCTTTGTGTTTCCAATACTTAACACTATACCTGGAACTGTACTTAAAGAATGTTTTTTGACTGACCTTTTTTATACATGTTGTTTCTTCATGGAATATAAGTTTCTGTCTTCATTTCTGTCTTTGTCCAGAACCTAAGACAGAGACTAGAATGTAATAGCGGCTTAATGAATGAATGTTTGTTGAATCTAATGAATAAAAAGGTTTTGAAGGATTCTTCTAAACTTGCTAAGGGGTGATGTACTTTGGTTGACAGAGCTAAGGCTGTTTGCCAAAGAGTTCAAAGCAATACAGGTAACCAGGTGATCTTTAATGCTGTGGACTGAATTGGAGTAGAGTCATTAGGAGAGAGGAGACAAGAGGACAGTTGCAAGGTCAGAGCTTTGATTCTGGGAGATTTCAATTACTTAGGTATTGATTGGGTTGACAATAACATAAAAGTAAAGACAGAAAATGAGTTTGTAAAGGATTGCTTTATTACCCAGGATGTTGGACAATTGCCTAACCACCGCCAATCTATTCTATATTATACTTTTGGAAATGAGTTCAGTGTATTTTAATAGTGGCTTTTTTCTACAGAACTTAAAAGAGTTTTATGCCATTGGTTTCATTAATTCCCATAACTTACATATGAAATGAGTTGGCCTGGAAAAATTCAAAGAATATTAGGTTAGCATTGACAAGGGTCAGACAGGATGTTTTGTCCAACCCCCTCATTTCTGAGGAGTCAGGGGATACTGTGCTTACTTAAATATTTTCTTACACAGGGAGTGGCTACATTAAGGGAAATTGTTATTTCAATGCAGCTTGTAAATGATTTGATTACAGTGATGGTAGTTTTGTTCTGAATGGGTTTCTCATCGACACAATCTTTATTAGATATTCATATTAATCACACCTTATATTTGAAAAGTTCATTTAAATTTTTAAATCACTTTCACAGTTATTTTTTTACTTGAGTAACTAATAAAGCAGTGATTCTCCCCAGTAAACCCTTAACACATGATAGATTTTATGATGTTAACTTAAATTTTCCCAGAAGCAGGAATATTTATTTCCAGGTGAGAAGGTCTGGAAACTATTTTAGTCCCAGATTATTCTTCGTGTTTTGGTAAAAGAGTTGGAAGGACATTGAGCCAGGGCAGGTGTAAAAGGGGTTCTGCTAACCTCACTATCCAAACCCAGAAGTAAAAATGAGATTTCCAGCAATGAGACCTGGAGAGGTAGTTAGAGGTATTTTGCTGAAAAGTATCAGTCTATTGACCCATGCCCTGACAGAGTTGTTTTCTCATAAACAGACTTAGCCATTGGTGCCCAGCCAGAAATGTCCAATCTTAAGTCTCAGAAATTACATCACAAAACACCTGAAGAGGTTTCTCTTGGCCTCTCCACAATCACCTTCTGATCCCTTCTTCTCTACAGCAAAATCCCAGAGAGACCTCTACCCCTGGCTCAAAACTCAATGGAGTCTCTTCTTCTTATTCATGAAGGAAGAAAATGCTATCTATCCAAGACTAAAGTGCTACAGCTCTCATAGTAAGCTTTCACACTTTTTCCTTGCCTACATGGAAATTCATCTGAGGCTGCTTACATGTAAAACACAAATAACGAACACATGCTTCTTTGCCATGTGCTGCCAATGACTTGGTCTCATGTGTAGCCTTGTCCTTGGGTATCATGTCTTCACTTGGCAAGGAGAGTGTTTGTTGGCAGAAATAGTTTCTAAGCTTTTTTTTGCTTGCTCATTATGACAATTATTTTGCATTAGTTAAACTCCCGAGAACTAGGGATAGTCAATGTGTTTCCTTTTCTCCATTTCCATTTTTTTCTAAGTGAAAAGCTTTTAAGGTTTTATTTATTTTTTAGATATCATTTCATGACATATGCCCCACCCATTAAATGTTCCCTTATGACAAAAAATAGCTAATTTATCAAAAACAATCCAAAAAGTGACTGTATGTGACAACATATGAAATATTCCCAAGTCAAAGTACACCACCTTTCTACTGAGAAAAGGGTAGTTCAATTTCTATTTTGATTAAACTGAGCTAGAAGTGCTGTACTTGGACATGGTTTCTTCTCACCTGTATCCTTTTTCCTAATTTGGCATGGATTTTGCACTTTGTTCTAAAGGCAGATGGTATGACTATGTACTGGCTTCTGAAATGACTGCTAAAATGCAGAGGAGTTTGGGTGAATGGCATGCGGCAACACTAGGATGGGTTAGACTGGTTTATTGATACTCATAGCCAAGAGCAGCAGTTACCATAAGAGCCACGTAGGAGAGTAGACAGCTAAACTGAGCATACCAAAGTCGTATAACAGAAAGCAGGCCTGGAAGAGGGTGGATATAGACTCCTCTGGTTCTTCAATTGCTGACCCAAAAGATTATTGTTTTTGACTTGTTAGTATGGGGGCAACTAGGTGGTACAGTGCCAGCCCTGGAGTCAGGAAGGCTCATCTTCTTGAGTGCAAATTTGACTTCAAATTAAACCAAATTTGACTTATGAGCTGTGTGGCCCTAGGCAAGTCATTTAGCCCTGTTTGCCTCAGGGTCCTCATCTGTAAGATGAGCTAGAGAAGGAAGTAGTGAACTACTCCAGTATCTTTGCCTAGAAAACTACATGGGGTCATGAAGAGTTGCACATGATTAAATGACAACTTGTTAATATAATTAATATATGACGAATTTCATTTTTTTGATTTTTTTATTTCTCGATTTTACCAAGTGAATGAATTATTAAGCATTTTAGGAGATCATGATTTGCCAAATAGTTTTAAGTATAAGGGTTCTTACAAACCTTTTCATCCCTCATCAAACTGCCCATGGCTCTCGCTCCACCTACTCTCTTGGCAAGAAGCTTGCCTAATCTTTCACAGAAAAAATTGAGACCTTGAACTTTCTCTCTCCCCTCATTGTCATCTCCTATCACTTAGATGCCTTCTGTCACTATCTTCTCCTTCACACCTATTTCACATATTGAGGTGCCCTTATTCCTTTCCAAGGCTAACTTCTCTATCTACTCAAGCAATCTCATTCCATTCCATCTCCACCAGATTGCCCCCTTTGCCTTCTTCACTCTATAATTTATTTTCAGTCTTTCCCTGTCTGGTACATAATTCTCTATGACCTACAAATGTGCTCACATCTTCCCCATCTTGAAATTATTTTCACTTGATACTTACATCTTTACTATCTATCATCCTATATCCATTCTGCACTTTATAGTTAAACTCTTATTTTAAAATGCTATCTACAAAAGTTATCTCCATTTCCTCTCTCTCATTCTCTTCTTAACCTCTTACAATCTAGGTTCTGACTTGATCATTCCACCCATCAGATAAAGAAACTGAAGCAAATGGGTTAAGTGACTTGCCCAGGGTCACACACAGACACTAGTAAGTGTCTGAGGCCAGATTTTATTTTTTTAATTAACTTTTGTTTATTTTAGTTTACATCATTCATTTCCACGAGATTTTGGGTTACAAATTTTCTCCCCGTCTTTCCCCTACCCACCACCCCAAAACAGCAATTCCACTGTATATCCCCTCCCCCAATTTGCTCTCTCCTATATCCTCCCCCATCACCCCTCTGACTTTCCGGTAGGGCAAGATGGATCTCCCTACCCCAGTGCCTGTATATTCCCAGTTGCATGTAAATAATAATAATAATAATAGTATATATATTTTTTTAACATTTGATTTTAGAACTTTAAATTATAGATTCTTTCCCTTCCTCCCTTGTCACCCACTCCCACTGGAAAGACAAGCAATTCAATATAGACTATACATGTGTAGCTATACAGAACATCTCCACAGTGGACATATTGTGAAAGACTGACTATATTTCCCTCCTTC
>CM053587.1:158318419-158340178 GCA_028646515.1 Pseudochirops corinnae | reverse complement strand
GTCAGATCCTCATAGATCCTTTTTTTTTTAAAAAAAAATTCTTCAGCCTATGGTTGGTAGTGCTTCTATTCAGTACAGAATCTAGAAAAGATAGAAACTACAAGAAGTTTTTAAGAACTTAAATTCTATGAAGTTTCAAGTGAACTATGAGTTCCTAATTTAATGTTTTTCATATGGTTCTATTGAAAATAATGTCAAAACCACAAAGTTTTGAGCTGGGTTTAACTAATTATTAGAGAATTAATGTTTAAGAGGTTGTGTTAAAGTGCATTGAGATTTGTTTTTTAAAAGATTTTAGAAGAAGCATCTAAGAATTTCTACAAGAAGCAAACCTACTACAGAGGAGTTAATTTCAGAGCTACCCAGAGAGATGTTTCTGGAGACCAGATGATATTTGAGATCCGAGATAAAATTTGATTATTAGAGAGATATCACTTCCAACCCCAAACGCCATAATGAAGAGGTCTGGCTTTTGATATTCTTTCACGGCAAGGTTGAGTTTGCCATGAAAGAATGCCAAAAGCCCTGTTCCCTCTGTCCCTATTGGGCCCTCCAGTATTTTGATGCAGCCTGGTATCCTATAATGTTAATGGGATAATAAGATCTTCCTTGTCCATTAATAGGCTTCACATGGAGCACGTTGGGGGAGGGACTTGCTTGTAGTGAGAAGCTTGCTTAGGGGGAGGCTTGCTTGTAGGGAGGCTTATGCACCTTTTGGTACTAAATTGATAAGGTGCTAAGTCACAAGGGTTGTGATGCCTTCTGGCTCTGAGAAGTGAATATATACTCTGAGTTGGTATTTTGCTTTGGGGGTTCGCTCATGAGAAGGATCTTTTGATTTTCTGATTGAGACTGAGTAGTTGAATGTTCAGAGCCCCCTACTACTCAGATGTTGTCTGTGCTCCTTCAGTACAGTGATGCATGTAAAGCACGTGGTGATATTGCTTTGTTCAGACAGCTGGAACCCCGTCTGTTGGTCTTTGTGCTGATTTCTCTGCTTGTATTTTCTCTGACGTTCAGGATGCTGACCTTTCCCCTGAACTAGTGAATGTAATTAAAAGTAGGATTGTTAACCCCTTTTTGAGCAGTCTTTCCTAGAAAATTAGATTAAAGAACCTGTGCTAGCAGGCCATCCTGGGTATGCTAGGGTGCTTGCTGCTGCATATCCTAAAGTTCAACTCCTATGCCTCAATTAAAGACCCTATTTTTTGCTACTCTGGTAGTCCTCTTTAGGACTGACAAAAGTAAAGATGGAATATTTGACATCTTGAACCACTCTATGATGACTTTATTGCAATGAGATAGTTTTACTTTTGTTTAACAAGTAAAGGGAGGCATGAAGAAGTTAAAAAATTTCCTTCAGCCTGCATAAAAAGCCACCAGAAAAACCAGAATGCAAAGTTTTCTCATTATTTCTTGATTACAAAATTACAAAATCACTATGGTTTGAATATTATTCACATAATTAGAGCAACTCTCCAGATCTTGATTTTTATTCTGTCCATACCCATAAAATTGAGGCTTATTGAATGGGAAACCAAAAGATATTGTTGTGTTGGTTTACCGTGGCTCTTTTTAATGCTGGGAAAGTGGCAAGATGCCTTTATTTCCTTCTCAGCCCCTCTGATCTTCTGTGATGACAAGCCATACCAAACTAGATTGACTATCTTTCATGATGGGGTTTGTAACCTGTTTTATATTTTTGTACTTCTGAGTTTGAACTAAATAGGCAGCTTCTGTGAACCTTGAGCATCTAGGGATATTGTGCCAGAGGTCCAACCCTATTACCTCTCCTCTGTTTTCTTCCTTTGTTTGCAAAATCTGTCCCTCTATGCAATCTGTATAAGATTAATAGCATAGGGGTGAGGGAGCGGGAGGAAGGTCACCATTTCTTTTACAACTCTGATATGCACCGTTCCATTTTGAGTTATTCACTTTGCTGTATTTTTAAAAAAAAACAACCATGTGGCCATTAAAGTCGTTTATTTGAGCCTATGAAAGATGTTGGTTGAATGACAGCAAACGGTTTCCCAAATTCGTGGTGGTGGCAAGTCGAATCTAGATTTTTCATGTCTCTTAATATTTCAGAGTTATATTGCATTTATTTTCCCCTGGACAAAATTTTGAATATGGCCAATATGTACCTTGCCCTGATCCCTGACTTACGGGAGACGGGAGAATAGTCTCTGTCAGAGCTTGCATCAGAGCGCCCTCTTGTGATCAGTGAGGATGCAGTAGTCCTTGGGGAAATAGTTAAAGGCATAATAGCTACTCTCTGATAAAACCAACTGGGTGGTTGTTTGAGGGTAAGGACACCTGGTGACCAAATTGTATGCTATATTCCCTAGCTGTTTATTTGGTTAATGAAACGATAGACTGCTGCTTTGTAGGTTGGAGAAAGCGGGTGAATAAACACAGTGTAGCGACACTGGGAACACATACCACATGTGCACCTAGACCATACCACCTGTCAAAAAAATCATCTCTGATGGCAAGCCATAGCAAACTCGGTCGAAATACTCAAATACACAATGCAAACACATGTGTATACATACACATATACGTGCATATATACATACGTGTAGATCTATACCCACAGTTGCATGCATGCAGGTGTATATATATGTATGTGTACGTATCTACACACACATATATATGCGCACACAAACACACACACACACTTCTGCTCCATTTAAACACTATTGAATACAGCCCACCAGATACATTTCACAGAAGATTTGTAGTCTCTGTCTTCCACCAGAAGGGAAAAGAAATGGGAGGAGCAAACAGGGATCAAACCAAGAGTTAAGTTCATTCTACTAAAAAACAAAAACAAAACCACACTTCCAAAGAAGGAAGACTAAAGTAACTACATTAGACCAAAAAAAGCTCCAAAAAACTAAAACCCCCAAACAAAACTCAAAAAAAACAACAGGTGTGCAAATAAAGAGTTCCTTTCCCCACTGATAAAAACCAGATCATTTGCAGATGAACAGGTTCTTTTTTTTTTTTACTTAATTAGTTCCACTTCAATCCTAAACATTGGTTCTTGGTTCATTTTCCCTGTGAAATATAATCATTTCAAATCAGGCACTTGGAAAAAAAATGCTTAGGTCTTCAGAAATGTGTCTAATTCTCTAAGATGGTTTTCATGGTTTTGATTGTTCATTGTACAAACTACACTTCAATTCTTTGGCCAGTTCCCAGGTGCCTCGGAAGATGAGCACATTATGAAGTCACTATTCATCATAACAGTAGCTATTTTATGGTAACAAATTGATGATTAATAAATGCTCCTGTAATGCCAAGAATATGAATAGCACTGTATAATGCAAATACCAGTGAACTAATTTCTACCACACTAAAAATAAATCAGGGAAAGAAAGGAACTGCACAAGTTTCCAAGCTTGGCTCTCCCTGCTTTAGTGGGCTTGTTTAGGAAACTTGACAGGTAGCTTGGCTGCCAGAGAATTTGTTAATCAGTGGCTGACTCAAGCCCTAGAGTCTGAGTGGCAGTTAGGGATAATTTACTTACTGACTGACACCCAACATGGAATTTTTGACACAGAAATACCATTTTGTGTGAGGTGCTAAAGTTAACCACTTCTACAAATAGATAGCTTAATAAACCATGCATACAAATTGGAGATGAGGCAGAATAAAATTCCTTAGCTAGGTAAGGCGACTCACCTGCCATGATCTACAACCTGGTGATAAAATGAGGAGTTGGTATGGAAAGCAAGACTTGGGGGGGAAAAAAATCCAACAAAAAAAAACCAAATCAAGCCTTACCTTCATGAGAAAGTAGTTAGGAAAAGGCCAAGTGGTCTATCTTTGAGATAGGTGGGGAATGGTATTTAAGAGAATATAGGCAAATTTTTACTGTACTTACAAAGAGGCAAAATGCCCTGATGGGTAAAATGCTGGACTTCAAAGACAGGAAGGTCTAGGTTCAAATCCTTCTTCTGACCCTTGCTAACTGTGTAACTGTGGACAAGGCTCAACCTCATTCATTTATGAGATGCAGAGAACAGTACCATTAGCCTTGCTCACAGTGTTGTTATTAGGTTCAAATTATGCATAGTATATAAAATATCATGTAAATATCAGCTATTATTGTTAACTGTTCTGTGACATAAACTATCACAACAGGAGACAGGATGATTATCTAGTAATTGAATATTATTTCAAGGACTTTATAGAAAGAGAATCGTGCACAGAGGCATTCCAAGGTGGGCAGAAGATTCCGGTTCACAAGGACAGAGTGAATTGCTAGGACTCACCACATAAGGACAGGGACAATGTCTTATCCGAACCTTGTGTATTTCCCAAGAACAGAGCACTATGCTTTGCACATTGTAAATGTTTAATAAATATCTGGTTGTTTCAGTTGTACCCCAGACAGTTCTTTGTGAAGGAAGTAGCTCTGGCAGCTTTCAAAGGCATACTCAGACTTTCTACTCTATAGGCATGAGGCTTAATTCAATTTGGTTCTATGTCGGTAAAAGGGTTAGCTATGAACTTTCTGGGAGAAAATGATACACATAACACTTCAAAATTTAATCTTTATTATTAACATTTTCCCATTACTTTTTAAAGTCTAAACAATCAACAAAACAATAAAACAAGCCCTGATTTGTAACATTTGCCAATTTTCAAGGTGTAAATGCTTACGCTGAAAATTTAAGAGGCAGTAAGAGCTGACTCTGTCATATATTCTCTCTAGTGAACTCTCTGCTTTTTTAAAGAGGCCCTGCTCTTTCAATTTATTTCAGTCCTGCGGCCCTATGGGTCAAAAGGAAACTGCTTCTCTACCTTGTGGAATAATTTATCCCCTAATTCATCTATCTATCTATCTATCTATCTATCTATCTATCTATCTATCTATCTATCTTTCTTTCTTTCTTTCTTTCTATCTATCTATCTTTCTTTCTTTCTATCTATCTATCTATCTATCTATCTATCTATCTATCTATCTATCTATCTTTCTATCTATCTATCTATCTATCTATCTATCTATCTATCTATCTATCTTTTCTGCTAAGATGTTGAAGGAGTTTCCCCATCTGAATTCATCGAAAGCCTAGGGAGAATCTTACCCACTATGAGGTCGCCAAGACTGGGGATCAAAAAGTGAGTAGCCAAACTAAAGGGGAAAGATTTATCAGTGCCCTAAGAGAGATTGCTTGTGCTAGTTGTGGCTTCAGTCTCTTAGGATACGGACTGGGTTTTTATAACCTTTTACTATCACTTAGATAGTAATGTCAATCAGTGACATTCCATGGCAGAAAATGAAAAGGGGAACTGTGAAAACTTTGAGGTCACATGAGTTGCTAAGGGTCCAGTTTATTCCTATGGCAAATTGATTTCTCTAAGGTTGACCTTATCAGAATCCCTTGTAGTAGAAGGAAATATCTAAGATGGTGGAGGCTTTCTTCAAGAAAAAATCAGTTAAGCTCAGCCATTGTAACCACTAGGGAGGAAGGTGGCCTCTATTTACACAACTCTCTAGCTTTATTTCTTTGGTCTCAGAGTTTGCTTTATCTGGAGAAAACATTTCCCTCAAACTCATAGTACTCAGGTGCATCCACCTCACCCACAGGAAGAAAAGGACAGAGACTTAGACCAGGATTGGACTGCCTCAACTCTCTTCTCTTATATACTCCTTCCATTATTATTATACTTGCTCCAGATAGAATATCTGAAATACCACTATATTTGGACTCCAGAATACTTGGGTTTAAATTCTGGTTCTTTGGAACTTATGTGACCAAAAAAAATCTCTCCAGGCATCAGTTTATTCATGAATAAAATTAATAGATTGTAAAATAAAAGTTATATTAGGTAGGTCTATGTTAGTTGTCCCTTTACTTTCTTTCTGTCTAGAGCTAGTTGTTGTTGAAAGGATTTAATAAAAATCATGCTAATTTTCAAATGAAAAGATTTCTAACCTAGATACCCAAAACAGAATCACTTATCTTGTCCAGGACTGCATCAATATGCCATTTCCTGATCAGCTCCAAACCAAGCTATCTATAATTTGGTCATTCTTTTCATTCTCCTCCTCAAGAACTTATATTTTATCCTTGACGCAATTGTCACTAAGGATTTTTAAGTAGGTTATTGAAGTAGTCTCATCTTTTGGTAACTATATGGAAGATAGATTGGAAAGGAAGAGAAAGTGTAGGTATGAAAACTAATTAGAAGGCTATTGTAAAAATCCAGGTAAGAGATAATTAAAGATGTTTGAGAGGTAAGATTGACAGGACTTAATATCTGACTAGATATAGAGGATAAGGGGGGGAGGGAACATTCAGGAAGGATTCTGGGGTTGCAAACACTGAGAATGGGAAAGATGGTGATGCACTTAACAGAATAGGAAGAACCTTGAAGGGAGGATAGAGTGTGTGGAAAACATAAAAGCTTTTTTGGACATATTGAATTTGAGTTGTCTATGAGACTTTGTTCTTCAGGTAGTTGCTGAGACCTTGCAAAGACCTTAGCTTAAAAATACCATGGTTTCCCTCTATGTCTGGGGCCAATGCCAGTCATCTTGAGCTGTGTCTTGCTACTGGATGCTGATGACTTGAGAGGACAGAGTGAGGCTGATGACTTTGCCCAGCCCTGACTCACTTAAATCCAATTCACTTGCAAGTCAATGATGACATTGGTCCTCTTTGAGAATGAAAGACAAACAACAACAAGAGCTCAAAGGAGAAGTCAAGATAGCACTAGACAGATAGATTTTTTAATCATCCAAATAAGGATGAGAATAGACTCATGGGAGCTTGTGAAAGAACCAAGAAAGGCAAAGAGAAAAAAATGAGTGAGTCCAAGATAGGGTTTTGGGGGTACCCATATTGAGTGGGCGGAAGAAGAATGGTGATCTATTAAAGGTTACTGAGAAGTGGTCAGACAGGTAGGATGAGAATAAATCAAGGTAAATATCATGGAAGCCAATGAAGGAGAGAATATCTGGGAGGAGAAGGAGTAAAAACTATCAAAACCTGCAGAGAGGTCAAGAAGAGTGAGTGCTGAAAGAAGGCTATCGGGTTTGGCAGTTAAGATCACCAGGCAGGATAAGGTATCAGATACTGAGATCCTTTCTCAACTAAACTGCCAAGCATTCAAACTCTGCCTCAGAGATCACAACTCCAATGAGCTGGCCACATTGTTCAAATGCAAAATGTATGCTTGCTAAAAAGACTATTTTATGGCAAACTCACAAGGGCAGGTGCCCACATGGTGGTCAGAAGAAGCAATATGAGAACATTCTCAAGGTCTCTTTTAAGAACTTTGGAATTGATTGTGTGACATGGGAGACATTGGCACGGGGCCACTCAGCATGGCGGACCCACATCAGAGAAGGGACTGTGCTATGAGCAAAGCAGAATTGAAGTAGCTGAAAGAAAAGCAAGATGCACAAATTTAGAGAATCCACCCCCAATGTTCACATGGACTATTTATACCAGATGTGTGCATTCTGAGCTCATATTGGTCTGATCAGTCACAGTTGGACACACTGTAACTTGGTTCTAGCACAATGATGTCATTTTGGTCCTCTTCAAGAATGAAGGACAACAATCAACCAAGATGGGATCCCAAGTCCTTCCCAACTTTGTCTAGTGATTTTCCCATTACACTCTTGTCTCATTTTGTTGCAATGTGTAAGTTCTAGTTTGTAATTATCTGAATCTGCTTTATCCCAGGGTGAGGAGCTTCTTCTAATATTCCTGATTACTGAGGTAATTTGGTTTTTCCCGTTTCTACTCTCCACATTCAACTCTAGGTTGAAAGTGTTTATAATGCAGCCAGAAGGACTTTCTTCTAACCTCCCCCAAATATGGCCTATTCTTGACTTTATAGGACTTTACCTTAGGGTTTTGTCTTCTATGAAATGACTGTTGCATTCAGGTGCAGTAAGGTCATGTAACAGGTAACTCTTGCAATTAGGGCAAGCCCCATAAAGGCTAGGATCATGACATATCTTTCCTTCTTGCTTCTTTAGATGTTCTTAAATTCTAGCTGACTGACTATCCTTCAGGAGCAATAATACAGAGTCATCAGGCAACTCTGGGGAAAGCTTTCTTAAAAGTAAAGGTGACAAATGAACAAGTTGCTGTCTTTGGGAGGATATGTGATACTGCACCTTTCACAGGTGTCACTGGGCATTAATGTGGAATGAACATTGCCAAACCAATTTTCCTCAGCACAGAACTGGCTGGCTGACAAAAGCCATTCAAGGGCACAGAGACCTTTAACCAGTTCCATGAAGAGATTCCCATTTTGCTGTTTGAAAATGCCAAGCCCAGAAATGATGCAGAGCCATATTTGGTGATAGGAAAGCCACAAATGCCACAAGAATAAATACTGATCATACTCTCTTGGACATGGGAAGTATTCTATTTTTTTGAGTTCATGGTTACATGAGTGAATGAATGAATCTTTGAATGAAAGAGGCAGACTTTTACTTATAACCCAGTGTGGATTAAAGAAACCCCAAAGACGAAGAGAGACAGACATAAGAAGTTGACTTTCAGGGTCAAGTTTAGAAGACCGCAGGACTTTTCCAGGTTAATTGTTGATGTCTATGCAATAGCATGATAATTTGACTATGGTAAATATAGGCCTTTGATTAGCAGCTTGTCAAATACTCTTATTTTTAACTCCTCTTTTTTTCTTAAAAGCACATCTGGAGGCTATTCTTAACCAAGCATTAATGCCAGCAACACTCTATGATTTCCAAGTTGCTTGTGTCAATGAGAAACTTTCAAGTGTTAAGTTTTGGATTGGCTGAACATTGCCATTAAAAATAGAAATGCTGTAAAGCAAAAAACACCTAAACATTGCCTATATGGTGCATTAACCAATTAAAAGACACCTGATAAGAAAGTCTCTGACTGATAAGTAACAACTCATTATTATTAAGAATAATATTACATGGCTAGTTTTAAAATAAATTCACAATATATGACTCTACATTAAGAACAATCAATTAATAATTATTTATTAAAGGGACTCCTCTATGTTGCCAGACACTATCTATATTACAAATGTAGTCAAAAGAATGAGACTTTCACTGACTTTGGGCAGATTCCAACTTTGGAAGGGAAAAAATATATAGGTAAGAACTGGGTTTGTGACTTTGCTGATAGAAGGAACTTCTAAATGAAGATATTCTCCTCTATCAAGGCATCAATGTTTCTCTGCAACTTGAAGGCTCAGACAGTTACCTACAGTGTGGAGAGATTTAGTGACTTGCCTAGAGACACACAGCCAGTATGAATCAGAGGTGTGACTTAAACTCATATGTTCCAATTTTAGGCCAGATCTTTATGCACTGGTCATTGAAGTCATGGGGGGTGGTAGAAGTGAGCACAGAAGACACTACCAACCGCTGGAGAAGGTTGAAAAAGTTTTTGTGTAGAGCTATTTGAGTTGAGCCTTGAACAAAAGCTAGAGATTCTAAGAAGTGGAGATGAGCAGGGAACACATTCCAGGTACAGGGAAAGATTGAAAGGCCAGTTTAGCTGGACTAGTATAATACTTGAAGGGAAGAAAGACCAACACAGAATAACAGAAACAGATTCACAAAGCTAAGGAGAGAGTATTACAAATAACTAACTGGGCAATATTTGGGGAGAGGGAGGAAAAGATTCCTTGAAATCAAGTTGCAGAGATGGTACCAGTCTGCAGTTATATTATAGAGTGATTTCCCCATGCAGGACTTACTATACTAATGAGATCCCAGGTCCATTCCCAAGCCTCATGCCTAGCCTGTACAAGAGACTCCCCAGGGACTTGTGAAGCCCTTGAACAGTAAGAATGCTGGAAGGCTGAAATTTTGGTATACCCATATACATTGGGAACAGCGTGGATTTGAAGAAGCCCTCACTTACCTCTCAGAATGGTAGCTGCCCTAGAGGTTCTGGAGCCTTCTAGGTCCTGTAGCCTACAGGCATACACAATCAGGAGCAGGTGCAGCTAAGGTACCTTAAAATGATTACTATTCAGTGGGGTTGTATATGATTGTGATGGAATACTATTGTGGCATAAGAAATGATGGAGCAGTACGCTCTCAGAAAAACCTGAAAAGACTTGCATCAACTGATGCAAAGTGAAATGAGCAGAATCAGGAGAATATTGTACATAGTAACCACATTATTATATGATGATATATCATGAATAGTTTAGTTATTCTCAGCAATACAATGATCCAAGATAAGTCTGAAGCATTTATGATGAAAGGTACTGTCCATCTCCAGAGAAAGAACTGGTGGAGCTTGCATGAAGAACGAAGATAGTTTTTCTTTACTTTTCTCTTTATACTTTTCTTGTTTTTTTTTTTTCTGTCCTTGTTTTCTTTCACAACATGATTTACATGGAAATGTGTTTTGCATTACTACATATATATAATCTATGTCAAATAGCTTGCCTTCTCAATAAGGGAGAGAGAAAATTTGGAACTCAAAATTTGAAAAAAGAATGTTAAAATTGTTTTTACATGTAATTGGGAAAATAAAATATTAAATTAAAAAATAAAACAATAAAAGAGATTGAAAGGAAGTTGGAGGATGTGGCAAAGGGAGGGCTCTAAGCATAGGTGTGACATCAATTTCCTTCTCTGTGAAATGGAGCTAATATGATCTATTATGTCTCTATCAAGGAGGATCCGGTGAGATAATAGAAAAGGTCATGTTTGTTTTTAGTGCCAGCTCACCCCCTCCTCGTGGAGTCTCCAAACCCCTTCCCACAATGTCCTTCACTTTGTCTAGAGCTCCCAAAAGCTGTTTAGCAAATACCCTGCTCTCCAGATAAAGCATTCTATTGACCATTTCTTCATCGAAACAGTTGTAATGTGTCTTTTCCCAGTGGGTGATAATTTGTTAATAAGAGACATAATCCTCTTTAATATGTTATTTAGCTAATATTTTATTGCCACCCTATAACTGAATGCTTCAACAGAAAAAAAAATGCACACATCAATAAAAGGCCCACAAGTAGGGATTTCATACATCGTGGGGGAGGCTGATGAATTTTTTGTTTTTAATGAGATAAGACTTTTTTCTGTCTCTTAAAGAGTATTGTAGAGGCAGTTGTTAAATCTACCTGTCTTAACTGTCTTTCCCTGAGGATAATTTTTGGTAAAATACTTACATGTGTATAGCTTAAAATCCATCTTCCTTATTCACTAGTCATATAACTTAGTAAATCATTTAAATTTCAAGACCTTTAGTTTCTGCGTTAATAAAATTGAAACACCACCACCAATAGCTAGTATTTATATAGAATCTACTGTATGCCAATTGCTTTACAAATATGATCTCTCTTTTGATCCTTACACAGCCCTGGGAGATAGGTACCATTATCACAATTTTGCAGCTGAGAAAACTGAGGAAGAGGTGAAGTGAATTGCCTACAGTTAGCTTTAAGTGTCTGAATCTGGATTTGAACTCAGGTCTTCCTAAGAAGACCTACCTCTGGAGGCTTTTTTCCTTCTGTATTAGAGGCTCATTATATGAAATAGCGTACATAAGGTATTTTACAGACTTTATAACACTATGTAAATGCAGATTAGTATTATTTATTAGTTGTTCTTTGTTCTTCAGTCTCAAAGAGGACCATGACATTGGGAAGATAATGTCATGACTTGCAGGTGAAATGGATTTAAGTGAAGCAGGGCTGTGCAAAGTCACCAGCCTCACTTTCTCCTCCTGAGCCATCTGGAAAGATACAGATCAGGACTGGAGATAACTCCAGATACAGTGGGAGACTTTGGCCTTTTTAACTATGGTCTTTCCAGGGTTCAGTTTGTCTAAGTGGAGACGAGCAGGGAACAGCCCTTCAGTGATTAAGGCTAGGTAAGAAATGAGGCAAAAAAAAATGACCTCTTCTACCTAGTTAAAAAAAAAAATCATTCTGGGAGGGGAAGACCCGTAGGGTTTCTGGCCAAAACAGAAACAATTTCTATTTACACTCACTCAAAGCCATCAGAGTCCAAACAGTGACCAAATGAAGCTTGACCTGGAATCTATTATTGACCAATCAATGAGAGTTAGAGTGATTTTGGCTTAAGACATAGTCCTTAAAAAAAAATTCTAGGACTTAAACCCTCAATATATCTTTTGAAGATATATCAAACATTTATTGTTTATTCTGTACCAGGTATTGTGCTAAGCAGGATACAAATTTGTTGCTGTTTTTCAATCATTTTTCAGTTGTGTCCAGTTCTTCATGACCTCATTTTGGTTTTTCTTGGCAAAGATACTGGAGTGGTTTGCCATTTCCTTCTGTAGCTCATTTTACAGATGAGAAAACTGAGGTAACAGGGTTAAGTAGCTTGCCCAGGGTCACATAGCTAGTAAGTGTTTGAGGTTGGATTTGAATTCAGGAAAATGAGTCTTCCTGACTCTAGGCCTGGCACTCTACCAACTGTGCCACCTAGCTGTAAAAACAAGCAAACAAAACAATCCCTGCCCTCAAGGAGGTTACATTCTAATGGGGGAAGATGGCATAGGAAGAGGTGTTGGAAAGTAGAGGCTGAAGGACCATAGGGTGGAGTGAGAAACTGAATCTGAGCAAGACAAGGTGAAATGTTGGTTCCAGGGGTGGAGTTCCAATTTCTAGTAAAGACGGTTGGGGGAAGGGGATGAAGGCTGGTGTGATATATTTTTTCCTTTTAATTTAATTTTTCTAGAGGGCAAAGAAGTAGCTGAGACATAGCAGATTAAGAAGCTGGCCTTGGAATCAGAAAGACTGGGATTTATTCCTTGTTGTGATACAATGGGCAAATCACTTACTTCTTCAGTGCTTTTAGGCAAACTCTCCAAGACACTAAGTTGCAAATCAGGTGTAGCTCTGTATTGACACAAAGCACATCATTACTGAGAGTTCCTGGTATTAATGAAATGACAAAGCTGGTCTAAAAACAACAAAAAAGAGGTGGCAGCAGTCCTTTTTAGGTGTAATTAGGAAAGAGCTATAGTCTTTATTTACCTACACTCATGCAG
This sequence comes from Pseudochirops corinnae, assembly GCA_028646515.1. Taxonomy (NCBI): domain Eukaryota; kingdom Metazoa; phylum Chordata; class Mammalia; order Diprotodontia; family Pseudocheiridae; genus Pseudochirops; species Pseudochirops corinnae. Next base: position 158,327,168 of record CM053587.1, on the reverse strand, counting down.
AATATGGCCTTTAGGGGAGAATTTAGAATGAAGTAAGAAACACAAACAAACCTACAGGGTCCACTACAAATTTAAATCATCTAATCTCAGTTGGAAGGCAGCTAGGTGGTGCAGTGGATAGACTGCTGGATCTGGAGTCAGGTAGACTCTTCTTCCTGAGTTCAAATCCAGCCTTAGACACTTAGTAGCTGAATGATCCTGGTCAAGCCACTTAAGCCCGTCTACCTCAGTTTCGTCATCTGTAGAATGAGTTGAAGAAGGAAATGGCGAAGCACTTCGGTATCTTTCCTGAAAATGACTGAACAAAATCTCAATTGGGGAACTCCTTTTAGTTTTCAAGATTGACTTTCTGTTACATTGTCTTTGATGAACTGTTTCAAACCTTTGGTTCTCAACTTCCTATATACTCTTCCTTGATTCCTGGCACCTGAGGAAAGACCTTACTTCTTCCTTACCCAGGGAAAATAAAAGGCTATGTATCAAGAATTCCTTCTTCTCTGTTCCATGTCTTAAATCCTCTCCACATTATTATCCACTCTCTTCCCCTTTGCTCCAATTGCTGACGAGGAGGTGGTAATTCTGCAACCAAAGCTATATCTTCTATGCATGTCCTTTTCTGGTTTCCTTTAGAAGCCTGATTCTGATTATATCTTCTTACTCTTTCATTTGCAATTCCTCATATATTGGCTTCATTAATTCATTCATTTATCCATTCCATCCTGTAGATAAACATGCCCAGATATCTTTTGCCTTATAAAACCTCACTTGACCCTGTCTCTATATATACTCCTCTCTTGGTAATCTTGTAAACTCTCTTGGATTCACTTATCATATTCATGGAGATAGCTTTTAAATCTATTTATCTAGTCAAAAATTCCTGAGTCCAGTCTTCTGGACATCTTCATATTAGATGTTCTCTGGGCTCAACATGTCCAAAATAGAATTTATTATCCCCCTCTTACTTATGCTTCCTCTAGATTTTCTGATTTCTAGAGAACATCATTATACTTTGAGTCAACCAAGATTCATAATCTTTGTCATCTCTAATTTTTCATTCTCCCTTATCCCCCCATATCAAATCAGTTGCCAAGTCTCTTGACTTCTACAGCCAACATCTTTTGCATCAATCTCTTCTATTCATTCACATGATCACCACCCAAGTTTAGGCCCTTGTCACCGCTTGCTTAAGCTATTACAATATCCCTCTAGTTGATCTATCTGCTTCTAGTCTCTCCCCTTTGCAATCCAACTTCCATTCATTTGCTAACAAATTTTCTTTCTTCCAGGTCTGGTCATATAACTCCTCTGCTCAAGAACTTTTCATTGCTCCCTATTATTGATGTAAATCTATATTGGAATCAGACCCTGTTTCAGAGTAACCACAGAGATTCAGATGCTTTCCCAAGATTTGATTGGCTGCTAAGATCATAAACCGTGTTAAGGCTTCTGATAGTATTCATATAGTGTCCTGGGATAGAGAAGGTAGAAATGGACAGAAGAGGAAGTCGAAACCCAGAAATAGAAGATTGGGTCATTTTCATCTTGAAGCCATGTGGCCTCAAACATTTAGAACTTAATTTGTGATTCTCTGCTCTCCCCTTCAAAGACTCTGAAAGAAGTAGGCTTTACTAACCCAGTGACCACAGTGGGAGAACAATGCAGCTCGTTGTGGTAGGGAGGTGGCAGAGAGAATGACTATGGCCAGTGAACAGTGAACCCTTAAAGATATTTTTTTCCTACCATTGCTTTGAGCCAGGGAGCCAAGGAGAAGACAGCTGTCCTTAATTGCCATACTCCTTCGGAGTTTATGCTTCATTCACTTCTTTATGAGCAAAAGGAACCGTCAACAAAGCCCTGTTTCTTGTGGCAGCTGGTTGAGCCCAGTCATCATACACCCACAGAAATTCCCATTCCTTCCCCATTCCCTGAGATTTCTGTATGTTGTTTTGCCACCATTTATTCTAGTGTTAAATAAAAAAGATTAATGGCTAATAACCTTTGTGTGTTTTGTGGGATTATGTGGTAGACAACATGGTACGAGTCATCCAGCAACTGCATGTGGGTGAAATGACAATGAAACCAGTCAGCCAATGGAACCAAAGCAAGGGATAATCAAGAGAAATAGAAGTAAAGAGAGAGACTTATTATCTAACTAGAGATATTGTTATTTGGGAGCTGAAACCTGGACTTCAGAAAGAGAGAAATGTTCTTTCCTTGAAACCCTTAGGGAGGCATTCTCTGTGGATTCCTTTGTTTGATTCCTTTCTTCTTCTCTGTACTTTCCCCCTGGGATTCATTATTACACTGATTAAATATGGACTTTTCAGCTTGGCATTTAAAGACCTCCTCAATCTGGCTCTCACCACCTACCTTTCCAGGTTTTTTTCATGTCACTCCCCATTTCATGTACTTTATGTTCTAGAAAAGTTATCCAACTAATTACTCCCTTCACATGTCCTATCATCTCCCATCTCTTTGTCTTTGCAGTGCCTGTATCCTAGCTAAGCCTTGTATATTCTTCCTAGCCAATTCCATCTCTTAGAATTCCCATCATCTTCAAGGCTTAACTTGGATATAGACTCTGAAGGAAATTCCTGCTCTGTGTCCTTAATTGATAAAATTTTTGTCCTCCCTGAATTACCTTGTATTTATTCATTTATGTACATGTTTATATTACTTTTAAAATATAAGCTCCTTGAAAGCAAGGACCAAATTTATTGGTGCTTAGCATAATACCTTGATCACAATTGAAGCTTAATAAATGATTCTTGAACTGAACTATCTGAGCAGATTAACTTGCTCATTGTACATATTGTACATACATAATGCTTAGATTGAACACTCATATTCTTTTGATTTTGTAGTAGAAAAAGCAATCTTTCTGAAAGAAGGGAAGAGAGCTTGAACTTATGTAATTTAATGAACTGTGCAATATAAAGGACCTGGGTGTACTTCCCTTGGGGCATTTAAGTGAGGATTTCTGTGTGATGTAGGAAACTGGACTATATAATACCTAAGATTCACTTCAACTTTCATGTTCTATGATTTTGTAAAGTGGAGATAATAATAGCGCTATTTCACAGGGTTGTCGTTAGGAAGGTCAAATGATTTAACGTGTGTACATGTGGTAATGAATTTGTTACCCTTAGAAGAATTTAGACAGAGTTTAGATGACCACTTGTTGGAATCTCAGAGAGGAAATCCATCCATGAGACTTGGATTAGATGACCTCATAGGTATCTTTCCATTCAAGATTCTATGATTTTATGATTTAGCTAGTCAACTCCTTTGAGTGCCCTAGAGGAGATGTGGCTTTTAGAAAGGCTGTATGATTTGAAAACCCCTAAGATCTGGTCAAAAATATTGCCTTCTTTTCCCAGCTAGGCAAGGCTACTCAACACAATAATTTACCACCTTGTTTCTCACCTCTTCTTTTTGCTAACACTTGATTCTTCATCTGTTGCTCCTTTATCACCTATTACTTTTCTAACCAATGTTAGATAGTCAGTTCAAGTGAGAACTTATTTTTTTCCAAAACAGATGAAACAGAGGGGAAAATGTTGGAGTTATTTTGCTACTTCAGAATTAAAGTCCCATAGAATCTCTTTGTTTGTGCATGTATATATTTTTATGCAAGGGCTATATGGGAGGCCACAGGGAGTGTTGTAGAGTTTGGATGAATATGCTTAAGAAACATAGCAAAGTACAAGACTTTATAATAAAGGAAAGAGCTAAGAGGAAGCTCTCTTGAATGGGGCAAAGGAAGGGGACTAGAGGTTAGAAAATAGATTGTTTTGAGGGGTCTGGTAGTAAAAGGGGCAGCTATATGTGGTTATTTACACATAGGCTATAACAATTTCTGAAGTCAGGCATGGAATTATCTGGGGGTAGTAAACAGGCACAACTATTAAAAGAACCTTCATATTATACTGTGCTTCTACTCAACAAATAAAAAAAGCAATTAAATAGAAACACAATGGGGTTAATCTTTAGCACACTGAGTGGGTGGGAATCCCATTACTGTGAATAGATTAACCCACATAAGTCCAATGCATCCACAGGAGACTGTTTGCAAACAGTATGTGATGAATAATAATGATAAAACTAAAATCTTAGAGATGTTTATTCTGTGCATGTTAATGAAGTGTAGCTCTTTTCTCCACATCACTAACTCTTTGATGAAATCTTATAGTCAGTCTGGCCAGTGTAGTATAATTGGATTTGGTCCAGCTAACTAATCTCTAGTCTTCATTGTGATTAAAAAAAAAAAATTAAAAATGATAAGAACCAAAAATACGATCTGCAACTATGAACTATAGTATTATATGATCTAGATGGAATACTACTGTGTTATAAGAAATGATGAGGTTGATAATTTTAGAAAAAACATGGATAGATTTGCACAAAATAATAAAGAGCAAAATAAGCAGAACCAAGAGAATGTTGTGTACAATAATAGAAAAGTTAGAATAACTTTGAGTGAATAAGTCATTTTGACTTTTATAAGTACCCAAATTAACTACAAAAGACCTATGAGGAAGATGCGATCTGCATCCAGAGAAAGAACTGATAAATAGAAGTATGTATAGAATGATTTTACATATAAATATCTACTTTTGTCTAATAGGTGCTTCCTGGGGGCTGGGGAGGTGGAAGGAAAAAAAGATAAAATTACATGATAACTTTATTACATATTTAAAAGGAATAGCAAGTTGTACATAATAGATTTGCAGTTTCATGGGCAATCATCCTTTTTTCATATTCTACTATATTATGGAAATTCTTGTTTTATTTCTTGCTATAGAAGTTTAAAAAATCCCACCTTAAACCTTTCCATGAATGATTCTCAAGGCAATATTTAAATATCTTTGGTAGGATCATCTAAGGCTATGCAATAGGAAGGAAAGTTAGGTTGAAAACCCCAGAGTATAGAGTGGGAGTAAGAGTGAAAAAGTGATGACAAAAGGGATTGGGGCTTACTACTAAATTTATTACAGTTTATTAAGAAAATTCAGATATAAGCTGAGCATATAAAACATTCATGTTTTTTTGATTTTGTAGCACAAAAGGCCATCTTTTTGAAATAAGGGTGAGGGAACTTGAAATTACGTAACTTTTAATGAGTTGTGCTTTATGAAGAAGGACCTGGAGATGTTAAGCCTGGAATACTTTTCCTGAGTTGTTTAAGTGAGGATATTTGTGATGTCGGAAACTGGACTACTTGACCTCTATGATTCATTTCAACATCCATGTCCTCTGATTCTGCAAAATGGGGAAAATAATAATACTACTTTACAGAGTTGTTGTGAAGATCAAATGAATTAACATACATAAAAGGCTTTGCCATCCTGAAAGGACTGCATAGATACTGGCTGTATTTTCTGTTCTGGATGTTAATTACCTTTGACATCATTGTTCTGGTATAGATGCATGCATTACAGCCACAGAAAAGGAAGAAGTCAACCCTATAAGCAACCTGCCATATTTTCATTGCTTCCCCATTCCCTGGGCCAAGCTGTCCCATCTCTCTTTCTGATGACTTTTTTTTAAACTAAGGGAGAAAGAAGTGCTCCATGTAAAGGTGAGGAAGCAGGGATGGCTGTTGCATCAGCTACCAAACAGTATCATTTAATGTAACTTTAGTTCCCAGCAGGCTAATGGCAAACAACTCCAGTATCTTTGCCAAGAAAACTCCAAATGGGGTCATGTAGAGTGGGACATGATTGGAATGATTGAACAAAAACAACAGGCTATCTTTAGGGATTGAAGAAGTCTTCTGGACTTCCAAGGCAAAGAACACTAGAATTTCTCTTTGCTTAAAAGTATTCTTCTCTCACATTTTGATGTATTGGAGAGTCTTCATTTGGATTAATAAACTTTTTGGAGATGTAACAGAAGTATGCTGGAGCTAGTCCAGATTGAGAGTCAATTGTCAAATTTTTGGTATGAACAGTTACACTTTGGAAATTGGCCAATATTACACATTAGGACTTGATTTTGTATTTTACTGGTTGTCTAGACCTAAGAAGGTAATGGGGAAAATATTAATAATTCAAATTAATATTAAAAGTGTGTCTTTTTTTGAGAGTCAGTTGTTAAACATTTACCAGCATACTTTTTTATTTATTCTGCCTGAATTTAAAATCAGTTGTTTTAATGAGATCAACACCTAGTTTGGAATACTTTCAGTGAAGGGAAGTTTGATTGGCATATAAGACGACAGGAAGAGGTACAGGAAAAGGCAAAGAAGGGAGAAAAAGAAGAAAGAAAAGGCAATAAATGCTAACATGTTGGACTCTTACTTTCATAGTTTATAACTCTTTCCTTTAGGTCCATTGCAGGTTCTCATTAAATTTTTGCAGTTAGATGACAAAAGAAGAAAATAATAAATGTTGGAGTGGCTGTGGGAAAACAGGTATATTACTGCAGTATTGGTGGACCTGGGAATTGGTTTAGTTATTCCAGAAGGCAGAAATGGAATTATGCCCTAAAGTCTCTTAACTGTCCATGTCCTTTGATTCAGCAATACCAATATTAAGCCTATAACCCAAAGAGATCAAACAAAGAGGAAAAGGAGTTAAAGGGCACTAAAGTATTTGCTGTACCTCTTTTCACGGTAGACATAAACTGAAAACTAAAAGTATTTCCACCAAATTAAGATGGTTAAAATAATGAAGTTATTATGAAGCTAATGGAATGGTGTGCCATAAGAAATGAAAAAAATGGCCAGTTTCAGAGGAAACTGGGAAGACCTCTAGGAAGTGATGCCGAGTGAAGTGAACAAAATCAAAACAATTTATTCAGTGACAACAACGTTATAAAGAAAAACACCTTCGGAAAATCTTAGAACTCAGAACAGTGACATGCCATGATTTCTGGGGACCAAAGATTAAACAGACTTCTTACCTCCTGACCAAGTAATAATGAACTCAAAATGAAGAACAAGGTATATATTTTTGAACATAATCTATAAAGTAATATGTTTTGCTTCAGAACTGTGCATATTTGTTTATGAGTTTCTTTTTTATTATTGTTGAATATAAATAGGACTGGAATGGGAAAGAGTCGAAAAGTACTTAATAATTATTAATTGAAAAAATTTTGATGTCAAATGATATGAAATGATCATGAATTATGATATAGACTAGCACTTCCTATTGGAATTATACCAGTTGCCTTGTTTCTGAGAAGGGTGGCCATCTATAGTGGACATCATAACAATGTGATGAAGAGCTAAAAAGAGCTAAATCTGTACTCAGATTTTTAAAAACTCTCTTGTAATGTAGCATTTGGCAATATCTTAGGAAAATATATTAACCTCATTACATACAAATTACCAGTTACTTCCACTCAATCAAAGACAGGTCGTTTCTACCTCAATACACTCAATTATTTAACCATCTGGTCTCCTGAACAAGCTTAGGCACTGATAGACTGTATTAATTATCACTTCCATGCAATTGAGAAAACATTTTTATTTAAGTAAGAATATACTTTACTCTAGTGATACTCTGTTATTGGTTCAAGAAAATCTTTAGAGGCAACAAATAAAGATATGGACTTACTACTTCTATAACCCGAGAATTACATTTCTGTATTTGTTTATCTGTAGAATGGTCAGAGTAATAGTCTTCTAGGATTTTGTGAAAAATAATAGAAAATGATTTTGGGGGATATTCAGGGCTCCCCTAAGGACATGTTCATAGACTTCTGAGTTATTATTTGTTGAAGGAAGACTTTGTAGACTTCATAATTAACAAATTGTTAAATCCTTTACTAATAAACAGGGGGAAAAGCAGAGATCTTTTATTTTTTCCTGCTATGATGTTGTTATTAATGGGAGGATCAACCAAATCTACACAATAAGAACTTTCTAATAATATGATAATTTAAGAGGGAAATGGTGAAATTTTTTTCTCTCATTGCATTGACATAGCTCAGCTTTGGAATTAGCCAAAATCTTACTTCACATCTAAAGACTTTCAATAAAAATTCTTTATATAATGAATTATTTCTTTTAGAATTGCTAAAATGTAGACTTCTTTTGTTAACTACTAGATTAATCATATTTTGACTTTGAATATTTTCTTTTCCTTTATTTAAAGTTTAGTTTATGTACCATGAAGTCTGTGTTTAAAATACTATAACATTGTTTTTGAATGTTTTAAAATTTACCATTGAAAGTCAAACTCAATGATGAAAAACAGCATTGAATTTACAGTTATATGAATAAAATTGACAGTTATGTGAATGTATAAGAGAGGATTGCAGTAAAAGTTTCCAGACCTTTTGTTCCCCTTCCCCCCTCTCCCCCCAAAACCAACTTTTCCTAACTTTGGCCACCTTTCTCATGTACCATGGGTCTAATTTAGTTTTACTTTATGGTTATTCTGGTAAGTAATTTGCTGTAACTGTTAACTGGTAGGAAATCATTATTCTATAATTAATTATATATAATTAATGAATTAACAACCATTCACATAACTCATGAATTAATAATTAATTCTATAATTAAACCCTCAAGTATTAATTCTCAATATTGTTACATAAAGTTAAATTTTTTTTTTTTTTTGCTTTTTGGAGGGGAAAGGGCACGGCAATTGGGGTTAAGTGACTTGCTCAAGGTCACATGGCTAGTAAGTGTGTCAAGTGTGTGTCTGAGACTGGATTTGAACTCAGGTCTCCTGACTCCAGGGCTGGTGCTCTCCTCACTGCGCCACCTAGCCACCCCCAAGTTAAATTTTTTTAC
>CM053587.1:158226561-158317919 GCA_028646515.1 Pseudochirops corinnae | reverse complement strand
AAATCGCTGGGGTCCTCCCGGCTGCCGTAGCTCTCAGGAAGGTGCTGGGACCCTTCTTACTTACTTCCAGCTCACTGGATAATGAAGACTCCAAGACCAAGGCCCAAGACGGCGATCCGGATCCAGGCCGCTCAATGCGAGAGCACTGGCCTCAGAACAATCGCTTAGTCCCCCTGCTGTCTGCAGGCCGTGGGCAGGAAGCTGCAACGCGGAGATGGGTGCAAAACCTCTGCCTTTCACTTTTCCTCTCTGGAGGCCTTTCAGCCAGACTGCTTTTCTCCCCAGTTTCACAATTCCCACTGACCTAGTTCTGAATGCTGCTCGCAGCTGCTGCTAATCCACTCACCACTCCTCTCATCTGGCCGCCCCTGGGGCTCAGCAGCAGCTTCAGGCCAGGCTAGTTTTGGTTCGCAGTGCTGATATGGTTCCTCGTAGCCGAGCTGACTTTAGTGGGAAGTATCTTTGTGTGCGTTTTGGAGTTCTAGGATTGGTTTAGAGTCCTATTCCATGGGTATTTTGGGGTAGCTATGTGAGAGTTGCGATATGTTGCTGCTGCTATGCCACCATCTTGGCTCCGCCCCCTCCATGCTATTTTTCAAATAACACATGCCATCTTCCAGCTCCAGGTATTTTTAATGGCTGTTCCCCATGCCTAGAATGTTTTCCTTCCTCATCTCTGTCTCCTGACTTTCTTCAATTCTCAGCTAAAATTTAACCTTCTAGGACAGCAATTCTCAACCTGTGAGTTATATTCAGTTTGTGACAATGAAAATACATCCTGCATATCAGATATTTACATTACAATTCATAACAGTAGCAAAATTACAGTTATGAAGTAGCAGCGAAAATAATTTTATGGTTGGGGGTTACCACAACATGAGGAACTGTATTAAAGGGTCGCGGCATTAGGAAGGTTGAGAACCAGTTCTAGAAAAAACTTTTCCTCTATAAAGCCAGTTCCCTCACTCAGTTGACTAGCTCCAATTTATCTTGCTTGTACATAGTTGTTTAAATATTGTCTCCCCTATTATCTCCTTCTTGAGAACAGGGCCTATCTTTACCTTTTTCTGTATCCTCAGTACTTAGCATGGTGCCAGGCAATAGTAGGTATTTAAAATGTTTCTTGACTGATTTTATTGAGTAGGTGAGTGACATGTCCAGATTGTACTTTAGGAAGATCACTTTGACAGCTGAAGAGAGGATAAATTATAGTGGGGAGAAACTTGAAGTATGCAGTATAATCAGCATGCTGCTCATTTCTTTCCTAGCCTTAAGCACTGAATGGGCTGAGAACTGGGAAAGACTTTAGCTTAAAAGTACCAAGGTCTCTCACTGGCATCCAGGGCCATCCCCAGCTGTCCTGATCTATATCTTGCCTCTGGACACAGATGTCTCTGGAGGAGAAAGTGAGGCTGGTGACTTTGCACATCTCTGCTTCACTTAAATCCAATTCTTTTGTAAGACATGACATCACTTTCCTGATGTCATGGTCCTCTTTGAGAACAAAGGACAAATGACAAAGATGACAACAATGATGTTTTGCATAACAACTCAAATTCCACAGAAAAGGCTGTAGGAGGCTTGGGGGAGTAATGACATTTGGTCAGAACAGTGAGCACAAGGTGTAGCAATGGGAAACCAGTTTGGACCTGCTACACCCATGGGGTCAGTGGGATCACGGTCATGCAGCCCCTTCTGATGTCTGCATTCAGCACATTCTTAACTGGATAAAACATGGTACAATCCTAAGCTGATTTTCTCTGTGGCTATCCCATGGTTAAAGAGATCCTATCTGAAAAAAAGAAACACCATTTCCTTTCAGTCAAGAAATATCTTTTGAGTAAGTCGTATTTTTAACTCCCTGACAAATTGTAGCTATGATATCTAATTGTGATAAGAAAAAGGAATGAAATATCAGACACAGACTACATGTTTTTTAAAAATAAATCCAAGGCAATTCCAGTGTCTGTTCTCAAATACAATGAGCTAACCATTTATAGTTTAAAATCACAAAGCCATAGACAACATGACCTTTCCCTTTGATAGGGTCTCATTTTGTACATAAAACGTCTTCCCCAAAGAGGGGTGAGTTATATCAAGCCTGCAGGCTAGACATGTTTTGTTTCAGTGGTGGGAAACTGTCAGTATATGAGGTAGTACTCCTGGGTCAAGAACGGATTTATAGATCCATTTACATTTCTATTAGTGATAGTGTAGTTAGTATTGTTTGGTACACAAAAGATACAGAAGGAATCCCTGGGATAACATACTCAGCATCTGCTTGTATATGTCCAAGGAAGGGGAACCCAACACCATTCAAGGTAAGTCATTCCACTTTTGGACATCTTGAATGGTAAGCAAGTTTCTCCTGACATTAAATCTAAATTGCCTCTTAGCAACTTCTACTCATAACTCCTGGTTCTACCTTCTGGAGCCAAATGGAAGAAACCTAGTCCCTCTGCTCCCTTCTAATACTTAAAGACAGTTATCATGCTATCCCAAGTCTTTCTTTCTCCAGACTAAATATCTCTGATTCTCTCAAATAATCCTCACATGACATAGACACATGGTCCTTCACCATCATGATTACTTTCTGCTGAACACTCTCAATTTATTAATGCAGAATTCCTTAGGCATGACAAGGATTTCATTTTTAAATCAGTTCTAATTTCTGTCTACCTACTTCTCTTTCTATCTCTGTAAAAATGACTCAGTCTTCATCCTACCACCAATGATGTTTCTAGGTACAGCCACTGAATTACCTTGTAGAGTGTGTTGTTATTGTTGTTATTGCTTAATCTACCCGCTGCTACAAGCATGTGAAAAGAAAAGGCCCCTTATCTCAGGGCCTAATCATTCAGGTTACTTATCACAGCCTATGACCCATGCTGCTCTGCCTCATTCCAAAGGAATGGACTAGGCTAATATTCCATCCTCAGTGACCTCCCCGAACAATCCAAAGTATGAACTTATAGGGTAGTAGGACATGTAATAGGTTGAGGCTAAAGAGAGTCTCTGTTATAACATCGGCTGAGTCGTTTGGCCAAGTCGACTCTATTTCTCATCTTCCCTTCTTGTAAAATGAGATTAGACTAGGTGATAAAATCAAAAGACCTAGAAGTGATACAGATCTTAAAGATCCCTTAGTCTCAGGATTCTTAACCTGAACTCCATGGTATTTAAAAAAATATATTTTATTTCACTGTAACTGGTTGTCTACTTCATTTTATGTATTTAAGAATATTTTTCTAAGAAATAATCCAAAGACATAACCAGGGTTCCAAAGAGGTCCATGACACACAAGAAGGTTAAGACCCCTGAATTAACTTAACCCTTTCATCTTACTGATGAGGAAACCGAGTCTTGGAGGGATTTGTAAGACTTTTTTCTAGCTCAGAAGTGCTCTGCTTATGTCATCTCCAGTTACTCAAGTTTTTTTTTTTTCATTACCATTGTCCTTATTTTCTCCTTTGAAACATTTCTTTCCAATAAGTAATCCCCTCAGGCTCTTTGTGCCTTCCAGATATCTAAGGTGACAGCTAGGTAATCTATTGAACTATGCCAAAATATGACTGGGAGAACCCCCTTATATACAGTAGAGACCCTAACTCCCATCTCAGGAATCATCTGTTCTTTCTAGAAACAATGCCTTGACCTTTATTTTCTAATTCATGTCACTGACTAAATGATGAAAACAGAAATTCCAAAAAGATAAGATGGCAGCATTTTGGTAGACTGGAGAGGAGGTATCTTGGTATCATAGCCAACCAAACTAGATTTTGGAGTTGGGAAATGTTAAGAAGAATCTGATCTCAACTCCCAAGTGCTTAACATAGGATTGTACATACAACAGGTGTATAATCAATGTTTGTTGAATTTAATTGTTGAACCTATTCTGATCTTACAATAGTATTCCTGCTGAAAAGAATTAAGAACCAAATTCCTCTTCCATGAACAAATAAATTTAACAGACTTCTTGGAGGAAGGGTGTGAGAAAGTAATGTATTATTGAGAAATAGACAGTTGGGCAAATATCACACTTTTTGCAGTTTCCACAGAATAAGTTCATTTTAAACCTACTTCCAAATTACTTCAATAAAGTGTTCTTTTTTTTCCTTTGTGTGTAGTCTTGGCCTAGAAATCGCAGAATGTGAAAATGACCTGCATCATCTGTTCTTGAGAAAATAAGAGAACTGTTTTGGAGTGTGTGTGTGTGTGTGTGTGTGTGTGTGTGTGTGTGTGTGTGTGTTTCTGACAAAAAGCAAATCAGATGGGACAAGAGTGAGAAAATAAGAGATCCCAGAAAGAAAAGTTGATGTTAAATGTTATAAATAGTCTATCAGTGATAGTCTATGAGTGGTTATATGAACTTCACTGATGATGGGAAGCAAACTGAATTCAAGTTCTAGAACTATTCATCATTATGACCTGCATGTGCCACAGGGATTCAGAAGAAGAATCACACAAATTCATGCAAAGCCTCTGCATCGATCAGGACTAGAAGTCCCTAGTAATTAGCAACTAGTCAAATAATTCCCAAATGACATCTGTTCTGAACCAAATGCCATAGGATTAATTTGCTATCCTTATGAGGGCATTGGGATCACATCAGATGGACCATATCACCTTCACAGGCGCTATTTAATCCAATCCCTTTCTTTCTGTTGAAAAAGCTGAGACGTAGGAAGGTAACATAGCTTGGCCAACGTCACAAAGATGCAGAACAAGTAGCAGGATATGAATCCATGTCTTCTAACTAAAGAACCTGTGTTCTTTCTATATTTTTTAAAAAACCTGTTTCTGTTCAATTACAATGCAAAGAGAGATATGAAGGGAGGAGAACATAAATACTCGCCTAACCACTCTCCGTTTATATATAATCAGGGCCTGCCCTAATTAATTAATTAATTAATTAAGCGAGTATTTATTAAGCATCTACTATTGGCTCCTACTATTATGCTCTACTATTGGCAGTGTCCCAGGAAATATGATTTTAATATCTTCCCTTTGATATTTCTTGCATCCTAAAAAAAGTTTTTTGTTTTGTATTTTTTGTTTTTGTTCTGTCTACGTGTGATAAGAGTTATATGGTAGTAAACCAACACATCAGTACCTATTCCTGTGCCCCATCAGTTATACCACTAACAGTAGTTGTCACTTTATCTAGAAGGACAAGAACAAAGGTATCAATAAAAGTACAGTCTATTAATAATTAATCAATAACACCCATGATACACTGAAGGATTGTAGATAGAGAGCAGTTCTATATAACTGTATAAGAACCCAAATAGCCTTTTCAAGGTTATCCTTCTCTGTGTCCCTCTGTCTCTGTCTCTCTGCTTCTGTTACTCTGTCCCTGTCTTCTCTCTGCCTTTCTTTTTTTTTCTCTCCATGTTTCTGTCTTTGCTTCTCTGTCTCTATTTCTCTCCCTCTCTATCTGTCTCTCTTTCTCTGTCTCACTATGTCTCTGCCTCCCTTTGCTTCTCTCTGTCTCTGTCTCTCTGCCTTTCTCTGTCATTCTGTCTTTGCCTCTCCTCCTCCTCCTCCTCCTCTTTCTTCTTCTCCTCCTCCTCCTCCTCCTCTTCCTTCTCCTTCTCTTCTTCCTCCTTCTTTTCTCTCTTTTGGTCTCTCTGTCTCTATCCCTCTCTCTGTCTCTCTTAGTCTCTCTTGTTCTCTCTTGCTCTCTTTTTCCCCTCTCTTTTTCCCTTTCCTGTCCCTCCCCCTTCAGTTCTTGCCTCTCTATCTGGAAAAGAAGAGGAAAATTAGGAGCTTATTTTTTAAACCCCTCTATAGTATTCTTAGGATTTAAAGGCATGATAATTGGCCTAAGTGAAATGTCATCTGCTTTTCTGAGCCTATGTCTAGAATTAATATACATTGAAGCGACAGGAATGTAGCCAAAGTTTTTATTGTTGTTATTATTTAAGTTATAATCAGAGCAGATGCTGAATAACCATCTCCCCAGGCTCTCAGGCACTGATGGTAGCTAACATTTTTAATTAATCACAAATCTCTAGTGGATGCTAATTAGGCTGTACCCAGAATGATCCATTCACAAATGTGAGGTGCCAGATGAGACCCATTTCTAACACAATATATTTTGCTAGGTAGACTGATGCATGGAGAAGTCCATTACCTGCATTTCTTTAGCCATCCCTACCCACAGTTGTTTTTCCAAAGCTCATGATGGATATGCAGTTGGTCTATTAACAAATATTTATTTAACACCAGCTGTGTGCAAATAACAGTACACAAGGTGCTATTTAGAATGACATAGAAATAAAAGCCATAGGCGCTACTCATATGAAGCCAGGGGGATACAACATATACACAAACACACTTTGAACAATTACATTAAACCTATTTGTGAGGAAAATAATGAATATTTAGATTTTTTTGAAACAGATCTGTAATTTCATTAGCATAGGAAATAGAAGAATCACACAGAATGACCATGCAGAGGTTGTTGTGACCTACCTCCTTGGAAGGAACTCCTGGATTGATAAAATAGAGATCTATTTAAGTATTTGAAGAAATTTCCTCTCATAATGCAGATTTCCACCTACTCTAATACAAGGAGTCTCAGAGTTTCTTGAAGCACTGGGTTATTGCTTGCCCAGGATCACCTGTATGTATCAGAAGTAGGATTTGAATCCCGGTCTTTCTGATTCTAAAGCCATCTCTTTATCCACTGTGCCATGGCTCTCCAGATTTTGAAATTGAATCTTTTGCCAATAGAGTTAATATATGTTCAAAAATACCATGTAATATAAAAATCTCTTATTATATTTTGAGAGATCTGTGAGTGCATTAACAAGTGAATATTTCCTCTTATCCATACAGATGGAAAACTATTCCCACTTCATCCTGAGCAACTCTCGTTCATGTCTTCCCATAAATCATCTACAGAATAGCAATCTAACATGTGCGGAACCTTCCTCTTAATCTCTTGACATTGCGTGAATAATAATGCAATCTTTCCATTAGTTATCCTTCATTCACACTCTATGACAAATCCACAATTTATCTGTTGTGTGCAGCTCCCCAGTGATACCCTTTGCATCATTCTTCCTAGATCATTCTTGGTTTACAATACATGAAGCCTGCTTATGGCCACCATGTGCCTCTTTATCGCCTTTTGCATGGCCTTCAGATTTAACTCTCTTTAATAATGAATTTCTCTGACTGACAGACATAAAGAATAAGTAGAAGAATATTGATGTTAAAAATATTTATTTGGAGGAAAAGTTTAAAGTCATTAATAGCATTTCATAATTTTCCAAAGGCAATCTAGTCTCTTCTCTTCCTCCTGTCTTGTTGACAAATTCCCTGGAGGGAAAGGAGATTGTACCCATTTGTGTATGGATGCATAGAATATTTTAACTACTTAATTCTTTTCCATGTATTTGCTCTTTCATTTCTTAATTAAATGCTTTTGCTATGGGGTTTATGTTTCTTTTTAATATCCCAGCAATAGAGACTGAATTGAATGGAGACTCAGGCTCTGAGTTAGATAATCTAAATAGTCACATCTCATCTGGGAGTCATAGAAGGGTGCTATCTCAATCATAATTTATAATAAATAATAGACAAAATTCATAAATGCTGAAAGGAGTGATCACTAACCTTGCAAACCAGACATAGTTTCTCTCTTGCTATTTCTGTATGACTATGATGAAAGGCAAAGCCAGAAAGGAATGACAGTCAGAATGATAGCATAAAATCATATAAGATTTCCCATACATAAGGGTACATATTGTGTGTGTGTGTGTGTGTGTGTACATTGAAATTTATTATCTCTGTAAGGAAATTTTACACCAGACAATAATTATAGTAAATGGGAGAATACACTAAGGCAGCATGGCATAGGATATAAAAAGTCAGCAAAACCCAAATTCAAGTCCTATGACTTACATGTAAATGGTGGATAATAATAGGCAAGTCACTTAACCTCTCAGTGGTCTAGGCAACTTGTTAAAACTCTAAGTTGCAGAAAGGACACAAAGATTAGAGGATACTCTACAGGTCAAATCAAGTCACCAAGTATTAAGCAAGCATCTGGTATGTGCCAGGCACTATGCTAGGTGCTGGAGATTAGAAGAAAGGCAAAAACCAGTACCTGTTGTCAAGGGGCTCACTACCTGTAATGGGAATGGGAATTTGAAGATCTTCCCTGCCCCTTAATAAATCTAAGGGGATCTGAAGACCTTCCCTGGTTTGAAAATATACTCTGCTCCCAATAGACTGAATGTAGTCACATGGAGCCTGTGGTGAGAGGAGTTTGCCTAAGGGCAGAGCCCATAGGAAGCTGGGAGTCAGATCAAGCTAGATGGTTGGGAGGAGAGGATGCTTTTGAGGGAGACAGGCTTGTGAGTAAATATTGGTTTTGGGTTGGTTTGGATATTGTGGCTCTCTGTGCTGTTATGGCTTATTAACTCCTTTTCTACTATGATGAAATAGGCCTACTGGTTTTGGGATTCAGTTTTCTGGTATCTGAATAAATGTTTTGCTTCTGTCGATATGGAGAGCCTATTATAATTTGTGATTGAGCACCATGCAAGTATATTGATTGTGCCCATGGGCACCAATATTACATTGGTACTACACTATCTAAAGGGGGAAGAGACAACATGTAAACAATTATTTATAAACAAGATAAATAACTTTCTTGCAGAAAGTGGGCTTTTTTTTTTGCTTTTTGGAGGGTAGTTAGGTTAAGTGACTTGCTCAAGGTCACATGGCTAGTTTTTGTGTTAAGTGTCTGAGGCTGGATTTGAACTCAGGTCCTCCTGACTCCAGGGCCCGTGCTCTATTCACTGCACCACCTAGCCGCCCCAGAAAGTGGGCTTTTATCTGATACTTTGTGGAAGACAAGGAAACCAGGAGGGAGACAATTCCATCATGGGGGGACAGTCAGTAAAAATGAATGAAGTCAGGGGTGTCTTTTTTCAAGGAATAGAAAAGAGACCAGTATCACTGGATCCAGTATCACATGCACCTAGAGAATAAAGTTAAGACTAGAAAGGTAGGAAGGAACAAGGTCATAAAGGGCTCTGAAAGTCAGAGGATTTTTAAATTTGATCCTAGAGGTAATAGGGAGCCCCTGAAGTTTATTGACTTCAGAGGCTCAAATTTACACGAGTGGAAGATGGACTGGACTAGAGTAGCAGGCTATTTTAAAGGTCCAGATGAAAGGCGATAAAGATCTACTCCAGAGGGAGTTTCCTAATCAGAAAGTTCCCCTTATGAGTGAGAGCTCCACTCCAGTCTCTCCCCCCATACCGTGCTGAATCTACCTTGTATATAGCTTCTAAGTATTTCCTTGTTTATATATGGACCCCCTCATTAAAATGGGAGCCCCTTACGGGCTAACACTGCTTTCTTTGTCTCCCTAGCTCTTAGCCTATGCCTGAAATATAATACGCACCTAATAAATGCTTCTTGGCTGACTGACTGATTATCCCTGTTATGGATTTATAGAATGAAAGACTGAAAGGAAACTTAGAATTGATGTTATCTAGATAGTTAAGGTGCATAGAAGATAAAATGCTAGAGAGCAGGAGTCAGGAGGACTTGTGTTCAAATCCGTCTTTGGACACTTATCAGCTGTGTGGCCCCAAGCAAGTCCCAACCACTGTCTGTCTCTGTTTCCTCACCTGTAAAATGGAAATAATAATAGTGCCTATCTTCCAGGGTTGTCGTAAGGATCAAATGAGGTAATGTTTGTAAAGTGATTTGTAAAAGTCATATGTATTTTAGTTTTTTATCATTATTAATTCAGTTCTTTCATTTTGCAGATAAATGAGGGGACTGACATGGTTCAATTTGTATGTCAGGAAGATCAATTTTATAGCTGAGTGGAGGATGCATTGGGGTAGGGAAATACTTGAGCCAGAGAGAACAACCAGGAAGGAGCCTCTTGCTATAGTACAGATAAGAGGTGAGAACTGACATACTGAGAAGCAGAATTTGTTCTAAAACCTTTCTCCACCAGAAACCAATATATTTATATGAAGGAAAAGGCAACAATGTTCATATTAACTTTTGGTGGGAGGGGCAAGACAATTAGGGTTAAGTGACTTGCCCAAGGTCACACAGTTAGTAAGTGTCAAATCAGGTCCTCCTGACTCCAGGGCCGAGGCTCTATCTTTTGTGCTACCTGCCTGCCCCTATATAAACTTTCACCATAATTTAAAGCACTTCATAAGAGAAGAAAGGGAGTTTCTAATGATTCTAAAAATGTTCAAATGATCTAATGCAGAATGTGGGACAGCTAGGTTGCACAATGGATAGAGTGCTGGGCTTAGAATCAAGAAGACTCACCTTGGGGCTGCGAGGTGGCACAGTGAATAGAGCATTGGCCCTGCAGTCAGGAGGACCTGAGTTCAAAAAAAAAAAGTTCATGAGTTCAAATCTGACCTCAGATGCTTATAGCTCTGTGGCCCTGAGCAAGTCACTTAACCCTGCTTACCTCAATGAGATGGAAATGGCAAACCACTCCAATATCTTTGCCAAGAAAACTCCAAATCGGGTTACAAAGAGACAGAAATGACTGTCTGAACAACCACAACAAAATCGCAGAATGTCCCTCACCATCTTAACTTGTGAAATAAACAAAAAAAGATAATAGCTACTTTCTAGGAATTATATACAGTATTTTCAGAACTGTTTAGACCACATCCTAGTGGGCAGAAACATATAACTGGCATCAATTTTACCTCCCTACCTTACTTTTTCAGATCCTTTTCTGTCTGTTCTTCCTCCATTAGAGGGTAAGCTCCTTGAGGGAAGGCTCCATTCTCTTATTTTCAGGTGTTCGTAGCCCTACAACTTAGCACAGGGCCTGGCACATTCTAATTGCCTTGCCTTGTTAATACACAATCCAACTATTTCCCTAGGCGTAGCCGCATCCCACCACACGTGCATGTGTGCACGCACACACACACACACACACACACACTTTAACTATCTTATTAATTTTGAATAAGATCTACCCTTCCAAAGTCATATTCTATTCATAATTCTCATCTTACAAGATTCCAATGATATCTATGAAATCGAATTTTCCTCCTTCCCCTAGATCTCCAGTTCTTACTAGTTACCAATAATTTGTGTGTTTGTGAATAAATATTATCACTGGTTCATTTTTTGGATATTTGTCCCTCATGAATTTTGGAGTATCTTATCCTACTCTATTACTACTTTCTATAATATTAAGTTGAGTCAACATAACACAGACAGTTTTCTTCCTCTTCTCTCTTTCCTTTTCCATTTAAAATTTTTTCAATTGAATTTGCAAAAGTCTGAGGAAATATATTCTTTCTTGGTAGGGGGGAAGGCAATCAGAGTTAAGTGACTTACCCAGAGTCACACAACTAGTAAGTGTAAAGTGTCTGAGGCTGAATTTGAATTCAGGTCCTCCTGACTCCAGGGCTGGTGTTTTATACATTGTGTCATCTAGCTGCCCCCTGAGAAAATGTGTTCTTATCAATCATTGTTAGGTATACTCCATCTCTGACCAGGAGCCTATCATTCCTATATTTTAAACAACAACAACAAAAAAATTAAATCCTGTTCTAAGACACTATCTTCTTAACCACTCTCCAAATATGCTTATTTCTTCTGACTCCCTTGT
Source organism: Pseudochirops corinnae (assembly GCA_028646515.1). NCBI lineage: Eukaryota > Metazoa > Chordata > Mammalia > Diprotodontia > Pseudocheiridae > Pseudochirops > Pseudochirops corinnae. The sequence goes on along the minus strand of CM053587.1, from coordinate 158,306,284 downwards.
CTTCAATGACCAGCAGCAGCAAAAATGTCACCCATGCACTTAAGGTCTCTAGTTTCTTGGCCAGTGCCTTTCCCACTACATCATGCTGCCTTAGGCTAGGAGGATCTGGCCACTTCTATCTGGAATCATTGTAGAGTGACATGTTGAAAAATCTGTCTATTATAAACACAAATTAACCTCCTGGTCAGGAAAGGCTGTTGTATGTATCCATTACATATCACAGGTGTAGTCAAGCTTGGAAAACAGGTCAAAGCCTGTGGGAAAGAGGTCATAGTTTAAATTCAGAGAAGTAGGTTTGAAATAACTTATTTTGTAAATAGCTCTCTCTGTCTCTCTCTCTCTGTCTCTCTCTCTGTCTCTCTCTCTCTCTCTCACACACACACACACACACACACACACACACACATACACACACATACACGCTACTTGTATGGCTGGAGTGACCTGTGGACTGATCTTTTTTCACTAAGAAAGAAGTGTTTCTATAAGATGACCGGGACATTCTTCTGCCTCATCATGTTAACACGCTTATTTTCCATAGGAATTTACCCTACAATATTGCCAGTGGAAGTGATATTTCCACTCTCTATCCCCATCATTATCATCATCGGTAATGTGTACATTGCATTTAACATGTGCCAGGCACTCTGCTAAGAACAATCATTTTCTCATTTCATCTTCACAACAATCCTGGGAAGTAGGTGTTATTATTATTCCCATTTTATAGATGAAAAAACTGAGGCAATCAAATGTTAAGTGACTTGCCCAGGGTCACACAGATAGTAAGTGTCTGGAACTAAATTTAAACACTGGTCTTCCTGACTAGAGGCCCAGAACTCTTAAGTGCCCCTAAAGGTGACCTTTATTCTCTATTTCCATTCCAGATGCTTCAGTAAGTAATCCTATCTCCCCTCCCTCCAGAAGTCAGAGGTCAAAAGAAAGAGTGCTGAACGGGCTGAGGGTTTTAGGATGCATTATTGTCCTAGGTTAGAAAGCAGAAAGAGAACTGGGTAAGGTTTCTAGACCCACAATTGAACTATGGCTCTAGATTAGTGTGCCTCATTCAAAAGAAACAGAAATGGGGAAAGAGGTTGAAGGAGAGGTTGGAGAAGAAGCCAGAATAAATACAAGAATTTATACTCATATGAGGAAATCTATAAGCCAGAGAGGAAAAGGATGTTGGGAACCCATCAGGATATGAGGAATAGAATGGAATTGGAAGCAGTGTTGTCATCAATGTGCTCACCAGTTGTTGTTGCTGTTTGTCCTTTGTTCTCGAGGAGGACTACGGCATCAGGGGGATGATGGCATGACTTGCAGTTGACTTGGATTGGAGTGAGGGAGGACTATGCGAGGTCACCAGCTTCACTTTCTCCTCCACAGCCATCTGGATCCAGTGGTCTGATATCGAAAAGGGGCCATCCCTTGATTTCTTAAAGAGGCCTATTAGGTGTTAAGTGGGCATTGCCTCACATCAATGTACTACAGAGTACCTGGACAGAAAGGGTAAGGGAAGTTTGGAGGGAAGGAAGAATACCAGAAACAGAGCAAAAACCTAGCATAGAAGTATTATCTTATAGTGATGGTATTACTACTACTAAGGCCTCACTAAGCCTTAACTTACTCATTAGTAAAATTAGGGGTCAAACTAGATTACCTCTGAAATCTCTTCCAAATAAAACAAAAAAAAAGCCCTTTGCTTTCTAAACATGATCACACTGCACTCCATCTGCCAGGAAAGCTCTGCATAGAGAGGATGTAAGCTTCTTGAGGGCAGACACATTCATTATTGCATTTGTATCTATAGTGCCTAGCAAAATGCCCAGAACAGAATAGTCTTCATAAATAATACTCTTAACAAATAAACATAATAAATGCTTGCTGATTTATTGATTAATAGATAATGAACTCTGTTGCAAAATTATGAGAGATGCCGGAGTATCTCTCCTGGCTCTAATTCAATAATCCTGTATACTAGAAAGTAGCCTTCCCTGGAAATGTTAGAATTAGTGACTATATTGTCAAGGGTGTTCATGATTACTTGTGTACCCATGTACCCTCTAGTATCTTGGTTGGCGTCAGTTAAGATATAACAACCTATAGAGCAAAGATCATGTCTAATTGACTTACTATTTGTAATAGAGGACTAATACACCATCAGTACTTAATAGATGATTGTGAATAAAGATAGTGAAAAGTACCAGACCTGAAATTAATACCTATTCCCCTGTCCACTGATATCAGTCACAGCCACAAGGTCATTCTTTCTACTGAACATCTAGAGAGGGCAAAGCACCATGATAGGTGCTGTGGACAGTGAGAAAGGATGCAAAGGCCACGGTAGCAGCCCAGTCTGTCTCCATGTTTTCTCTTCCTAATGCCATACCACATGTAGCTTTTAATGTGCAGGAATCAGAGAATAAAGAGTGAGCCTTGCAATACCTACAGATGACCCAGCAAATGCACACTGTAGAAACCAACATGCCCATTGCTAAACAGAGTTACCACTCCAAACTGGTCTCATTTTTCCTCTTTAGGGAGGGATTATATAAAGGTTGTATTGATTTCCTGCTCCCCATGATGTTAATTGCCTTTCCTCCCCAACACTGTGTAAGGCTATAACCTTTGCATCCCTTCACAGTCAAACTGTTCCTTTACAAAACATTTCTTTGAACACACACACACATACAGAGAGACACACATTCGCTCACTCACAACTCAAAAGCACTATATGAGAAATATTTCTCTGACAAATTGCCTTAGGCATGACATCAAGGTCAAATTAACTTGAAAATGCAAACTCTGGAATGTTTAGTTAGTAATTCACATCACCCCCACTATCAGCTTTGCTTCTCCTGCACTTCTGGATGCTCAGTTGGAACAAGGCTAATGGGCCCTGTATAATACCTAGTGCACCATGGGCATTTAATACATGTTAAATTAATCATCATGAGAGTGATAATCACCTGGTGCACTGAGTGGAGAGAAATGTGCTGGTCAAAGGGATATCTTCAGAGCTCTAATGCCTGAACTACAGGAATCTGGAACACATCCAAGAAGAAATATCCTAGAGTGGAAAGTGCACTCTATTCAGAGCCAAGAAATCTGAATTCCAATCCTCACTCAGCTCTGTCATCTCAGACAAGTTATTGGACCTCTTGGCCTCAGTTTACTTACCTAAAAAATGCTATCTAACAAGATGACCTCCAAGGTTCTTTCCAGAGCTAAATCTGTATGGTACTATGCTCATGCAAGTACTATGCAAGATTAGGTCCAGGAGCATGTTCTCCCTTCGGCAGAATCTCAAGATCTTCTGTGTACTTAGGGGCTGGCTAACTCACATAGGAGAAGGCATCGGATCACAGGATCACAGGTCTAAAGCTGTGATCTGAGAAGACCAATTCCCTTATTGGGAGGAAAACAGGCTTAGGGAGATAAAGTGGCATGCCCACAATCAAACAGACAATAAGATCGAGAGTCAACATTCAAACTCAGGTTCCATGACTCCAAGTTCAGAACTCAACTGAGAAAGATACAATTCAATCTGCAACTTGTTGTCTTCACCAACACGGTCATAAGGGCAGGAATGGGTCCTCTTTGTTATTCTCTCTGTACCTTCCTTGGTCTCTTTATGTAGTTCTCTTCACATAGTAGGTGGTTAAGAGATCATAGAGCTTGAAAGGGATCTTAAATATCACCCAATCCAACTCCCATTTTAGAAATAAAGAAACTGAAGTCTACTAAGAGTCACTTTCTGAACAGGTACTAAGTAACTGAAACCAGTTGTGAACCCAGATCCTCTGACATGAACTCTAATACTCTTTCTACTATACTATACCTCTAGAGATTTTAATTGAGCAAAACCCTAGTTAACTTGTGCTCTGGAGTGTGTGTGTATGTGTGTGTACATGTGTGTGTGTGTGTGTTTCCTAAGATTTGAATATCTAATGATAGTCTGAGAACTCATTTCACACAAAATAAGGAAATCATAAAGAAAGCTCTGTCTCAGGGGGAGGTGGGAAGTTGTCTCACTGTCCTATCCTGACCTTGCTCAGAGATTTTATGGAAAAACTCTTGTAGAACTGTATATGCTTTGCAATGTTTCCATAGATAATAGCCACAGGATTATAGAGTTTGGAGTTAGTAACCATAGCTCTCAACCATATTTGGAGAGTTGTTAGGTCCCATATTGTTGTAAGAAGGACATTGGTAAACTGGAGGGTGTCCAGAAAAAGAGAATGTGTTGAAAAAACTGGGAATGTTTGATATGGAGAACAGATGACATTAGGGTGAACATGAGAGCTGTTCGCAAGTGTTTGGAGAGTAGTCACACAGAAGAGGAATTAGACTCTGCTCACAGAATACAGAAAGAACATTGGGTAGAATAGTCAAAGATGCAAAGACTTCCTGCAAGGAAAAAAATTGCCTTACCAATCAGAACTCTCCAAAAGTTGAAAGGTCTGCCTGTGAAGGTAGTGGGTTCTCCTTGAGAAAAGACTGGATTGTAACTGATTGTGCTGGCAGTTGAGGGAATTCTTTTTCAGGGACAGGTTGAACTCAACAGACAGCCACTGAGATCATTCCCAACTCTGAAATTCAGTGATTCTCAATCTCCAATATGGATTCTAAGTTTACATTGATTTAAACTCTTGTTTCTTCTGCAAAGACACCATTGATCCTCACATGCATCATAATGGGCAAGGCAATATTCCTGATGCGTGTGTGTCTGTGTTCCATACAACTCAATTCTGTGTTCATCTAGCAGACTGATCTTCCATACAGCAACCCTCTTTCAAAAGGATCACTTTTGCTAGGATATTTGAAAGATCCTTGATTTCGTTGTCACGGGTTCTGTCTCCTGCACAGATGAAAACCCCTTCTCATCTTGAGCAGTTTTTAACTGTGATTTCCCATAAATCCACCACAACAAGTTGGAGACTTTTCTGTGATTCTTTTAGTATTTCAGTACACCAATGTGGTAATTGATCATTGCCTCTCATTCTTGCTAAATGACCAGCCCACTTTCCTTTTTGGGCCATACATAGCTTTATTATCATTTATGCCATTTCCATGCAAAGTTATTGTTAGAGCACCTACGCTAAGAAAAGCTTTAACATGAAACCTGTCCATTGGGAAGAAATTCCATATTCATGCCATAGGAGGATAAATTAAAAAAACTGTAAGTCAGGAAAAAAAAAAGTCCAGACTTCTCAGCTAGCAACCAATCAATCAATAAAGTATTTATTAAGCATCTACAATGTGCCAGTTACTGTGTTAGTAACTAAGTGACAGTTTATATGTGCTAGGATGACACATGTATGGGTCCCACTCCATTTAGCTCCTTGGAAAGACCGTGCCTATCTCTGCATGGTACCATTTAAATACCAAAAGCATGGGGTGGAATTTTTCCAAAGGATTAATTATGAAATTCTTCAACTTCATTATTTAGTGCATCTGTGATCTCATCAATATGGATAATCTTCCACTGATAGGATTAGACTATTCTTGAGCATTTCTTCACATGTTCTTTAATATATCTTCTGACAAAGGCCTGCCCATCCTTCTTGAAGTTCCCCCCCACCCCATTTCTTGGGTATCAGTGGAGCACTCTGTCCCTCCATTATTACCTTTTGCTCTCTTCTCATGATTAGCCTGCTTCCTTTTCTGGTCATATATTCTCTAGCCAATATGCCTTACATCTTTTATTGCATATAGGTTATCTATGGAAACATGTTCTGGCATACTTGTCCCCACCATGAATCTCTCCATTGACCTTTGGGTCACTTTAATTTCTTCCAGATCATGGGAAAAATCTACAATCATCCAGTATCACCAAGTGAATACAAGCGTTTTTATAAGTCTGTATTTTTCTTTTTTTGCTGGGGAGTAGATTGAGTAGGTTAAAAGCACTACATAATTCTTCAAATATAATTTTAATTGTAAAAATATATCTTTATCATAGGACAAATTGTTATCCTCAAATCCTTCTTCTACAAGGGCCCATTTTTTTCATTTTGAAAAACAGATTTGTGAAAGATATTTCCTAGGTTTTAATTGTTTTAAGTAGATTAAAAACTTGGGAAACTGGAAAGTATACCAAGTGAAGACCTGGTAGATCTCATTAGCATGCAGACATAACCTGCTGTCATAGCACCTGCAGTGACCTAAGAGCCTGCCCCCCACCCCACATCCATTAGTTCACTGGTCTGAAACTCATAAAGACTATGGGAAGACATTTAAGCAACTGATTGCAATAGCTCTGCTGAGGGGCCATTATGGCCTAATAATACTAATTTAGCTTCTAATTATGTATTTACTCAGTGGTGGGTTAAATATTCCAGCTGTCACTCCATCTCTAGCTTGTAGTTCTCCTTTCTGATTTTTTGTTTTCTTTTGTTTTGGCCACAGTTTGATTTCAGGAAAGAGGCTAGGGATTTAGCCGTGATTCACAATTTCCTCAAACTTTTGAGTTCGTCAGTACTTGAAGAAGGAAGAAAGGAAGGAGGAGGGAGGGAGGTAGAGAGAGAGAGAGGGAGGAAAAAAAGAAGGAAGGAAGGAAGGAAGGAAGGAAGGAAGGAAGGAAGGAAGGAAGGAAGGAAGGAAGGAAAGAAGGAAGGGAGGGAGGGAAGGAGGGAAAGAAAAGAAAGGAGGCATTTATTAAGCTCTTGTTATGCCCCATGCATCATGCTTAAAGGGGGAGACACAAAAACAAAAAGCAAGACAACCCCTGCCCTCAAGAATTACATTTTATTAAGGAAAGACAACCCATACAGGTCATTAGGAAGCCATAAGGATGTTGAGTGGTATCATAGAGATACTGTTTGATCCATCCTTCCCAAGAATGATGCCCATACTTGCACTGATTTTATTAATGTTCCTAGAGAAAGATGTAGAAAGTAGTAAGTATGCATCGGTTAGGATCTGTTTTGGGCTAGAAATAGTTAAGGTTCACCATTGGAAAGCTCAGGGCCACAGGGCAGGTAAATGAAGTGTCTTGATGGGAAACAGGAAAACCTGGAGCTCAGAAGCAAGGCATGAAGATGGATGGTGAACAGCAGGAGAGGAATCCGGCTAGAAATCAGGAAGGCTCATTTCAAAGACCCAAGTCTCCAGGGTGTGTCTTTTTTGTTGTAGTCCAGTAATTTTTCAGTTGTGTCTGACTCTTCATGACCTCATTTGTTTTTTTCTTGGCAAAGATATGGGAGTGGCTTGGCATTTCTTTCTTCAGCTCATTTTATAGGTGAGGAAACTAAGGCAAACAAAGTTATTTGCCTAAGGTCACACAGCTAGTGTCTGAGGACAGATTGAATCTCAGGAAAATGAGTTTTCCTGACTCCAGAACTGACGTTCTACCCCACGGTACCACCTCACTGGCTTATAAAGTTCCGTGTGTGTGTGTGTACACACGCACACGCATGCAGGAGAGAAAAAAGGAGGAAAGTGAAGAAAAGAGGGAAGGAAGAAGGGTGAGAGAAAGACCACATGAAGAAAAAATAAGTTGGATGAATAATTTAACAGCTAATATTGAAAATTTAGTTCCAGATTACAAATGTCCTTTTTGCCTCCACTCCTTTGTTCTCCTCCAGCTCCCTAGCTGTCTCAGGAGGTTGGAGTGAGACAAAAAGGAAATCTTTCCCAGATACTCTTATTCCTTCTTACTTTGTGATTTGATAAAAATAATAATAATAATAATAATAATTAATCTGAAATAATGGCAAATGTTCCTTCTTCCTCATTTCTACTTTGAACCACAAAGCTAAGCGACATAGGAAATTGAATGTCTAACAGATCGATATTGTAAGCAGTCCACCCCATGAGATCCCATGATCCACCTGACGTGAAGGCATGATCACAGGTCTAAGTCATAGATCTAGAACCAAAAGTCTAAACCCTTCATTTTTCATATGGGAAAATTGTGGGCTAAGAAGTTTGAGGAGTTTTCCCAAAATCGCAAAGATAGTAAATAACAGAGCCAGGATTTGAACCTGGGTTCATTTGATCAAAATCGTTACCCTCATTCCGCTACATTCCTGCTCTCTCCACAAGACGTGCAATTCAACACGAGAGATCAGGCACAAAACCACAACAGCAGTTGCTGATTCATGGGGAGAAAAGGCATTGGGAGGTTATATAACACTGGGAAATGCTGGATAGTCAGCCCTGTGACAGCCAGTAACTCTTTAAGCCTTTACTTCCAAGTCCTACTCAATCAATTTCCCCCTTTTAGCACTAATGTGCTAATTTATGATCTCTTCTGCCCTTTCTGTACCATATCAAAAACCTTATTGAAATTCCAGTAAGTCTTTTTCATTCTTCAGAGAACACTGATCTTATTTAAGATCTCATCTTGATTACAGTGATAGGCTATTTTTCATGCCAAAGAGTTAGGGCATCATTCAGAAGTCTCTGACCATGATAAACATTCTCATCTCCTTCTTCCCTTTTGTAAAAGCCAGTTTGGGTCCTATTTCCTCCCAACATCAGGTCCCTCTCTGACCTTGCTTGATAAACAGATACCCATGTTTGACATGAAAGTTAATCTAGGCCCTTAGACATGGATTATATTGGTAACAGACATCTTCAGGTACCCAAAACTTGTCTTATCCTTCATGACCATATTCATATATACTATGAGAAAACTGCTAACCCTTTGCTTCGTTATATTCAGGTGATTGTTACCTCACTCTAACCAACTGGACAACAATTTTTTCAAGCAGCAATGGTCCTACTATTCTACTATTATACGGTAAAGCAAATATTCTTTCAGCCACAATCCCTACTTTAGATTCTTTCAGAATATCAACTCATTGGGTAGCTAGATGGCACAGTGAATAGCACACTGGACCTGTAGTCAGGAGGACCTGAGTTCAAATCCAGCCTCAGACATTTAACACTTACTATCTATGTAACCTTGGGCAAGGTTACTTAACCCCAATTGCTCTGCCTCCCCGCCTCCAAAAAGACCAAAAAATAAAGAATATCAACTTATCCGTCTAATATTTGGATAGCTCAAAAATACTTCCTCCCCCCCAATTTTAGTATATTTTAGTATATTCTTTGGGCATCCTTGAATGGGGAGTTAGGTTGCTATCATCAAGAAGGCCTTGACTTGGGAAATAACTGCTCCTTTACCACTTAACAAACAGAACACTATTTGAATGTTCTTTAAACCCAGGATATTCATTTCATTGTATCTTTTCCTCTCCTTTGAACCTGAGTTCAAATCTAGCTTCAGACTGTTACTAGCTACATAACTCTGAGCAAGTCACTTAACTTCTGTCTGCCTCAGTTTCCTTAACTGTAAAAACAGAGTAATAATAGCACCTGGGTTGTTGTGAGGATTAAATAAGGTCATATTTGTGAAGCATGTAGCACAGTGCTTGGTACTGAGTACATTGATAAATGCTGTTCTCTCCCTCCTTGCTCTCCTTTCCTCTTGGCAAAATATTTCCTTTGGGAATGTAGTCCCATTTCACTTATGTCTTTTGGAATTCCTAGCTTTCTTCAAAGCACAGCTCAGGGGTCACCCACTCTAGGAGTCCTCAATCAATGTGCCAGCATTGACTTAGTACTTACTGTGGGATGTGCCAGCTACTCTCTCTGAGCCATAGTTTCTCAGTTGTAAAATGTGGGTGATGTGAGCATCTAGCTTAAGGGGTTATTGTGAGGATCAAGTGAGAGGCTTCATATAAAGCAATTTATACTGTAAAAGAGTGCTCAACAAAGTAAAAAGCATAATATAAATCTGAGCTTTTATTTCCTAACTCCACCCTCCCATTGGAATGTAAGTTCCTTGAGGGAAGAGACAATTTTTTTTTTGTCTTCATATTCCCCAGCACCTAAGACATTACCTTGAACATAGTAGGTGCGTAATAAATCTTGTTGAATTAAATCAGTCCAAGGAAGGAATACAAGTTTGTCTCTTTGTGATTTTTTTATATATTCAGTGGTTGTCTTCATACCTAAAATGCCAAATTTCCTTCAAGGCTCAGTTCAAGCATCCCCCCTGGTATGAGGCCTTTCCTGATCCACTCAACTGCTACTCCCTTCCCCCATAAATTATCTTTTCTCTATTTTACATGTACCTATATATGTACATGTTGCTTATCCTCACCATATTACAAGCTTTGACAGCAGAAACAGTTTCACCTTGCTATCCCAGAGTGATCAGTACATTTTTAGGTACTTAATAAATGATTGTTTATTGATCGATGGATGGACATACAGCTGACTCTTCTACAGAGAAAGGAAAAGAAATAAACATTTATTATATACCTACTATGTGCCAGGAACCTTGGGACAGCTGGGTGGCATACTGGATAGAGTGCTGAGGCTAGAGTCAGGAAGACATCTTCTAAGTTCAGATCTGGCCTCAGATACATAATAGTTGCACGACCCTGGTCAGATCACGTAATTTTGTTTGCATTGGTTCCTCATCTGTAAAATGAACTGAAGAAAGAAATGGCCAACCACTCTAGCATCTTTGCCAAGAAAACCCTAAATGGAGTCACGAAGAGTAGTTTATGACAGAAACGATTGAACAAAACCAGGAACCTTACTAAGCACTTTATAGACATCATCCTAGTCTATCTTCATGCCAATCCTGAGAATTGCGTGCTATTTTTACCCCTCTTTCACAGTTGAGGAGACTCAGGCAGACAAAGGTAAAATGATTTGCCCAATCACATAGCTAATAATTGGCTGAGGTCAAATTTGAACTCAGATCTTTGACTGGATCTAAAGAAAGTGTTCTTAGCAATTCTGGCTGACCAATTCTTGGCTATATCAGAAGATCGCTTAAATTTTAAATTTAGAGTTCAATTAGAATTTTAAAAGTTATTCAGTGCCTCCTCTATGCTAAGAACTACAGATTTAAAAGAGAGAGAGAAACAGTTGCTTACCTCAAGAAGTTTACATACTATCACAAGGAAACAAAATGTACTCAGGTTATTAAATACTATATGAAGTAAAAAAGGGGGAGCAAAGTGAGTGCTTCTTAACACTAACATCAGGGAGACTGAGGGAAGATCTATTGTTAGATGTGGTCCTCAAGCTGAGAGCTGAACACTGCTAGGAGGTCCAAGAGGAAGTGATAAAGAGAGACCATACTAGGCATGGGGGGATCATCTGGGCAAAGGTGTGGAGGAAGGACTCAGAATGCCATGGATAGGGGAACAGCAAAAAAATGCAATTTGACTGGAACAGAGATTCCATGAAAGAGAATAAGGTGTAATAAGCCTGAAAGAATCAGACCATAATGGGGTTTAAATACTAAATGAACAAGTTTAAGCTTCAACCCAGTAACACGGGGAAGCCTTTTGAGCTGGGAAATAAAGTTGAACCTAGGGACCATCTCCAATTGTCCCAATGGACCCAGAGGAGAAAGTGAGGCTGGTGACTTTGCACAGCCCTTCCTCACCTAAATCCAATTCTCTTTCAAGTCATGGTATCACCTTCCTGCTGTCAAGGTCCTCTTTGGGAAGGAAGGACAAACAACAACAATAAAGTTGAACCTGTACTTCAGGAAAATCAATCTGGCAGCTGTATGGGGAGGCACCATGGCATAGTGGTTAGTGTCAGGCTTAAAAGTTAGGAAGACCTGGTTTCAAATTCTGCTTTGGAACTAGCTGCATGAGCTTGGACAAGTCACTTAACCTCTTATGACATCAGTTTCTTATCTGTAAGATGAGGAGGTTGGATCCAAGGGCCTCTAAAGTCCCTTCTGACTAAATCTAGGAACCATTAAGCCTAGGTTGGCATTGCCAGTCTATGAAGGTCTTCAAGGAGAAGCTGTGTGATCATTCATCAGAGATACTCTAGAGAGGGTTTCTACTTCAGTTTGGATTAGACTTGGTTACCTCCAAGGTCCCTTGATTAGAATACTGTTTGCTTAGTCGTCTTTCACATTAGTTATGATAGCTCTTTTTTTTTCTTTCTTCTTCCTTTTAATCTCAGCCAAAACAGTAGGCCTCAGAAACAGGGTCAGCGATGAATCATTTGACTAGTCTGAGGAATCAGCTTTCTATTGTTAATGAGGTTGAATCTCCTTGGTTCAAAATTTACCTGACCCTGAAGAAAGCCATAGCACCAATGACTGTCAGATCTGGGAGAGAGCCTTGAATGCAGAAGGCAGTTTTACCGCTTACTACCAGACAGAACAAAAGAGCAGGCTATGGAAACTCTAGGAAGAAGAAAGAGGATAATATCTGATCTTAATAGGCTGCAAGTAGTGCATGATGGTCTGGACACTATGCTACATGCTTTACAATTATTCTCTCATTTGCTCTTCACAACAACCAGACACAGGCATATGTGCTTTTCAATTATTATTATATTTATTCTTCACAACAACCCTAGTAGGCAGATACTATTATTATTTCCATTTTACAGTTGAGGAAACTGAGGCAAACAGGTCAAGTGACTTGCCCAGGGTCAAACAACTAATTAGTGTCTGAGGCTGGATTTGAATTCAGTCTTTCTGACTCTGAGCCCAGAGTTCTGTCAATCCAATATGCCACCATCTCCCTCTATATAGGATATAAGGACACATAGAATTATTGCTTGGCAATTCAGTTCTTTCCTTACTTCTCTGAAAGGCAAAAGAGCAGAAAGCAATGTTCTCTGTGTGTGTGTGTCTGTCTGTCTGTCTGTCTCCCTCTGCTGCATCTCTGTCTCTCTCTCTGTCTCTGTCTCTGTCTCTCTTTTACTCTCTCTCCCTCTCTCTCTCTCTCTCTCTCTCTCTCTCTCTCTCTTTCTTTTCTTTCTCTCTCTCTCTTTCTCTTCTTCTCTCTCTCCCTCTCTCTCTCTCTCTCTCTCTCCCTCCTTCTCTCTCTCTCTGTCTCTCTGTCTCTCTGTCTCTCTCCCCTTCTCCCTCTCCCTCTCTCTCTCTCCCCCTCTCTCTCTCTCCCTCTCTCTCCCTCTCTCTCTCTCTCTCTTTTACTCTCCCTCTCTCTCTCTCTCTCTCTCTCTTTCTTCTCTTTCTCTCTCTCTCTCTCTTACTCTCTCTCTCTTTCTCTCTCTGTGTCCCCTTCTCCCTCTCTCCTTCCCTTCCCACTCCTGTCTCCCTTCTGGGTAGATTACTGTCATGGCATGCCTAACTGGGCCTAGGACAGAAAATGATTTGTAATCCTCTTTTGCAGAAATGCTTTTGTGACTATAATGTCACTAACAAAGCTGAAAGATAGTGTAGGCTTAGGATTTTAAAAGATAGTGCTGCTAACAAAATGGCCATTTGTGTTTCTTTATCTTTAATGTTATTGTTAAGAGTTATATTTTCAATTTATAGAAGTCTTTTTAAAAATCAATTTACATGTTTATATTGAGACAGAAAATGTCCCTGAAAGTCCCTTTGCTCGAAGGTTCTTATTAAATACATCTCTTCCTCTCTCTTAAGCAAAGTCAACTATTTGTTGAGTGCTAGGGTTCAGCCTACCCAGGGTATGTTATCAGCAACTTACTTTAAAAGTTCTCCAAGGGAGCTACTAGCAAGAACAACAAAAGACTGTGAATCTCACTTCTAGGAGGCTGAGAGAGCCAAGAAAATCTCAGAGCAACGTGCACAGAATATGTAAGGATTGTATTTCTGTCATGGCTAAGTGACTGCTATCTATGTTCAAAGGACTGGCTCATCTCCCTCCTACAAGTGAAGCAAAAGAGCACAAGGAATGTTTTTCCATTCTCCAACTTACCAGGGAGAATAAAGTGCTTCATAAAAAGACCCCAGAAAGCAGAAAAAGGCTTCAATGGGGAAACAATTTGAATACCAAATAGCACCAAGTAGCCTCTCTCCTGACCCATGCTTTTCTTTTCACATGCAGGAGCTCTGTCTGCTTCTCACTAGGCCAGCTCATCCTCATGGAGGAGGATGAGTGGACCCAATGACCATTCCCAGAATGAGAATCACCTTTTAAGGCTCGTTTCAAGTCCTTTTTTGATCTTAAAAGTAGCACCCATCTGCTATAGTTGTGGCGCGTCATTTCCCCTCTCATTCCCCACCAGGAGTCAAACTGGGCTCCATCCTCTTCCCTTTCCTCCTCTTCCTCTTCCCACTATTCCATAGTTACAAGGACTGAGGAGGAAGGGGGAGGAAGGACATTAATTGAAGGCATTGCTCAAGAAGAGCAAAACTCTGAAGAAATTAAGAGGCCTACTGAACTGTGTAAGGATACTAGATAGGAGGAAAATATAGTGAAATGAAAGGTCTGCATGTAAAGAGCATGGGGTCCCACCAGTATGTGCATACAGTCTTGATGTGGCTTGAAAGGAAGTAGAACAGAAACCTCTAGCCCCTTCTCCCACCAGCCTTCTTCAAGGGAGCCTTTCATTCCCATCAGGAGAGGAAGCAGGAGGTTGGGGCAGGAGGCTGCTCCGCTTTCCTCAAAGAGAGAGGTTACCATACTAGACTTAATATCTGCTCCTTTAAATATTGATAGTCTAGGGAATACGATCAGCTTCATTCTAATTTCTGATCATTTTGGTGGGAGGTAGAGCAAACCAAATTCTCTATCCAAGGTTTGACCCCTTTTCCATCAAATACCAGTTCTACAATGTACTTACATAGCAAAGACACCCATTTTTCCAGATGAGAACAAAACAGACATCAGAGGAGGAGGATTTATACCAGCCAAAACAGAAAGAAGGTGTTCTCCCATTGGGAATGAGATAGTCCAACCTAGAAAGAGTGTTCCAGTTCTTATTCAAGGAGAAAACTCCCCAAAGTCTCCAGTGTAGCAAGCTGGAAAAATGAACATGATAGGGACTGCCAGTTCCTCTCATGTATTCCCAGTCTTTTCCTTCAGCATATTGAGGGGGGGATGGACTTTTTCCATCTTCTCTCTAGAAGCTGGAAGCCAGAAGCAACCAAAGCTACATGAAGCTTGAAGAATGCCAAAGAAAAGTAAGCTTTAGTGAGTCCCAAAGGGGACTGGCAAAGAGTGGAGCTCTCTAGCCTCTTACCAACTCAGCCCTGCCCCTCATATATGGTGGAGGGCCTCATCTCCCCTGATAAGGAGAGAATCTCACACCAACTTTGGCTCAAGGGTTAAAATAACAGAAGGAAAAAGGAAGGAAGACATTTGAACTAAGTAACAGATAAGGAGTTCATCCCAAAGATAGAGAACTGAACTTTCTGAGGACTTTCTCAAGCAATAATGATGTGGCTCCTCAGGGGATGTCAAGTATAAAGAAATCATTCCTTATATATCAAAAATGGGCAACTGGGTGGCACAGTGGATAGAGTGCTGGGGCTGGAGTCAAGAAGACTCATCTTCCTGAGTTCAAATCTAGCCTTAAACACTTCCTCGCTGTGTGACCCTGAGCAAGTCACTTAATCCTGTTTTTCTCAGTTCCTCATCTGTAAAATGTGCTGGAGAAGGAAATGGCAAACCACTCCACTATCTCTAACACAAAAACCCAAAATGGGGTCAGGAAGAATCAGACACATTTGAAAACAACTCAAGGGTAGCAATACATGCCAAAAGAAGGGATAAATAAGCAGGGTGAGGGTGGAGGGAGGAAACAGAGTCCTAAGGCTACCTTAGCTCTCACTGGTCACCAAAATCTTTCAGACAGGGATGAAGCAAGGGGACAAAGAGCTGGTTGGGACCTTTTTGAAAAGGAGGACAATTTCATCTGGAGAGGAGGAGAATATAACGTAATGAAAGGCTTGCATGTAAAGAGCATGGGGCCCCACCAGTATGAGCATACTGTCTTGATGTGACTTGAAAGGAGGCAGAATAGAAACCTCTAGCCCCTTCTCCCACCAGCCTTCTGCAAGGGTGCCTTTCATTCCCATCAGGAGAGGAAGCAGGAGGTTGGGAGAGAAGGTTGCTCTGCTTTCCTCAAAGAGAGAGGTCACCATACTAGAATCATATATCTATATCAGCCAATCCAAAACTGCTCCTCCCAACCACAAGGTTAGTCAACCAGTACCAGGTGCAGGATGCCCATGCATGCTGCACAGGTCTCTGAGAAGCATTTCCCTTACAGCCTTCATGATTTTCCAAGAGGCAGCAAGCTCCCCAACCTCCTCCACATGGAAGCTACATTAGCAAAGCAAGCTGATGGGATCTGCGCATGCATCAGACCCCCATTCCATAGGAATGATGCACTTGTCCACAGGAGGGAAGCAAACCCAATAAGGGTTAAAGAGAATGTATTTGTCTAAAGCCTTAAATATCTCATCAGCTGAAGTAGGGAACTTTAAACTCAAAAGGAAAGGGGCTGGGCCAGGAATATGCTACCTATCTCAGTTCTGTAGGCCAGAAACAAGATGTTTCTCTTCTTTTGCTCCTTGCTCGCTCCTTTGTTCTCTGGCCAGACCTTTCACCTTGCTTTTGTCACCCTTGCCTTGGCTCTTCAGTCTCTTTTTCTCAAGCTTTGTTATGACTCATTGTCTTCAACCCTGCCCTAGGGCTCAATGAAATCTGTAGCTTGTTAGATGATCCCTAACCCATTCATGAGCACAGAAGGCATTGTTCTGCCTGGACACACCTGACAGCAGAGATTGTCAGAGGAAGGTTGGCAACCAAGAGCACGAGTTCTTTTCAGCAATACTTCATTCTTTGTATCCAGTCTGCTCAAATTTCTTTAAAAGAATAAATAGCATTCTTCTTGCAGGGACTTTAAATAAAGTTGACAAAATGTTTACCCTCAATTTGAACATTGAACTATACTGCATAATGTGATCCAGTTAATGTAATAATCACTTTTTTTCTTTCCATCAAAGTAAATGCTTTTATGGAGCCCCTTGACTGATCAATGAACAAGCATTTATTAAGTGCCTGCCATGAGCTAGGCACTGTATTAACTTGTTGGGAAGAAAAAAAAGAAAAAAGGAAAAAAAGAAAGAAGGAAAGGAAGGAAGAAAGGAAGGAAGGAAGGGCAGAGGAAGGGAGAGAAAAAGGGAGGGAAGAGAAGAAGGGACAGAAGAAAGAAGGAAGGAAGGAAGGAAGAAAGGAAGGAAGGAAGGAAGGAAGGAAGGAAGGAAGGAAGGAAGGAAGGAAGGAAGGAAGGAAGGAAGGAAAGAAGGAAGAAATCTCAAAATAGTCCCTGTCCTGCAAAAAAATTAAGTTTGGATATGATTTTATTCTCATTTTAGGCACATTTTTCATTCAGTCAAAATGAGCCCTTTTACTTGTATCAAAGTAAAACTATTTCTTTTCTCTACCTTACAGAATCTACCATTTTCTTTTATTACTGTTTCTTTGTGACTTGTCAGTTCAGTTGAAGTATTGCACTAATGAGATCATCATCTGGAGTTGGAGTCTAATATTCATTCATTCCTCATTTAACAAAAGTTGTATTAAGTACCTACTATTTGTATAACTCTCAGTGCCACACCAACTTCAGTTCTCATCTGTGTTTTCCCTAATTTTCCAAAATATTAAATCATCATGGTACAGTATGATCAGTTCTTGAATTCACCTGACTCGCCTCATCTGGCCACCTCTGTCTCTGTGCCTCTGTCTCTGTGTCTTTGTCTTTGTCTCTCTCTGTCTCAGCATTTCTGTGTCTGTGTCTCTCTGTCTCTGTCTATCTCTTCCTGTGTGTCTGTCTCTGTGTGTCTGTTGCCTCTTTCTCTTCTCTGTCCCTCCCTCCCTCTTCCCTCCTCCCTCCCTCCCCACCTCTCCCTCTGTCTCCACCCCCTTCTCTCTCTCTCTCTCTCTCTCTCTCTCTCTCTCTCTCTCTCTCTCTCCTTCCTTCCCTTCATCCTCCCCACAAACGTAGTATATATGTGCTATTTCATAATTTGTCCTGAAATGTGTCTTCTTTTTCTTAAGAAGTATTTGTCTTCTGTTTTTTTTTTTACTATCACTCTTTACTATCTTCTAGTACGTCTTTCAGATCCTATAAGTATTTTGAATATGGGTGGTTGTACGATAATTTCCATTAGATTTAACCACAGTACAAGCCTCAAGGTCCTAGGATTTGTCATTTTCCCCACTGATGCACTGACTGAATGCTTTCTCTAAGGCTGGAAACCATCAATACCATCAATACCAATGAGTGTTTTAAAGGATACTAACAATCAATGCACATACACTGCATATCGCTATTTGCAAAGAAAATTGGCAACTAGAGCAGCATTATGGGAAGGAGGAACAATGGGTTCAGAATCAAAAGCCTCCATTGTCTTTGTCTGCCATTCATTCCTATGATGTCTCAGTGGTGCTGACGTTCCTACAGCTAGTCAACAACTTGCTGAGAGCCCAAGCACACTGATCCATAGCCTGTCTTGTCCATTTACTTTACAGAGGTTTCCCCTCCTGCCTGAAAATGAAAAAATAATTTAGGAGTATGGCATTTAAGAGATAGCCTGGTACAGTAGATAATGAACCAGGCTTGGAGTCAGGTAAAGGTGAGTCTCTATCATGAATGCAATGAATCAAGGCATGTCATTTGCCTTGTTAAAGGGAATTCTCATGCTAGAGGTATTTCTCCTATGTGTATATGTCAGGTTAGCTGAGACAACTTTCCATAGGTTTATTCACGAGTCAAACTTGATCCCACATTTAGGGTGTATTGATTCTACTTGCAGAAAGTCCAGTCCAGACTACACTAGGGTAGTGCTGATGGACTTAGTTTGGAGTTAGTTGCTATACCATCTCCGTGTTGGAAGGCGTCTCAGAAGTCATCTAGTCTAACTGTTACTCTCTATACACACCTTTGAGTTTTGTGGTGGATTTTTCCCCAATGCAAATAAAAATGGTCTGTAATTTATAGCTTTAGGAAGTTGCTTATGGCTTAAATATGCTAAATAAATTACTTCTAAGGCTAGTAATAGAATGTGGATTTGAACCCAGTCTTCCTGATGGCCACTCCAGAGCACTCCCTGCCACACCGCCCTGCCTAAAGCATATTAATAATGAACATATGTGTTTATGTGGCACTTTAAGATTAGAGTCCTCTCCTTACAAGAAGCCTATGTATGAGATGATCAATCAATCAATATTTGTGAAGTGCCTACTATGTGCCAGGTACTGTGCTAAGCACTGGGGATATAGAAAAAGGCAAAAGATAGTCCCTGCCCTCAAGGAGCTTACAATCTAAGGAGAGTGACAGCATGCAAACAAATATATGCAAAACAAACTACATGCAGGACAGATAGGAAATAACTAACAGAGGGCAGGCTGATTGTTGTTGTTCTTTGTTCTTGAAAAGGACCAAAATGACATCACTAAGTTGGGGTCGAGTATGTGTGGTTGTGGTTCATCAGACCAATATGAACTCAAAAGTTTCTACCACAAGTCAGGCACAAATAATCCTTATAAACTTTGGGAATGGAGGTGTCTCTGAATTGGAGTAAGGGAGTTCAGCTCAGGAAAGGACCTCAGAGTGCCCAGTATATTACCTTGCCAGGGGATCTTCAGAATCTCCTAAGACAATTCAGATGGAAGCAATTCAGTTTCCTATCATGGTGCTGGTATACTGTTCAGGTTTCAGAAGCATGCAACAATGAGGCCAGCATAATAGCTCTATAGACTTTCCATTTGGTAGACAGTCTAACACTTCTTTTCTCCCACTCTTTCCTTCAGGGCCTCCCAAACTGTAAGCTAGCTCTAGGACTGGAATTAAGAAGGGTTAGAGTTAGGGAAGTCTTTCTGTAGAAGGTAGGGTTTCAATGTGGACTAAAAGAAAATCAGGGAGGTCAATAATTGGAGCAGAGAAAGAAGAGTTTTCAGGATGAGGAACAGCTGGAGAGAATGCCTGGAACTGAGAGGTGGCATGTCTTGCAGCATGAATATTACTCTCCCTAGACTCAGAGTGGTTCTTAGGTACATGAAATTTAAAGCTAGAAAAAACTTTAAAGATATTCTAATCCAACCCCCTCATTTTAGGGGTCAGGAAACAGAGATTCAGAGAGATTCTTTAGCTTGACACTTTGCTGTGTCACATAGGTAATAGATGTCAAAACTGAGATTTGAGTCTATCTGTCCAGACTCCACCTTCAGGGCTCTTTCCACCACATCATGATGCCTCTATACAAACATTTCCAGTGAGCCAACTCAGTAAATGGTGTACTGGAGTCAGCTGTACTGTATCAAGAGAGTTGCGGTTGTTAAAATTTCAATGCAAGCAATGTACATCTCAGAAATTAACAAATGCTACAAATCAGAGATTGATTTATTGTTTTGTTGATTTTATAAAGTTGAGAAAGTGATAAAGTTAATAATGCAAATTAAACTTAATCGTGGGTGGATACATTTTTTTCAATGAGTTGGTTGTTAAATATTTACCAGTACACCCCTGAACTCTACTCATTGCCCCCCAGGGTAGCCCATTCCATTATTTGACATTTCCACATCATTAGTTCCTTCTCACATGGAGCAAAAATCTACCTCCCTGGAACTTCTACCCATATTGTTCCTAGTTCTGTTTGTTGAACTAGATTGAATTGAGTAAATCAGAATTCCTAATCCTTTTTCAAATATTTGAAAGGTTTTAATGTGGTAGATAATGATCAAGGCTCCCTTAAGTCCCCTTTTCTTCAGACTAAACATATTCTCTCTCTTTAAACCAATTTTCATTTGGCATTGTTTCAACTCCTTTTACCAGTCTGTGCACTTTCCTCTGGAAATGTCCCTCCTGTCAGTGATCTTCCAAAAATATAGTGCAGAGACGACTGGACACAGTGCTCAAGATATGGTCTGATGGGGCAAAGTTAAGTAGAGATATACCATTTCTATGCTGTTCACAGAAGATAGTGGTGCATAGAGTGATATTATGCCTACAGGATGAATCATCTTGAGAAAACTGCATTTGAATGGATATGGTCTGATTACAGTGCTGTTTGTTACTGCAGGAGTAAGTTGAATTCAGATGCCCCAGCTAGTATTTAGTTGTTGAAATGCTAAGGTAGTTCTGTATATCAATTTGTTTGTTTCTCCATCTTACCCAAAAGAATGAAAAATCTTTTCATATGCAGATGGTTATCTACTTGAAGAACCTCCTTTCATATGCAGATGGTTATCTACTTGAAGAACCTCCTTCTTTCCACAATGCTTAGTCCACAGTCTTTATCTCCTCCCAAATTCCTGCCCTCATTTAGGGGACTTTAATGTGTATATATAGATGGTACCTCAAACATCCTAACCTCCCAGTTCCTCAACTTACTCATTTCCAATAACTCTGGACATTTTCTCTGGCTGTTGCCTATGCCTAGAATATTCTCCATCCTCATCTCCACCTCCTGGATTTCCTGACTTCCTTCAGGTTCCAGCTATTATCCTGCCTTCTGCAGGAAGACTGTCCCAATCCCTCTTAATTATAGTGCTTTTTCTCTATCGTTTACTGTTTATCCTGTATATAGATTATTTGTATGAAGTAGTTTGCATATTGTCTCCCCCATTATATTTTGAGCTTCTCCAAGGCAGTGACTGTCTTTTGCTTTCTTTAAATCCCCAGCACTTAACACAGTGCCTGGAATACAGTTAGGCACTTAAAGAAATGTTTATTGACTGCCAGGGTCAGTACATTTTTAGATGCTGTCCTCCCTACCTGGAAATATCTCTCTCCTTGTCTTTGACTCTTGGTCTCTCTGGCTTCCTTCAAGTCCCAGCTAAAATCTAATCCTTTATAAGAAGCTTTTCTATTCCTCTTAATTCTAGTGCTTTTCTTTCATTGATTATCTCCTGTTTATCCTGGATATAATTTATTTGTACATAGTTGTTTGCATTTTTTCTCTACCATTAGACTGAGAACTCCTTGCAAGCAGACATTAGTTTTTTGGATTTATTTTTATCCCTGGTGCTTAGTAACCCAGTGTACCACAGCACACCAATACCCTCTTTCACTAACATGTTGGATAAGTTCCTACCTTAGTGGCTCATCTTCCAATACTGTCCGTGGGGTTTTCTTGGCATCTTGGGTAACCCCACACAACATAACTCATAGTCTCATTGTGCAAACCCCTCTGCCATAACAAGGTAGTGATATAGGAGAGGAGCTGAGTAGATTGTAGGTACTTAATAAATGTTTGTTGACTCTTTGCAGGATTGAAAATGCTCAGCTTTTTTTGGATTCATTTCAGCACTAGAATGCCTTTCTACATCCATTGCCTCAGCTGACTTCCCCTTAGAGCCTTTAATATCAGCCATTTGCTGGTCTGGTAATACTGAGCTGTGAGCTACTTCTTCTTCTGCTTAAAGCTTCTAAGGTCCATTACTTTTCTGTTCTCTCCACAACACTGCTGTCTACTGGTGTCAGAGAAGAACTATTCTGTTAGTTTTCTGCTGCTGCCATCTTCTGGTTCTTTGACATCGAAGCCTTTTCACATAGAGGAGGGGTTTATGGACTCTTTTTGTTCATAGCCTCAGGGGATATCTCAGTTCTTTTGTTATTCAGATCCATAGTCAGCCTGTCTTTGTTATGTGTCTTTTTTAAGGACTTTTCTTCTGACTCAGCTGCCACTTTTTAAATTCTGTCTCCTCTTTAAATTAGAGTCAGAAAATTCATTTCAATTCTCATCATAATCCTGGCTACTATACTATGCACCCTCAGGGATCTTCACTTAATAAGAATAAAGGGTCATGGTGGAACTAGAAACTTCTGTCCTGCCTCCCGAGTATACCAAACATACTGCCATCCCTGCAACTATAAATAACCAGAGTATTAGGTGGTAGAGTTTTTTCACAATATGTTAATCATTGTATGGAATATAAAATTAGGCATCTTTCCACAAGGTGAATTTGTATATTTATTTAGCCAAGAGAAAAGGCATAAATATGCTGAAGAAGTAAATACTTATCCTAGGAGGAGATATATATTTTTTCTGGTACATTACCTTTCTGTTTCCTGCTATTCTCACTCCCCTCCTTGGACTAGGGCAAGTGAGTGATTTCATGAATAACAATCAATTCAATTCTAGAATCATTTATTAAATGTCTGTCTTGTGTAAGGAACTGTATAAAGTGCTTTTTTAAAAAAAAAAGATAAAAATAAAAGACGGAGGCCTTGACCTCAAGTAGAGAACATTTTACTTGGCAGGGAAGGGGAAGGTAGATGTAACATACACTCAAGGCCACATGTGACCTTCTAAGTCCTTGGGTGGGGCCTTTTGACTGCGTCCAAGTTTTACAGAACAAATGCTTTAATTAAGGGGATTAGTTTTGTGAATTTTGGATTCAATCAAAGGGCTAGAGTACCTAGAGGGCTGGCAACATGTAGTCTTGAGTGTATGTTACATCCACCTTCCCCTCCCCTGCCAAGTAAAATGTTATGCACTTGAGGTCAAGGCCTCCGTCTTTTATTTCTTTTTTAAGTACTTTATACAGTTCCTTACACAAGATAGACATTTTATTTTTATTTATAGTTGAGGAAACTAAGGCAAATGAGATTAAGTGACTTGCCCAGGGTCACACAACTAGTAAGTAACTAAGGCAAGATTTGAATATACAGTTATCCCTCCTACATCGCTGCTTTTCCCATGGTCGTTTTAATGTATTTTACTAGTCAGCATAAGAAATTAAATGGAAATTTGGGAGGAGTTTTGCAGAAGCTAGAGATGACAGACGAAGGTTAGCAGATGACGCAGAAAAGGTATTTTTACTTAACATTGACTAACATATAGCCTAAGACCAAATACTCAACCCAAATTTTAAAATAAGGTATTGTAAACACTCCATAAAAGAAAAATTTAAAAATCAGACTTCTTCTCTGGTACAAAGGGAAGGCCAAAAAATTTTACATAGATTTTCCGAATTATAAGAGGTGCCATGCCCCTAATTTTCAGATGTGGAAGATTCTTCCTACCTCCAAGCCAAGTGCTCTATCTACTGCACCACCTACCTGACCCTCTCTTCTCCTATGTGGAAATGGGAAATGACATATGGAGTCAGAGAAAAGCTGGTATCCAGCATGGATTCAAAAGTAGAGTGGATGAAGGGAAATATTGTAAAATAAGGCTAGAAAAGTAGTCTGGAGTAAGATTATAAAGGGTTTTAAATATCAAACTAAATCAATTAGATTTTATTCCACTGGTAAGAGGGAGCTTGCAAAGGCTTTTGAGCAAGGCAGCTACATGGTCAAATGCATACCTTTGAAAAATTTTTTTGGCAGCTGTGTGAAAGATGAATGACAGGAGAAAGATAGAAGGATAGGAGAATGTTACAATGGTCCAGTACAATTCAACTGACGTCTTTAGGTATCAGCATAAGATTCCTTCATAAAGGTTGATCATGGGACCATAGTACAGGTCTTTGAGAGATGTTTGGATTGAAGTAGTAATGAACTGCTTATCAGGGTATCTAATATCTAGTCCTGGCCTCTTCTCTAGGTACCTGCATAACCCTAAAAAGACCTTTTCTCTCTGAGCCTCAGTTTCCTCATCAATAAGATCTGGATAATAATAGCATTTATCTCTGGAACTCGATGGGAGGATCTAATGAGACCATTCTTGTAAAAGTGCTTTGAGCAACCCTCTACAGGTCTGCTATCTAGAGCTTAAAAGTAAAGTTCCTTTTTTTTTCCTCATATCATCTGTGCCTTTTAGATGTGCTATTACAGTGTCAGTGATTGGAAAATTGTGAGTATTAATTCCAATTAAAAATCCCAGCAGAACAGAGAGGACTACATTGTAAACCATGGAACTAATTTTCATTTTCCTATGATTTTTCACAGTTGAAAGAAAAAGTTTTCAGGAGGCAGTTAGGGGTATTTCAGAGGCATGTAGGTGGAACAAGGAATAAAGAGTTGGGCCTGAAGTCAGAAAGATCTGAGTTCAAATCCAGTCTTAGACACTTACTAGCTGTGTGACCCTGGCCAAGGGCACTAGACCTCTGTCTGACTCAATTTCTTCAACTGTCAAATGGGGATAATATAGAACCTACTTCCCAGAGTTATTGTGTGGATCAGATGAGATAATATTTGTGAAGCAATTAGCACAATACCGAGAACATCGTCAAAACTTCATATAACACATGTGTCCTTCCTTTCTTATTGCAACATCGGCCATAGAATTCTCCAGAGATTTTTTGTGATAGGAGAGAGACAAGCTCATTCAGTTTGTCTAAGAATCAAAGAATTAAAGAACTTGGTTCATTTCCCTGAACCTCCTCCATCAAGGGAATTGGGCTATAAATCCCATGAAGCTGTCTCTGGAGATTTCTGGAAATTCTTGCTTACCCCGTGACTACAAGAATACAATTTGAGAACAGACTTTTTTCCAGAGTATTTGGAGATTGGCATCTCAAATTGATATGGCATTAATGTGGGGAAAGAGAAATAGTGTCAGCCAGAAGGAAAGGCAGAGATGGAGAGATAGAAGAGGAAAAAGGGAGTAATCACAAAGAGAAAGACATGAAAAAAGGGTGAGGTAACTGAGATCAGAGGTAAGGTAACCAGGAACTATTGTTAATATGTGTATCAATGTCTACAGTAGCTCCCATTGCCTAAAGGCCAGGTATGTTACATTTCACCCTTCCCACCAGGGCTCTCCAGTGGTTTAAGAAGCCACTGATAATGTTTCCCCAATTTTTGGGATCCCCTGCATTCCCAGATCCATTTAGCCACTTAACTGTTAGATTAGTTTTTATGAAAGAATGTTTATTTTAAAGGTATAGTTAACATATATATATATATATATATATATATATATATACATATACACAGATTATTATCCCTTCTGTACCACAAGTTTAAGGGCACAGAATCCCCTCTATTTGGAAAATCCATACCAAATTTTTTGGCCCTCCCTTTGTACCAGAGAAGAAGTTTGAATTTTTATGGTACTAAAAGATAAAATATGTTGATATTATACAATAATACACATATATTTATTTTACAAATTTCTGAGTTTCTAAACTTTTTCTTCTTTGTGTGTCATCTATGGCTTCCACAAGACTCCCCAAAAAATTCTCATTTAATTTCTTATGCCAACCCATGACATATTGAAACTACTGTAGGGAATGTCTCAATGCAGAGGTACACCACCTAACATCTTGAGGTATAATCCTCCTTTTCACTACCTCAGTCTCTCAGGATTGGAGGGAGATTAAGTCAACAGCTTAATTTAGTTCCTATAAAGCATAATCCCACAAAATTCCACATCCCAAATCTTCCTTGAATCTAAGTCCCAGGCACCCTGGCTTCTCAGTGCTTTCCTGCTGAGCTAGCGGCAACATCAAGCTTGGAATTCTGCCTCCAAGATAACCAGGGCTCACGCTCCTGAGACAGGGGATTCCATCACCTGAGCTTGGTACAGAAAAGGACAAATTAAACAACCACAAACCCAGTTCTCACAGTGTCAAGGCCTGATAGGGAGTTTTCTCTAGAGATTTCAATGAACAAAAAACCCTTTGCCCACACCCAACTGTGGTGACCATGTTATGGGGGAACAGGACCTTCACCACATAGATGCTGCCCCAAAATAGAGAGACTGTCTCAGACTGGTGGTTTTAAAGATGCAGCTTGTTCTAGCTATGCAATTGATGGAAAGATACTGCTGCATCTATGGAGCTGTGATGCTGTGATAGAGGAATGCAGGTTGTCTTCTCCAAGAAGCAGATCCCTGTCCTCTCCCTCATGAATCCTCCATCACATGAGGTGATTTGGGCATGTGTAACAAAGTCCCACTACAGAGCATTTTATAAACTCACATATTCTAAATACTAGAAAAATATGTTCTACATATTACTTAGGCATTTTTGTGATAAGTCAAATTATTTTTTACAGTGAAGAATCAATTATCTGATATTCTGTAATACATAGGGGTTCCAATTTTCATTGCATGGTTTATGGGAGACATGATTTTTAATATAACCTAGGTTTCAAGTCTGGAACATTTTGCATAAGTCCTTCCCAATTGGTAGAAAGAATGATGATTTAACACTGTATGTCTGTGTGAGAGGGTGAAGTTGAAACAAGAAATAGTCTTCATTCATTCTTTAAGAGACACGCATGGTTCTATGCTCTCTTCTGGGAGTGATCTGCGCAGAAATAAGAAAAGAAATACTTTAGGAAGCATCAGACTGGTAGAGGAATTGGTGCCTCATCATGTCCCTGATTTTCAGCTTTGTCTCTCCAGAGATTCTGGGGAATTTTCCCTTGGGTGAGCTCAGGGCCTCTCTCTTGACTGAGTAATGTCTGAGCTCATAAAGAGTTCATTTACCCTTGTGTGTTTTCTGGGATGTTTTAATCTGTAGAACTCATATTTCTATTTACTACCTGCTTGAATCAGTAAATTCACTCCTAATTCACTATTTGTGATGCTCTTTTATGTAAGCAACATTCGACGGGAATGAAGCCTGTGGGTGTAAGCTTGGGTTACCTTTTGTATTTTTCCCCTTTTGTAAGAACTAGAGACCAAAAAAGCAACTTGAATTTAAAAATATTGCCCCTAGACCAGAAATATTTAGGGAGAGAGATAAATAAAATTCTAGTCCAGTATCTCTCTCTCTCAGACATAATTGAGTACCCAGCCTTGTGGCCCTTTTTCTTGCTCCCCTCAAAGCAGAAATCAAAGTCTCCATTGAAATGAGTGGGAGGATGCCCATCAACTGGGGAATGGCTAAACAAGCTGCGGTATATGAATGTAATGGAATACTATTGTGCTATAAGAAATGGGGAGCAGATGGACTTCATATTCACCTGAAGAGGCTTATACAAACTGATGCTAAGTGAGGAGAGCAGAACCAGGAGAAATCTGTACACAATGACAGACACAACATATGTGTGACGACCAACTTCGATAAACTGGACTCTTCTCGGCAAAAAAAAAAAAAGGTTATAAGACAATTCTAAAAGACTCAGGATAGAAGGAGATGTCTACATTCAGAGAAAGATCTAGAAAGAACAGAGTTTAAATGCAGACTGAAGCAAACTACATGCTCTCTTTCTTTTCCATATTTGGTTTAGTTTCCTCTGTCCCATTGTTCATTCCATTGGTTACAACCCTTCTATACAACCAGATTAATTTCCAGTGTCAAAGTATTTGCAGATCCTATACTTGATTGCATGCCACCATGGGGGGGAGGGAAGGGAGAGGAGAAAATTTCAAGGGATTATGGAACTGAATCTTGTAAACTAAAAGTAAACAAACAAATCAATAAAAAAAATTTTTTTTTTAAAAAGGAATGAGTGAGCAAAATTTCAGTGACAGCTATCTTTGCCTCCGCAAAAGCTGCTTTTAGATCATTCATTCATTTGAATATATACATGCCTAGGACATACAAATGCCTTGCCCCAACTCTGAAAGGGAAAGGGAGAGAAAGAGACAAAGTTGGAGACTTTACATCTTTGAGCTGTTAGTAAACCTTACTTTATTTCTGTTCACTTGTGCTATAGGCTTCAGAATGTTGCCACCATCCATCATCATCCCCTGAATTAGAAAGTAGCCCACAACCCATCAAATGTTCTTTATCCTTAAATCTTCAGCTGCTCTGCTATAAAAGGGACAGCTACAGCCACCTCTCTGAGTAATTATTCTCTGAGTTTTAGAGACACTGACCAAGGCAATATTCAAGGTCCAACTTAGATGCTGGCCATTTCTCACTCTTGATCCAGATGCTTTCATCTGGTAGAAAAGCCTCTAGGAGCATTTTTCTTTCACAAAGCCTTTCATTTCATGCTCTATGCCAACTACCAGAGAAGGGAAATATTCCTGAGCTTATGGAGACTGAATACATTGTCACACCATCTATTGGCATTGAATTGTTTTATTCAAAATCAGATAAACTGTTCAGGATATAGTGTGGTGAAAAAGCAGAAGCTCACAGATCAATCAGATACCATGAGGCAATTGATATAATGCATCAGAGCAGCATTGACTGTGAACACTAGGATTCCAAAGGCTCAGCCAACAGCCACATGGCATCTCAGTCAGGCTGCCTGCAAAACCCCCTTCTCAGAACTGCAGCATCTTATCTGGAAACACGTTCTCTCAACTCAAGCCAAAAAGAATAGCTCCCATCTTTCCCTGTCCAGGAGAAAGCAAACACTGCTCCCTTTGCATTCTCATTAAGATTATGAAGAACATAAAACAGACAGTGAGGACAACAAAGGAAACACAGAGTTAGGCACTCCTTGAGAAATAGGGAAACAATGCTGTAGTCAGGGCTGCTTCTGACAGTAGTATGAGTTGGAAAACCTGGATGTTCATCCAGCCTCTATCACTGGCTGGTAATGGGCCTTGGGCAAATCCCATAACCTCTCAAACATCTGTTTCCTCAACTGTAAAATTAGAATCAGTCTAGGTGTTCTCTACGGGCCCTTTTAGCGCTAAAAGTCTACAAAATCATCTTTTTATGTGAACAAGTCCCTGGGGGTGCGGGTCGGGGTGGATGATAGGGCATCCTTACTGCTTGGTTAGTGTTTAGAAATGTTTTAACAGTAGTGTGTGAATGTATGTCTGGGGCAGAGGGGCCTGTCTGTGTGTATGTCTGTCTGTTATGAAAAGCAATGATAAAACAAAAATGGTCCTTGAGAACAGGACTCAGCAGGAAGGTGGGAAAACCTTAGAGTCAGACATCCTATTATCAGATCCTGTTGCTCTATCGCTCAGTTCCTTGTCTGTAAAACAAGCTGGAGGAAATGGCAAAGCACTCCAGTTTCTTCACCACAAAAACTCCAAACAGGGTCATGGAGAGTTGGACAGAACTGAAACAACTGAACAGCAGATGCTATATCATGTCTCTCATGTAAACTATTTTTCCTTGGTAGAAGGGAAGGATAAGGAGGAAGGGGAGAGGAATAAGTTGTACAGACACAATCATGTTCACAAAAGCAAAAGGTGTCGATACAACTTTTTTTTTAAGAACATCAGTGAGAAAATATATACGTTCCCTAGGGAACAACTTAAGAGTTCCCAACTTCATATTTTAATTTAATGAAATGACTGTAAGTTGTTAACAAATGAAAACAACAGCTTTAAAAGACTACATTTTTTTTCTATCATCTTAGAGAATTGACTGGGCCACTGAGAAGTTATGTGACTTGACAGGGGTCCCACAGAGTGTATGTGTCAGAGATGTAACTTGAGTCCTGATCTTCCTAATACTATCCACCAGGCTACACTGCCTATTTTATACAAGCAGCAATCCAAGGCTACAAACTGCAGCACATGAACTGATATGCATTGGTAGAGGGAATTTTCTCGCAAAGAATTACCTAAACCAATGAAATCCCAGGTCCAGCCCCAAGACTACTCATTATTTGCCATAATATTAGCTGACATTTATATAGCACTGAAGTTTGCCAAGTGTTTTATCATATTATCTTCTTAATCCTTAGAGCAACCTTGCCGAGTACAGATGACAGATATGAGGAAACTGAGGCTTAGAGGTTGAGCGACTTATCCTTTGATGTACAACTAGCAAGTACAGAGGCAAGGTTCAAACCCATGTCTCTCCTGACTCCAGTTTGAGCACCCTCTTTCCACAACACCACACTAGCTCCATAGTCCATGGCATTATTGGTATAGTCTGATCTAGCAATGTAAACACATCTGAGCCAAGAGTACTTTTTCATAAAAACAGCAATACCACTAATATGAGTACAGTACAGGCATAACTAAAGCTCTCAGGTTGATTCTAGTCACATCCAGAACCCCTCTTTCTGTTCTAATTTCACTTAAAAGATGCTAAAAAACAGAAAAATGCATAAATGAAAACAAAAAGAAGTGGATGCAAATAATACATCATTGTTACTAACAGGCTAAATTTACACTTCAAAATTGCACATAATACGAGTTTATAGATTCATATGCAGTCATATTTTTTGTTCTGTGTTTTAGATGATTGTTCATAATAAAATTTCAAATACAAAAAAAAAACCATATTGCCACCACATTGATAGGGGAAATCCTTGCCTCTATAGAGACAGGAAACTAAACAGACTAACCAAATGGCTCCAAGATTTTACCTTGATTAGAGAACAAAGAAAAAGGGATTCTCAAGAATTATAAAGATTTAAACTGATTCTGGATTTTACTCTATTGTTTTACAATTATGTTTAACATTTTAATGTCACAGTGGATTTAAACTTCTATTTTCAACAACCCTCATAGAGTTAGGCTATATCTACAACTTGAAGCCAGTTTAATCATTTTCCTTGATCTCACTAGTTTAGAAATTAATCAAATCAAGACAGTGTATCTGAGTCGGTTAGAATGGACAAGTGAGCTTATGTATCAGTCAATCAAAAAAATTTACTAAGCATGTACTCATGTTCCAGACACTATGCTAAATGCTGGCAAATCAAGGAGAAAAACAAGCAGAGCCTCCCTTCAAAGAAGTCACACTCTAATGCTAGAGACAACATACAAATACCTAGATAACATACAAGATGTATACAGACTAGAAAGGAGACGCACAAGTCAGCGATTGTATTGCACAAGGCAATCTCACAGGTAGAGATTCACCCTGACTAATGCTGTGATGCCACCTTCAAAGATGACTGACCCCACCCCCAGCAAGTGAAAGGAAAACTTCCCTGAGGCGGTATCTTAAAACAAGCATGATTTGGGTAGTATAGCTGACTCAGTTATTTAACTGTCATGGCTTAGAGAGAGAACAAGCAATTCCCCCACTCTGCTAAAATGTCCCTTGGGAATCTGTAAGGCGCACTGTTTCCTTGGATCATAATGAATTCCAATTGAATTGAACAGTCATGATAAGATCTCTCAAGGTTCCTTTTAACCATGTGCTTATTTATTTAATATAAATGGTAAAATCACCATGAGTCTCCAGAAAACCATTTTAATGTATATTTCAGGTCCTAACTTTGTTTTCATATTGCATTTGAAGTACTGGTCCATTTAAAAGTTAAATGCTATAAGAGTCAGTTCAATTCAAAGGGAAAAAGAGAAAGATATATGTAGATATAATTATTCTGATGCTTACGTATGAGTAAAATCAGTAACCTAGTAAAATAAGGGGATGATAACTGTGACTTGATTAGTATGGGGAATCTCACTATGGAAATTCCCTCTGCACCAATGTACATCTACAACTTCTTCTGTAACATATAGTTTTGGGATAACTAGGTCACTAAGAGATTAAGTGGCTTGTCCATGGTCACTCAGCTTGTATGAACCAGAAGCAAGACAACCCCAGGTCTTTCTGGTTCCAAGACCACCTATCTATCCACCATGTCACAGTGTCTATATACATTGATAATCAGCAACTATATTCAATATAGTGACAGGTAGCCCTAATGTAGCAAACAGAAAGATCGTGTTAGATCAAGAAGATAGAGAAGATGATCACTCAAATTCTGCCTCTGACACATCCTAGTTCTGCAACCACATACATGTCTACTTAACCTCTCAGGGTACCAGACAGCTCTCTAAGACTGTCATTTACAGAAGGGTCTCCAAACTGCATTAGTAGAAGTAATTTATGCATCAGGGATCCTTGCACTGATGAAATCACAACTCCAGATGAACCCAATTTTTTTTTGTTTTTTAAATTTATTTTATTTTTAAATTATGGAATAAAACAAGCATTTCCATAACATAGTATAATAAAAAAGCTGACTGCACATGTATCTACAGAACCGTTATGTATAATTTACTATTCATTTTAAATATACAGCAAAATTATCATTTAAATTTCTTTTTTCTTCCCTCCCTCCCCCTTACCCTAGAGATGGCCACTATTAGACATGTATGTATGTACATATATGCATGTATATGTATATATGTATGCATGTACATATATGTGTGTAACATGTATATGTGTATTGTATAAAATTAGTCTCTACATACTTCTGTTTATCAATTCTTTCTCTGGATGCAGATAGCAGCTTTTTTCATATGTCCTTTATAGTTAATTTAGGTATTTTTAATAGTCAAAATAACTTAATCACTTGAAGTCATTCTTAAAACAGTGTTGTTGTTACTGTATACAGTGTTCTCTTGGTTCTGTTCATTTTGTTCTTCAGTGTTTCATGCGAGTCTTTCCATGTTTTTCTAAAATTACTAAGCTCATCATTTCTTATATCACAACTCAATTGCTTAACATGCCAAAAGGGTTAAGGCTCTTTTTCTTTTTGAGAACTTATGGGACAAAACATAAACACAAGCATATTTTTCCCATTCCCCCCAAAATCTTTGCAGATATCCTAATAGCCACTGATGAGAACAGTAAACCCAAGTTTGCTTTTTCAAAGTACTAGATTTAAGAAAAGAATATCAGCAGTGGCATAATTTATCTGCCAGTTTATGAATCAAAGTACATTAGTTATCATACTACACATATATATATATATACACCTATATATATATATATATAATATATATATATATATATATATATATACACACAAAAATACATACACACAGATTGAAAGGCATCTGAAAACACAAGCATTTATCTAGCACCCATTATGTTTGGAGGACCATGTTAGTTGCGAGATATGATAAAAAGTTTTAATATGACATAGTCCCTGTCCTCATGTAGCTTACAGTCTGATAATAGATAACATGATATTATATGATAAGTACATTAGAGATCTACAATCAAAATGTTTTATGATATCTAAGAAGAAAGGTCACCGTGATCATGCAGGGGGGAGAAGGAATTGGGTAGGGCAGGGCAAACATCAAGGAGGAGATAGCATTTGGATTAGGTTTTAAAGGATGAATTGAAATCCAACAAAGTCAGGGTAGATGAAGACAGGGCATGTTTTAGGATGTCATGCATAGAGCAACTCAGTTTGACTGGAGCATAGAGTACAAGGAAAGGACTAACAAGGCAGGAAAACTGGGATAGCACCAGATTATAGAGGGCCTGTGATGTCAGCCCTAAAGTGCTTAACCTTTATTCCAGAGGTAATAGGGAGCTACTGAAGGTTCTTGAGCAATAGGAAGTAGCTAATTATGTTCCAACCAATAATCTTTATGTGACATTTATGAATTCTTTGATGACATAAAACAAAACACATTATTCTCTGTCATTCATCTTTCTTTCATTTGTGCTTCACCTAAGGACGTTCATCTTCCACTGCAGTGTATCCAAAGTCAAGAAGACCTGTGTTCAAACCCTTTTACTACTTGTATGACCTTTGACAAGTCATTTAACCTTGCTGAGCCTCAGTTTCTCCACCTGCAAAATGGGATAATATTACCATCTATCTCACAAGGTTGTTAGGAAGATCAAAAGAGAAAACAAACTTATAGCACTCTGCAAACCTGAGTGCACTATGTGAAAGTAAGCCATTGTTTTATTGTTGTTTCTTTTCCTTATCATTTTTTCCCATTTTTTGCCTTCTTTGCTCTATTTCATTTTTCCTCCCAGTTTCTCTTCTTTTTGCTTTTTTACATCTGAGCATATTTTATAAAAGCTTTGGATATTTCCCATCTTCTAGAAATTAATTTACTGCTGGCCTATTTTGCAAACAACCCTTTGACTGAAAAGTTGACCTACAAAAATTTTCCTAAAAGTCTGTGAAGATGCTGTGTTGAATGATTTTGCAACTAACAGAAAGAAACCTAAGATTGTGTTATAAGATTTTTTTCAGGGTGAGGAAGAGTGGGGAAATGGGCTTGTTAGGGATGGGTTTGGGAGATGCTGTTAGAAAGTATATCCTTTGTCAGTAACTATTATTCAGCAAATTTAACTTACTCAAGGTTTCCAAATAAAAGAAGTGCTCTGAATGATCTTCAAGAATTGTTTTGTTTTGTTATTTTTTTTCCATCTCTCTCAAAAAGCAGGATTCCCACAAGAACCATTTATTTTAAAATTCATTTTTTTAAGGATTACAGGCAACAACTTTTTACTATCTAGACATTTTATTTAAAGCCTTCACTCCATCATGAGGTATATGAGTTGTCACTAAGGATTGCTACTATTTGTGAAAAAAGAGTAAATGGATTGTAACTCCTATGAGCCCCAGATCTGGTGATACTCAAAACCTGGTTTCAGAACTAAGTACCCATCTGCACAAGGAAAAACATAAGGCCTTATGTCATCCAAGGAAACAAGCTAGATTTAAAAAAACACAAACATTTTCATTAACATCATGTATTCTGTGTCAAGGGGTCAGTGAGGCTGTAGGAAAGCTCCTAATGGAAAAATCCATTGAATTAAAGAGTGGCTTCACCAGCAGAGTTCACCAAAAATGATGAAGGAATGGAAAAGAGGAAAGTACCAGGTATGGTACTAAGTGCTGAATATACAAAGAATGTTTAAGAAATAACTATCCTGGTCATTAAAGACACTTGTGGGGCAAGGGCTGGGGTCAGGAGAAGGACCATCAGCTAAGGCATTCTGCAGAAGGTGGGAGTTTAGCTGAGTCTTGGAGGAAGTCAAAGAATCTAAGAAACAGAGGGGAGAAGGGAGGGTGTTTCAGACATGGGAGGATAGCCCACACAAAGGCGAGGAGATGAGACATGAAGTGTTACACAGAAAGCAAGGTAAGTGAGTCATCCACTCTAACTGAATCCTGGGGTACATGGACAAGAGTTAAGTTTAAGAAGTCTGGAAAAATAGGAAGGGGCCAGGTGATCCATGCAGAGGCTAGAATTGATTGATGAGGGGAGTGACATGTTCAAACCTAAACTTTAGGAAAATTGCTTTAGAAACAGAGTGGAGCATGGGTTGGAAAAGGGAGAGAAAATTCTCTGCACACCATTCCCACTTTTCTCTGTACTGTGTCGACCCTAGTTAGCATTTTCTTTTAGGTTCAAACAAGCTAACTTTTGTAGAGTGTTTTGTGAACCTAAAAATGCTAAATAAGTGCTAGCTATTTTCATTAAGAGCTTTCTGCTTCGAAATACAAACCCTCTTCAACCTGGTCCCAGCTTTGCATTCCAGTATAATTTCATATTGCTTCTTTCCTTGTACTCTATCCTCCAGTCAACTGGACTATTCTTTGTCCCCCTAAAACACACTCTACACTGTTCTAACTCTATGTCTTTACTCATGTTGCTCCCTACGCCTGGAACATTCTCCCTCCTGTCCTCATACAGAATTTTACTTCATGACATCTCTGGAAGATAGGAATGAAGAAAGAAGATATTATCAACCTCCTAGAAAAGCCAGAACAAAAAAGGAGTCCACAAATCCTAGCAAGGCTGCAGCAGATCCAAATTCTATTCCTCCTAATTCCAGTCTGGCGTGTTTCTCAGGAGACTTTGTTAACTCCCACCACTCAGTCCATGTTCCTTTCCCTAAATCCCTCTCCTATTTGTTTTTCCAGGTCTCACTGCTGCAGCCTCCCTGGTGTCCTTGGCTTGGGCCTTGGCTTCCTACCAGAAAGCGCTTCGAGACTCCCGTGATGACAAGAAACCCATAAGCTACATGGCCGTCATCATTCAGTTTTGCTGGCATTTCTTCACCATCGCTGCCAGGGTCATCACCTTTGCCCTCTTTGCCTCTGTTTTCCAGCTCTACTTTGGGATCTTCATTGTCCTTCACTGGTGCATCATGACCTTCTGGATCGTCCACTGTGAGACGGAATTCTGCATCACAAAATGGGAGGAGATTGTCTTCGACATGGTGGTTGGAATCATCTATATCTTTAGCTGGTTCAATGTGAAGGAAGGCAGGACACGTTGCCGGCTCTTCATTTACTATTTTGTGATTCTTTTGGAAAATACTGCCTTGAGTGCCCTCTGGTACCTATACAAGGCTCCCCAGATTGCAGATGCGTTTGCCATACCAGCACTATGTGTGGTATTCAGCAGCTTTTTAACAGGCATTGTTTTTATGCTGATGTATTATGCCTTCTTTCACCCCAATGGACCCCGTTTTGGGCAGTCACCAAGCTGTGCTTGTGAGGACCCAGTAGCAGCCTTCACTCTGCCCCCAGAAGTGGCCACAAGCACTCTAAGGTCCATTTCCAATAACCGCAGCGTTGCCAGTGATAGGGATCAGAAGTTTGCAGAGCGGGATGGGTGTGTGCCTGTCTTTCAGGTGAGGCCAACTGCCCCTTCCACCCCATCCTCCCGACCACCAAGGATTGAAGAGTCAGTCATTAAAATTGACTTGTTCAGGAATAGATACCCAGCCTGGGAGAGACATGTGTTGGACAGAAGCCTAAGGAAGGCCATCTTAGCTTTTGAATGTTCCCCTGCTCCTCCAAGGCTACAGTACAAAGACGATGCTCTTATTCAGGAGCGGCTGGAATACGAAACTACTTTATAGAAAACTGAAAGTCTTGAAGGAACCAGGAGGTTACAGCCCAGATTAAGGGTTGACAGCAGGGCTGTGGCAATAACTATACTCTATTGTAGAGTAGAGCAAGGAGCTGTAAAGGTCTTAGTCTGGCTGTCATCATGATTATCATTTGATCCACAGGCTGCAAACTGGTGGCTGTAATACCCTTTTCAGAGAGGCAGCCCCTGAGAGTCTCAGTTCCTTCAGCCGGGGAACAGATTCCCAGCTCTTGACTCCTTGTTCCTATCAAACTCCTGCACAGAGCTTTCAATCAAAACTACAGGAAGATTCCGATGTGTACATGCTGCCTCCAACTAATAGGGCATTTTAATGTGGTTACCTGATCTCTGCATAAAGACACATTCAATCATGATCTATACAACACACACACACACACACACAAACATACACATACACACACACACACACACATACATACACACACTGATCTTCTGTCAAAATGGCTTAGGTAGTTTGTCATTATAAAGCTCTGTTTCTCACAGGAACAAAATGAGAAAATATATTTCCTCAAGACTCCAGAAAAAGAAACATTCTTTGTTTTTTTAATTGGTAAATAGTTTCTCATTTGGAAAAAAAAAAAAACCACCTACTATATGTGTCAGCCTACAAGTGGACAACAAACAAAAGTGCGTTTGCACAAGTGTTAATATTGATGGAATGGTTAGTTTTCTATGAAATTCAGGATTTATTTTCATTAAGATTTTTCAGTTGACTGCATCCTTTTTGACAGAAAT
Organism: Pseudochirops corinnae; assembly: GCA_028646515.1. Lineage (NCBI taxonomy): Eukaryota > Metazoa > Chordata > Mammalia > Diprotodontia > Pseudocheiridae > Pseudochirops > Pseudochirops corinnae. The sequence continues at coordinate 158,268,435 of CM053587.1, read as the reverse complement.
CCTATGCAGCACATTTATGACTTTCAACAAGACCAAGGAGCTCTAAGAACTTAGTGATGTAAATTAAATGATAATCATGATTCAGTATTTCATTGCAAAAAAGAGAGAGAATAAAAGGAAGGAAGGAAGGAAGGAAAAAAATGGCAAAATCAAAGCATGGGTTTTCCAGGCTTCTGGAGACCGTGTTTTTGCATTGTGAGGGGAAGAGCACCTGGAGATTAAAATGCTGTAACTTGAATTTGTTTCAGGACTCAGAATGCATGGCTCTGTGTGTGAATGTATGCAGGTGCAGTGCGATGAGAGTACGTGACATGCCATACCCTTCTAGTGCCAAACATTGTCGAACTATGAGATTGATCCTAATGCCCAAGGGACAAAACCCGAGTAGCACGAACCCTACGGGAAAGCAGGAAGCAAGGAAGAACATATCAAGTTCTCCACATGTACAGACAGTTTGGTTTATCTTTTCCCCCAACCCAAGTTGAAAGTGATGTGTCTTTTAGAGGCTTTGGGCCACTCATTAGTAAGTATGAGCAGACAAAACCAATGAAATAAGTGACGGGAAAAGCCCTTTCGAACTTCTGGAAGGCTTATCTCTTTATCTAGCTAACAATATGATTGAATTGTTTGTACAAAAAAAAAATAAGATTCTGGGTTTTAAATACCTCCCTACAGCAAGTAAATGTTCTTTTTTTCTGTTGGAAATGTCCTCCCTCATGGTGCTTTTGGTTGCATTAAAGGTGCAGGTCAAATTTTAATAGTATTTTTTTTTATAGCTGGTGCAGAGTGGAATAACTCATGGATTACTTCGATATTTTTGTAATGAAAAAATGTATGTTACATATAGAAGATGTTTCCTTTTTATAGACCTGGACTCTTTAAAAACATCCCATGCTCTTTAGTTATTTGGGAAGTTGGAAGGGGGTCCACATGTCCCATTAGCTTGCTCTCCAGATGGAAAAAAGATATATTTCTCCTATAAGGTCACCTTGCTTTGTAGTACTGGAGTTCCAAGAGTCTGACTCTGGGTTTTTGGGTTTTTTTCCAAATATCAGGTGAAGAAGAAATTAGAATCAAACTAAAAATGGTTTGCCAAGAACTAGAAGCTTTCCAAGGAAACCATTTTTTATGGCTATTTCCATCCAGTTCACAGATTTTGAGCTGGAAGTGATCTTATAAGTCATCTAGTCTTCGTTTTGGAAACTAAGGATCAGAAATGTCTTCATTTTGGAAACTAAGGATCAGAAAAGTGAAGTGATTTACCCAAGGTCATACAGATAATTAGTAGTAAGCCAGGATTTGAACATTGGTCTTCAGACTACAAAAAAGGAGACCATAGTGGAAAATATGTTAATTTTCAACATTCACATTTCATTTTAATTGGACTAATTTGAATTCAGCTAAATAACTGATTAATTTGCTTTTTTTAAAAAAATCAGTCTTGTTAGTTTGACCCAAAATCCCTTTAAAGTAAACAAACTGAGACGCAGGTAGCTTCAGTCTGTCCACAACCAATCACTGGTAATGTCAGTATTTTTATCTTTGCCAATAGGTATGTAATGCAGTGACTGTTATCCCTATGATGATATTTACAAAGTAAAGTGACAGGGTTCCTACTAGACCAGGGGTTTTTTTTGTATTTAATCTAAAAGCCATTTTTAATAATAAACATTTTTTATCAACAAAACATCATCTTTTCCTAGTACTACAGGATTTGTTCCTCTAAGAAATAGCTCTGCTAGAATAACAGTCATGTTTAGGTGCGATGAGACAACCGGGCTTACCAGGGAAAACCCAGGAAGATGCTGCTTTCTAGCAGCTGGTAAACATTTAGGGATAAGTGTTCCACCCCAGCCAGTCATTTCTATAATATTTTAAGATAAAATTAGCATTTCAGCTGATGTGTCCCCTCTGGGTATTTTAAACACTAAAAATTTTAATGTGAGTAAATTCAGCTTGAATAATTATGAGTCACAAATGTCATTTTTCTACCCAAAACACAAAACTACTCATTTTGAAGGATCCAACATTTTATTCCAATCAAATCTGCTGTATGTTTGATGTCATGAATAAATGTCAGGATAAGATATGATTGAGTTAATCATCACAGACCACAACAGACACAATCATTTCTTATTTAAGTGATCATGTCAAAGGGGAGTAGGAACATGAATCTTGTGCTAGACAAGACCCTAGAGACCATCTTGTCCAATAGCTATTTTATAGTTGAAGAAACTGAGATCTAAGGAGGTAAAGTGACTAGCCAAAGGTCACAGAGATAGTGTCACAAGTGACTCTCAGCAAACTCTTACTTCACCCATTGATTCTCCTTCAGTAAGAACAAATGACAATGTTGTTATAAAAAAGAATATTATATAACTGGAAAGGAATTGATTGGATAGGTGAAACTATAGTTACAGAAAAAGACATTTTTTCATGGATTATTAAATATCATAGGTTCTCTGTTTTCCATCATGGTTTGAGAACAGGATGCCCTATTTAATTGTAAATCTATATTATTTTGAGAACTAATGGTTGTCATAATCTTAATTATATTATTATGGCAATTAACAGTTGCCAGATATATGATGTCACTAGTTTTTGAAGATTTCAAATACAATGTAATTAGAACTAAAACTATATAAAATGTAATTTAATCTTTTTGACATGATTCAGAAAACACACAAAATTCAGGGTCAACATTACAAAAGCAGGCATTGATAGAGAAATGTTCATTCATAGAATGTTGGATAACAGAGAGTCTACTGTATTTGGGTTTAAAGAGATCTTTGTCACATTATAAAAGTGCAAAATATTATTTATGTTATGATATTATTTTATTTTAATAATTTGTTTTCAATATTCAGTAATTTCCTAAAAGAAAGATCTTAAAAATCCAGGAAAGGGGTAATATGTAATGTATAAGACTTGAATGCTAGCTTGGAAGTGTCTGGAAAACAAGCATCTTTATCAGTGATCTCTGAACTCCTAATGCTTTGGGCCCACCTATAATTCTTTTTTCTTCTCATCAAAGGAGGGTTCTACATAGTACTCATTTACAGAATATGATGAAATTATTTTACGAAAATTGTTATAAAGGTTTGCATTGTTGGTGAAATGAAACACATTTATTTATTCCCAACTGAAAATGTAATGACTATGTACTAAGTCTTGACTCCAGCCAGAAGTTTGTCAACTTAAATGAAAAAGCAGGGAGGTTTGGCTTCTTTTTCTCCCACATGTTAAGTCCCAAATATGATAGTGTTCTTTAAGCCATCTTCATACATTGTGATTTGTCTTTAATACAGAATGTCTAATATGACTCTCTAGACCAGCGGTTCTCAACCTGTGGGTTATGTTCAATTTGTAACAATGAAAATACATCCTGCATATCAGATATTTACATTATGATTCATAATAGTAGCAAAATTACAGTTATGAAGTAGCAACGAAAATAATTTTATGGTTGGGGGTCACCACAACATGAGGAACTGTATTAAAGGGTTGTGGCATTAGGAAGGTTGAGAACCACTGCCCTAGACATTCAGTGAATATTTGTCATTGATAATACTGTTCAGCCACCATATGAAATAAATGTTTTCCCAGATTACTATAAGTACTGAGTCCAAATGTTGGCAAAGCAAACATGGTACAAAAGATTATTATTGTGCTAGACCTATTGTTATTATCATCACTGATAAATTATGCCAATATTTTAACCATAGTTATGATCGACTCACCATACATGTTTACCTATAGAATAAAATAACTGGCAATGCTGAACCATTGCAAATGAAGAGGGAAATGAAAACTTGGTGATTGCTTTTAAAATAGAAAAAAAAAGTATTTCTTAAATAAAGTAACAAAGAGGAAAGGAACAAAATGTGCAGTACACTTTAAAGCTGATAGCCTTAGATGTGTTTCACTTGTTTCCTTCGATTCATACTTTTTTCATCCAAAAACCCATTTCCTTGCTCCCTTTTCTGCCTCAGCCCCAAAATGCAATCCTTGGGTACACTTAATAATTCTCATGAACAAGAAACACCCAGAGCCAGCAGAGAAAGGTTTTTGCTTGAATGAACTTTATCAGAGGTCTCTTGAAGGAGTGCGTCTTTTGAACAGCTACATGCCGTTCTAGGCAGATAGAAGAAAGACTTCTTCTCTGAAAAAAGAGTTATGGGAAGAAAAAGTCTTGCAGGCCTAAACTGGAATTGTTGGGGTCTGGGTGTTCATTTGTGCCCCCCACAGATAAGAATGTCTCACTGTTCTATAAGGAATGTTGATATACTGTTTGTACAAGAATTTGGGGGCATTTCCTAGTAAAATATCTTCTTATAATATGTCATCATAACATAATTAATATGTGTGTTCTCATATATATCTGCCATCTGCTTTTTTACCATTTCTACATAAAGTCTTGGTATTTTTCAGTCTGTATGGAAAATTCCTTAAAACCTTTTAAAACAATATAACCTGCTCCTTCCTTCAGAGAAGTAACTTAGAGCAGCTCTGTCAAACTCAAACAAACATGGACTCCTGTGGGCTGTATATTAACTTTCAAAAACACATGTCAACATTATTTACATCATATTTTGTTTTTGTTGTTAAACATTTCCCAGTTATTTTAATCTGGTTCCAGAAACAATCAGGAGGTGCCATGAGGCTGACAACTCTAATATAGATGATATTTATTCTATAGAATGATCATAGTCAGGTTACAAATCATTTCTATCATTTTAATGGTGAATACAAGCTATCATAGGTTCAACTTAGTGACAGCAATGTGTCTGCTTATGAAGATAAGAAAAATGAATGGTCCATTTACTATAGGAACCAGTTGGGTGCTTGGATTTAGTGGATTTTTTAACCATAGATTTAGAACTGGAAGTGACCTAAGAAGTCATCTAATTCAACCTGCCTCATTTTTACAGAAAAGATTAAGTGATTTCCCTTAGTTCACACAGGTGGTAACTCAGAGAAACAGGTTTCGAGCCAAATTGCAGATCCAACATTGCTTTCCCAGCATAACCTTACCCCCCTTTCCATCTACATGAATTCATTACTAGATTGAGTTGTCTAAGAAGGGATGCAGGATAGGAATAATCACACCATGTGTCTTTGAACTAACAGAGTCTACATTGTAATTACAGATTCTATAGTAAAAAATGTGCAAAATGTGGGTGGAATTGTACAAAAACACAATGAGCCATTTAATTTTGCTAATTGTAGCAATTAAGCTACATCATACAAAGCCCAAAATGCAATAAGTGGCAAGCAGCCATTTGTACAACAGAAACAGGGTAGGAAAATCTACCCCTGAACATTTGAGGGATCCCGTCATTTCATTATCCATTTAAACTCTTTCTTTGGATGCTACAACATTAAATTAGATGTGAATTTAAACTCTTTGACAAGATAACTGTCCTAGACATCTTAAAATTCTTTTTTTTTAGGGCAGGAGGTCAAAGATGGGAGAGGTGGGAAATGTTATGGCATCAAATAATTACTTTAACATTTCAACAAATGGACTGATTGTAAATTACCGGTTCTGTTGGCACTGTCTCACAGCCTATTAGAAATAAACTTTTAAATAGGAAATTTTCTTTCATTCCCTCCCCCCCCAAAAAAAATCCTTTTCCAGTTCAGATTTCCTTATTTAATTATCATTGATTCTAACACTGGAAAGTCTAGTGACTATTTTTAAGATGTGCAAAACCTTCCTTTCCTCTGACAATATTTGCCTTCTTCACATCTTGGAGACAGCCTCTCTTGGAATGCATGTGTTTTCTGGTTACTAGGGCATTGTCATGCTCTTACTGAAACCAACATAGGATAATATGGAAGACCCACCATTCAGCTGAGTAAATATCACATTTTATAAAAAAAAAAAATTCTCCAAAGGGAGTCAAAGAAATTTTAGAATAATATCACTACACCGATAATAAGTCAATTTCCCATACCTTTCCTTCTTGTTGTCTAACAGGACATCTTGCACTTTCAAAATTATTGTTTTGTGAGATTATCAAAATAGTCTCTGAAATTATTTATTTACTGAAGTAACTGCATAAATGCACAGAGCAATTGAAACATATAATGAAATGTTTCCCCAATTCCTCCACTGCTACATGATACATTGTTTAATGTCTTTGATGAAACAGAAGGGCAAAGTAACCAATGATCCTGCTACTTTCCAAATCATGGGGAAAATTACATTTTATTTTAAATTGGTAGCTGTGAAGTCATTATTAATACGTGAATAGAAAAACATTTTTTTTTTAAACCTGTGGTATTTTTACTTAAAAAAAAAAAAACTATCTAGAGGGCAGCGAGGTGGTGCAATGAATAGAGCACCGGCCCTGGAATCAGGAGGACCTGAGTTCACATGTGACCTCAGACCTTCACCACTTACTAGTTGTGTGACCTTAGGCAAGTCACTTATCCCTAATTGCCTTGCCTTCCCCGCCCTAGGAAAAAAAAAATCTTGAAGAAGGCCAAGTGGAATAATGGAAAGAAAGCTGAATTTTAAATTAGAGGGCTTTCCCTAGCTTCACATTCTAAATGAAATCTTTGAAATCTATGTGGCTTTGGGAAAGTCACTTAACCTCTCTGGGCCTGAGTTTCCTCAATAAGGGGGTTGAACTAGATGGCTTCTAATGTCCCTTCCAGGTATAAACCTATGGTTCAATGGAATCATTTGTCTTTATCCAAGGATCAAAGGATTTGATTCCTCTTAGTTTCTCCCCTAGTTTGCATTTCTAATTGATTGTTTCCATTGAACTGTTGGGGCCCTTTGTGGTTATATTCATTGGAGTGGGGATAGAACCCTTCCTTTCCCTCTTACACCATGAACAGTGAATGCTAGAGCTGAAACCATCCGTTTCAACATTGAGGGCAAGAACCGGGGTAAACATCATGAATCCTACACAGTCGAGGAGTGCCCCCTCTCTTCAACTCTGTAATTCCTGATGTGAAAGTAATACAATAAAGAAACATGGCAAATTCAGCTGAGCAGAGAGAGGGAATTAGTTACTCTAATGACTCCAATACTGCTGGAGGAACTTATGCATTCAGCTTTTACTCCATTTAAGTCTCACTGCCCTGGAGCAAAGTACTATTCACCTTACCCCCACCCAACCAGTCTCATTGATCTGTTTTGATAGAAGGCCCAATGGGAGGGAAAAAAACTTCACAAAGACATACAATCAGGGGACATTCATTTCTATAGAATTTTAAATTTTAAATTTTAAAAAATTTAAATTTTAAATTAAAAAAAAATTTAAAGCTGGAAGGAACTTTAGAGACTACCTAGTGAAGACACTATAGTAATGGGAGTGATTATCATCGTCTAGTTCAAACTCCTAATATTATACATGAGGAACCTAAATCCCAGAGAATTTACTGATAAGGTTTCCTAGAAAACTCATGGCAGAACTGGACTTTCAGCTCTAGACAATACACAGTGTCATCTTTTTCAATTATGCCATACTGCTGCTAATTAATAATAATAGTAATAATAATGTGGGTATTAAAGAACCAAGGAGTCTTTAATATATAAAATTGGCTTTACAATGGATCGTTATCATAGAGAAATAGACATAAAAGACAAAAGAAAAGAGTAGCAATACTTGGCTATCTGCAAGTGAACAAATTCTGTGATTTGGATAATTTTGCGCCATATAAGGTAGAAAACTAAAATTAAGTTCCCTTGGAACATGCTTTTTGACTTTGCTATTCACCCAGATAGAGGTCATTCCCTCTCTAGAAAGAGATTTCTCTAAAAAGGGTGGGGGAAAACTTACATAGGTATATACTCAAAATTAACTGATTCTAGAGTAGACTCAGGTTTTGCATAAGCCAAATTTGGAAGGAAAAAAATGTAGCCTATATTCTGACCAGCGTGGTAACTTTGAAGGAGTTATTCCCCAAAAACTTCTATCAACTGTAATTAGGCAACCTTGAAAATGATGAAAGTCTCAGAATTTGAACAAGACAACAGGTTAAATTTCCAACAGGAGTCTTGCCATGTCTTTGGTAAACCATCGTTAGAACTAGCCCATGCCAAAAGCAAAAGACTATAATTTAGGAATTAGAGATTTTTTCAAATGTCTACCTCATCTCTTACAAAGTACCAGCTTATTACAAAGCCCTCTCTTCTGATACTCACACTGTGGTTGAATTACACATGTGGAGTGCAAATGTAGCTGTTAGAGTCCCTGGTCATCCTGGCCATCACCTACCTGGAGAAGGGGGACAGCCATCCAAAACTAATCCCCTTATGCTGTCCAAAAGCAACTAGCTACCCAAAAGTCTAAACCAGTCTGTGCTTTTAAATTCAAGGATCTGCATTAAACCTCAAAGACCAAATGTTCTCAATTCTTTTCTTTTTATGGTGAATTTTCTCTAACGAATTCGATTTTAGCCCAGGGAGTTTAAAGACCCCATGTTATAAGCCTTTTGCCTAAGCCAATCATAAACATCTTCAGGGGAATTGGGGAAAACAAAAAAGAGAAAGTCTCACACAAGTAGAGCGAGTCCAACCACTTCCTCATGAGGTCCACTCATCACTAATAAAATAGTTGAAATACTTTTTTTTTTTTAAGGTCACAGAATCGTTGCTTTTTTTCTCCATTGCATCACACAGAAACTTTCTTACCCAAAGAACACAAAACAAAAATGTCAAAAGCAATTAGGTAATTAAGCAAAGTGTTAGGAGAATCTGATGCAATTCTACACACATTTCTTGCTGTGTTTTTGAGAGGTCTACTATTTACTTCTGACAGGATTTTTTAAAAATTTTGGGCTTTCTGCTTTTAATACACCCCCTTTAACTGTAGCACTGACTATGTGTGTAACCTCTGATAAATTCCTTAACCACTGGGTCTCATTTTTATCATTTGTAAAAAGTGGGAGGTTAGACTAAGTGGCTTCTGAAGTACCCTTCATCTCTAACTCTATGGGTCTATGATCCAGAAGATTAAACTGGCCCACTTTGACCTTCCCCATAGGTAAATTTGTGCAAAACGATAGCTAATCAGTCATTTTAGTGCTTTAAGCACTAACGTGCACATACCGTAGTATTAGGATTTTCATGGTATGTCAAGCATAACCAAGTAGGAATCTTGAATTTAATTTAGTTTAACATAAACTGGTGGCATTGGACTAGAGTACTTGATGTTGAGTAAGGAAGACCCAATCCAAACTGCCTCTGACACTAGCTGTGTGACTCTACACAAATCACTTAACCTCTGTGTACCTTAAGCAACCCTCTACATAGGGGTGGGACACCTGCAGCCTCAAGGCCCTTTAGGGCCTAACTTGAGGACCTAGAGGGTCAAATATAGCCTTGAGGCAGCGGGTTCCCCACCCCCTGCTCTAGGATATATCTACTAGGTCTTAGGTGTCAGTATGCATTGTTAGAGGGAATTCTCACACAGGGAGAATGCCAACATTGCTGAAAGAACAGATTCTTTACTTATTTTTGTAATTGTAAGATCCTACCATGCCTCAAAAGTCAATCCACAAGTTATGAGTTGTTGCATTAATTGAGATTTATTAATGATTTCTAACTCATGCGATTATCAATGAAAATTCCCAATCATCAATGGTTGTCAGTTTATTTACTCTGTTAAAAAAAACATTTTAATATAATTATAAACCTTTTGGATATATTGTATTCCTTAAAGGAAATGGAATACTAAGGTGTGCTTTTCAAGCCTGGGGTAAAAACATGTTATAGGTTTTGAATCCAATTATCAATGCCATGTGAAAACGTGTTTTTCTGCTGTCATCAGAAGGAAGGGGAGGGAACTTGTCACATTCAACATCATATGACCATGTATTACTGGTGCTATTGATTCCTTCTTTTTTTACAGAAACATCTTGAAACTTGTCAAGCTTTACTGGAGATGATTTGCAGTAAATTAATTCAACAGACATTTTAATCTTACAAATTTGTGACTTATAATATTGTAATCAAGCTCCTGGGAGCAAATATTAATCAATTAGTGAACAAGAAATGCCACTTTCAGTTTTCTGTCACAGTGTACTCAGGCCTGAAGAGAAAGACCTCCATGAAATACAGCACTAATGAATTCATGCTTCTTAATTTCTCATCATTTATGTTATGAATATTCATCTACTTCATTTGTTTTTGCAAGTAAGCACTATATTGGGGAGAAATGGATTATGGGGGACTGGACAGCCCAGAGAATTAAAATTGGAACACAGGCATTCGATTTTAATTGATTCAAATGCAACTGTTTGAAAACTACCAAAAATTGTTACTCTATGCTTAATGAGCAATCTGTGTAAGATGATTTGTAGTCTATTTCTTAAGAATGATCATTTTCAGCATTGTAATAGACAATTGTTATAATTGAATTTGTAATTTCATCTAGACGATAAAGTTAATATGGTCATAGATACTAAACTACTCAATTCCTCTCTCTAGCAAAGTCTCGGATCGAGACTGGGGTGCATGAGGAAATAGTAGATAAATCTGCACCATTATCATACCACACTGACTGAGTACCAAGATCCCCTACCGGTCTGGTGATAATCAGATTCTAAGACACTAAAATTCATTCTAAACTGGATGGCCATTCTTGCTATTTTAAACAAAAATCGTATTTGATTTCAACTTTTTTTTTTAAAGGATTATTCTAACAGTGGAATCAAAGCAATCTGAGATCTGTATAAAGTAAATGTGCAATTTGCAAGGGGCATCTTGCTTCTTGTGATCATTTCTGGGTATTTTTTTCTTTTTAAGATAACAATTTTAAAAGCCCAATCCACACATTGTTGAGTAAAAGTCACCTTTCCTATTCAATTAGTGGGTCAAATGAGCAAGAAGTAGCCACATTCTGTTCCTAGGTGTCATTGCAAATAGGAGTTACTCCCATAACTATCATTCTGGATGGTTGTATGGGAAGAATTCTAAGATGTGTCTTCAGTCTCTCAGTGATCTTTCTAAGTGCAGGTTAGAGCATGATGAAATCTCATGCCACAGTTCCTGTGCTAGGTATTCTCTTCTTCAGGAGCGGCTGCTGGCACAAATCCTGAATTTGCTATGAGGGGGTACGAGTAGGGTGGGGAAATAAGAACAACTTTCTACCATGTGACTTGATTTCAAACACGAGATAGTGATGGGCAAGCTGCTACCTACATCCTGCTGAAATTTACGTGCTTAAAACTCGTTTCCTGAATTCCAAAGCTACATACACACACACACACACACACACACACACAAATACATACACACACACACACACACACACACACATTACCCTGTAATTAAGCATGAGTTTATTGACTATGAGGATGTATGAACAATAAAACAGTCTTTTTAAATAGAGCTTGAGTGTGGCAAGAATCCCAAAAAGGCTTACAAGGAAAGAGAGATGGGGACTCAATAGAAAGAGATAAATGGAAGCTGTCTGATCAGACTTCTCCGTAGAGCAGAGGTTCAAAATAGTCACAGACATGTTACAGCTCTGAAAGTACATACTCCCACCTACAAAAGGCTATACATATAACACACAAACAATATTGTTCCTTGAAAACACCAGTAGCCAGTAATCGTCATATTTGTTTCATAATAGTGAGCTCTCACCTGACGACTGTCCCCAGTCACTAAATCTGCTGCTACATTAGTCCTGCACACTAAGAACTTTCAATGGATTTTTTTTCACAATTTAAAAAAATTTTTCACTTAATAGTATTTTCCAATTACATGTAAAGATAGTTTTCAAAATTCATTTTTGTAAGATTTTGAGTTCTAGAAGCCTAGAAGTGGTATTGCTGGGTCAAAGGGTATGCATTGTTCAAAGGGCATTGTTCCAAATTGCTCTTCATAATGATTGGATCAGTTCACAACTCCACCAACAATGCAGTAATGTTCCAATTTTCCCCCATCTTTCTAATATTTATCATTTTCCATTTCTGTCATATTAACCAATTTGGTAGGTATGAGATAGTACCTCAGAGTTGTTTTAATTTGTCTCTAATCAATGTAATTTAGAGCATTTCTTCATATGACTATAGATAGCTTTAATTTCTTTATCTGAAAACTATCTGTTTGTATTCTTTTATCATTTAGCTGTTGGGGAACGACCTGTATTCTTATAAATTTCACTCAGTTCTCTATATAATTTAGAAATGAGGCCTTTATCAGAAACACTGGCTGTAAAAATTGTTTCCCAACTTTTTGCTTTCCTTCTAATCTTGGTTGCATTGGTTTTGTTTTTGCCAACACTTTTTAATTTAATGTAATCAACATTATCCATTTTGCATTTTATAATGCCTTCTATCTCTTGTTTGCTCATAAATTATTCCCTTCTCCATAGATCTAACAGGTAAACTATTCCTTTCTTTTCTAATTTGCTTATCGTATGACCTTTTATGTACCTCCCTTGACCTTATCTTGCTATAGGATGGGAAATGTTGGTCTATGCCTAGTTTCCGCCATACTGCTTTCCAGTGTTCCCAACAGTTTTTGTCAAATAATGAGTTTTTATCCCAGAAACTAGAGTCTTTGGGATTATCAAACAGTAGATTACCACAGTTACTTATTACTGTGTCTTATATACCTAACCTAACCCCTTGATCCACCACTCTATTTCTTAACTAGTACCAAATAGTTTTGATGATTGCCACTTTATAATATAGTTTTAGATCTGGTATGGTTAGGTCACCTTCCTTTTGCAATGGATTTTTAAGGACAAATATTCCAAAGTTACTTTGCTTGAACAATGTTAGTAGCTTCATTATATTACATTTAAATAACAATGAGATTCAGGGTAACCATGGCCTTATGTTTCATCCAACTGCAAATATATCCTAGTATCATCATGTGACTTTGATTTCAAGTTTGCCAAAAACCAGGTTAACAAATTTTAGCTGAAATTTTTTAAACTGCTTTTGTTTTTGTTGGTTATATAACTTTTATCTCCTATAATCAGACAGGTTGTCAAAATAAATAACCTAGAGCTGGTGAATTTTTTCTGTGATTTCACCACTAAATACCAACTTTTGTCATCATCATTTTCCTTTTGTTTCTATTTTAGCCAAGTTTTCCAGATAATTCCTAAACTTTTTTGACTGGTACAAGTAGAGATACAACTAGGGTGTCACTGATAACATTTGAGGCAAAGGGACTGTTGTCCATAGAAACAAAACAAAACAAAACAAAAACCAGAAAAGAAGTGAAGAATTCAGGTAGTCAATTAGTCATTTCACTTACATACCAACAAATGTCTGAGTACTTGGAAATATCCATATGATTTAATTTTGAGATTTTTATCTAAATGGTTGGTGCTGTGAAGAAAGCCAATGACTGCCTAGGTTTTATGGGTGGTGGAACTTAACTTTCTGGTGCAGTAATGAGAAGTTGACAATTCTTTTTGCTAAAGTCTCTTATTAAAAAGAGAAATCAATAAACAGAACAAATGCATTTTATCTCAATTTCATCTGGGTGCTCTAGCCAAATGAAATAAAAGAAAGTTTGGAGGAAGTAACATAAATAGCACAACACAAAAGCTTTCAGAATAGTCATTGCCTGAAATGTTATCCAGTCATTTCCTTCTTGGTTGCTAAAATGACACTTTTCATTCATAAAATTCATTTTAAAAAAACAGCAGCAACTAATTTTATAAAAATCATGCTCCCTACCACAAAAAGCCTAAAATTTCAGAAATCAATTTGGTTTCTTCTGAGGTTCTTAACAAATGGAAATTTTCCTTAGCTCTTTATTTCTCAAATATTGATGTTGTACTTTCTTACCTTACAAATGATACCTTTGTGCTTCAAGGCAGTTTTAAGTCACTTGCAATGTTAGGCAGTCTTTTATGGTGTTATCACAAATTAGTGGAAATTTTCACAAATTTAAAATAAAACTCCAAATATTTTGCTATTTTAATTTTTTAGATTGTTCTGAGACTGACCATTGCTAGTTGGTCATTAAGTTTTGAGACATGAGTCTTTTTTCCGTAGCCATTTTGAAAATGCCTGAGGAAAGACAAAGAGTAAGTCAAAAAGGAATTCATTTCTTGGAAGGAATGTCTGAGCTGCTCAGGAAGACTCTTATATTTGATTAAGTAATTTACAACATTTTTTTCATGCAATATTAGCAGGTCAGTCTTCAGAATCTGGCTCTGGCTGGGTGAGCCTTGATATTTTTTCAAGGAATCTTGCATGTTTACATGACAGAAACTTCATAACTTGGCAACAGAACTGAGGAAATAAATCTTCAACAGCCTCATTTTTAGGGAGTTCCTTTGATTTAATGTTGTATATGTGTGAAACTTGTGAGATATTGGTAATATGTGTGCATATAGAGTCTTGAGTGGTTTTCAGCTATGCAAAGAGGGGATTTCCAGAAAAATTCTAGATGTCTTGGGTACATTTCTGTATTGTTTGAGTTAGTAGCTTTGGCCAATATCACAGACTGTGCCAAGTAGATAGTGGAGAGGAGGGCACAGGAGAGGATGGGGTGGGATTGGATGGGCTTGGATTCCATTGGATGGCTTTGAGAGACAGTTAAATGCTTGCCCCAGATAGCAATTTTTCTTTTATACCTCCACTTGTGTAGAACACAAAGTTTCCCCTGAAATAAGATGGATTCTTCCTCTACACAAAAAGCAGAAGATAACCAGTCCTGGGGCTCCATTGCTGTGGGTACTGGGTAACTCCTTTTTTGGACTGTATTTTATAAATGTTAGCCACACACCTTCCTCCTGGGAATAGAAACCTCAGATGTCCATCCTAATTCTTACTTGGTTTCTTTAAAAAATTTTGTTTCTTATATTAAATCTTTCTTAAATCCTCTTCATATGTATTTAGTGGATGGGAGTATTTGGTTGAATTGTAAACCAATACCCATTCTCTTGGAAAGTAGAGTTATAAACATATATTATTTAATTATTATAATTTGGGACAAAAACTTTTTTTCAGGTTTCCTTTAATATCTGTAATTATTGAATAGAAATTGTGATCTTATAAGTAAACCAAAAATCCCTGCCTTGGATCTACAGACTGTTTTTCAAGGTTTATATTTTCTATATTGAAAAATAAAAAAACTTTTACACTATAAAATATATTCCTCTCCAAATGCAAAAATATAACAACCATACTTACAGAAGGGATGTGTTCTGGTAACCCAAATATTGGCAACGAGAGTCAGGAACACATGTTGATCCTAATCCCTGATTAGGCACTGGCCCTGGCTTCAGAAAATTCCCCCTCTGCTTCCGTTTTCCCTTTCCATATACCTACCTCATAGGGATGTTGTGAGGATTAATTAGCTAATGCATTAAGTGCTTTGTAAGTGAAAAGCACAACCATAGTTGATAAGTATTATTCTTATTAACAACAAATAGGAACTCTGTGCATCAAAGGAGGAATAATATCATAGTGGGGATAGAATTGGGGGTACAGTAGTCTGGAATAGTCTTAGTAGCATAACAGCAATAATTTATTGAGCGAAGAATAGAATTATTTTGGTCATTTAATAAAATTCAAACCTTTCCTGAGAAGGTCTCTGTAGAATTGTTTTTATTATCAGCTTTTTATTAAGATGGCTTCCTTTTCTATACTAATACAAACAAATTTAATGTATAATTAAAGTTTGACTTCTTTCCCAAGTCTAAATTTTAATAGACATTTTAAATCTATTCAGAGGATTCTGCTCCCTCATGTGTCTGGGGAGTTCACATGTCCTACCCATATTTTCAAGAGTGAAGCATATGCTCCCATAATAGATCTCTAATGAGAGCCAAGGGGTATTAAAAACAGAAATCCTCCAATATCCCCATATAGGTAGCAGGCCAAAAGAACTCACCACTATAGTGGGGTTTTTCAAAACCAATGCATTGAGATGAGACACATTGTTCATCTGCATTCAGATATCATTCTCCAACCCAGTTCTCTCCCTTTACAACCAATAAGAGATTGTAAAGCATCATTTTTGCCTACTATTCTTGAGCTGATTCATTTTCTCATTAGAAGCACATTTTTAACTGCTTCAGAGAAGTGTTTACACAAGGGCTTCAGAGTTTTATATAACTTCAAAAATAAAAATTTTAGTGAAAAGAGTGATGGGAAAAGTTGTCGAGCTTTTTTGGTAGAGGTTCTGTTCTGTGCAACTTCTCTAAGAGTAATATTTGTTTCTATTCATAGCAACTTTAGACCTGGTAAGAAATGTTGAAGAATAACATCCTTTTGTTTTGCTATTAGTTTTTTTACAAATTGAACTACTGCTATATCCATGAAACTACACTGCTGCCTTGTAGGAATTCTTAAGAAATTTAATAACTTCACATAGTATGATACAGATTCTATACGCTTTAAAAATGTAATTTCATTGGGAAAAGATTTTATTGATAGATATAGAAATATATCTATATATTCTATATATGTACATAAATGATCAAGACAATCTTCTCAAAATAATTTTATTCTGACATGTTCCTATGGCTCTGAATTCATATGCCATTGGAATTATGAAGAGAAGATTTTAGAAAGTTTATCTTGATAAGTGATTTTCAAAAGGTATTGTTCCTGAAGCTAACATGACATAAAATCAAGTGAATCCTGCAGCTTCTAACATCTGTTTTGAAAGGAGTATTTTGTCACCTCAAAATTTTAGATTGGTTAAAATATTTCTAATAAAGTAGAAAAGTTAAACTCTATAAAGTTTGCTTTATTATTAGGTGAGATAGTGTTTTCAGCTTGGACAACTGTCAGATAAAAATACATTTGAAAATCATCAAACTTAAAGAGTAAGGATGAGGGGATGGCTGGGAGCAGAAACTAGTCCTCCTCTACTCTTAAGTCCCCGATCAACTATCTAGATGAACTCTAAATCCTCTTCCAGCTCTAAAATTCTACAATACTATGACCAGTCAGATATATCACTGAATGTCAAAGCTGTTGAGAAGAGGAGATTGAGAATATCTGTGCTCTGTTTGCATAGGTGTAGGTGATAAAATAATTCAGAGCCAAAAGTTCTAAAGTAGAACTAGGACAACGAGAGAAGATTGGCAATAGTGTGTGGACAGATAGATTCATTAACCATCTAATCCATGAAACTGCCAACACAAATAGAGAATCCCCAGAAGGTTAGTGCCAGAGAAGACCACCTAATCATCCTTCCTCATTTGACAGATTAGGGAGCTGAAGCCCAGAGTTATGATCACAATAGTTAGCAGTAAAGCCTAGACTAGAAATCAGATATTCTCAGGCTTCCATTCCCTGGCTTTCCCACTCTGCTGAAGAGAGAGGGCCTACCTAGGAGCACAAGCTGCAGAAGCCCTTTCAACAAATCAATGACAAAAAACTGAAACCACTCCAGTTTAAATGTATACTGAAGCTTAAGGTTTTCCAACCATCTTGAAATGGCCCAGAAAATGAATTCTGGGATTCTCTGAAATCTAATAAAGGGTTGAGATCTGTCTATCCTACCCACCCACCCACCCCCAGCAAAATTTGAGGGATTTGACTTGAGACAAATAGCATCTGCAAAACCGACTTTGCTTTTATTATTAAAAACCTATTCATTACAATAGTATCAACTATTATTTAAGCTTAACATAATTATGAACATTAAACCAGTATTCCATAATGGCTTTTGTTTTTAACTAGGTACATCCAGTTAAAGCTCTACCTCATGAGCAAAATCGGAAAAATCCTCTTTCCCTCAAAAGAATGTAGCAGTGATCCAAGGGATAGCACAATGGATTTGGAGTCTAAGGACTTGAGTTCAAAGCCCACCTTGACTGCTTATTACCTACCTGTGTGACCTTCACAAATCATTCTACTGCTCTTTTTTTTTTTTGGAGAAAAGTGAACCCACTTTTCTCATCTGCAAAATGACAGGGTTGAACTGGTTGATTCCTAAAGTCCCTCTTAGCTCTTAAATTCCGTGTTTTATGATCTTAATGTTTCTCAACCTATCGTTTCCCCAGTCACCTTACTCGACAAAACTCCTTTGCGACTGAAGAACAGTAACAGAAGTCTAGATAAGCAAATGTTCTAAAGGTCATTTGTTCTAAAATAATGACCTAGGAAGAAATATATTTCAACATTGCCCCTCAGTTTCAAAGTGACCGAGAGGAATACAACATGATCGATCATTGTATAGCATGGGCAACCTAAAAACAACGAAGATGAAAGATGCTAAGATACAAAGGTTCAGTCTATGTTTTCCCCACACACAGAGCAAAGAATATGCTGGGGGTTCTACTCATTTAAAAACCAAATAGCATTCTGAATTTAAGGCTAAAAATGCAAACAACATTTGCTGAAGGATGTTGGTAGTGGAGGAACCTTTCCGATTTCTTCTTTATGATTTTTTAGGAGGGAAACATTTTTTTATTATTCAGATTCCAAGTTTGTATGGTAATAACAGGTTCTGCCATCTTGGTAAAATCGCTTGGAATGCAGAAACCCTGAGGGCAAGAATGTGTGAATGAGATTATCGGGGATGCAAAATCAGTTTATAATCAATTGGTGAGAAACCCAGAACAATCACTATTCCCACTAACATCTGCATCTAGTAAGAAACACCTAACAGAAAAATAGAAACATTTTGCTTAGCATCAGGCCATTGTGAGATATAAACTTGATTCCAAGTGGCTGGGATTTGTTACATTCACTGTTTTTCATGCCCTGGTTACTTTAAGTCAATGAGTTTTACATTGAACTACCTCAACTGCCTTTGTTTCATTTTGGACCATACAAAACCATGCACTTTGTAAAGAACAGTTTGTTTATTTTTCATTTAGAATTTTTTAACAATGTGGTGCAAAGAAACATTCAAAACTTTGTATAAGACATTATGAAGTAGCCCCAATTCACGAGGTTGCTGTTACTTTTCATTTCTAGATATGATTTGGGGTACAATCCTTGTTTCCACTCAACACCTGTATGAGCTGCTTTCAATTCCCTTCATTTGCCTTAACGATTTGCGCTCCTTCCCTGTCAATCCCCACCCCATTTTTTTAAATCTGTCTTCAAAAAGACTATGTATCAGGTGGCAGATTAATAGCAAACTGAAGATAATGGACCAATAATTTCTCAGTTCCCTATTGTAAATGTTTGCATTACCAACTAGTTGACTGTGCTAAATAACCATTCCTGTGCTTCTACTCTCACGTGACCATTAAAGAAATGAGATTGCAGAGGTCCCATTCGTGTTTCTAGGGAACAGTGTAGATATTTCCCACCCCCACCCTGCCCTAGTACAAGCATGTTGACTGGAGCCCAATGATGACCTCAGCAGTCAGTGCTTGTACTTGAACTTGTAAACATTGTACAAATGTATTGGGGATTTTATTTGAAATGAAGAATTAAAAATAGTTATTAATTTTTTTTCCTTCCTGTAAATAGCTATACTCAGACTCCATGTATCCTAACATTCCTTTAGAGTCCAGATTGTGAAGAGTGTTGTTATTCTAGCGACCACTGTTCTCTCCCGGTGGTAGTGGCCTCATGTGCTATAGTCCAGAGCACAGTGTGTGAAGTATTCGGTGTACTGCAGTACCATCGTTCTTTTGGTCTGTTAAGTAAGTTGCAATTCGTGATGAAATGAAGTGGAAGTAGTACTTCATGACTAACAAATTTCCTTGGTTATCACTTGATTTTTCTTGTAAAACTTTGAAAGAAAAAAAAAGGAAAACTTGAAAATTTTATATATTTGGATTTTGTAGATTTTTTTTTTATTTTATTGCAACACAAGGTACCAAAATCATGAATAAAGTACACTGTGGTCATTTTAACAGCTGTCTCAGCTCTTGTTTCATTCCTGGTTCCAGGGAGAGAATGACATAGCCTCAACTGCAAAACGATCAAAACCAAAACAGCTATCTACTTAAGTAAGTACTTAATAATAATAGTAGTGGATAATATGTAGTGCTTTCAAATTTTTTTACAAATATTTTTCACAACAACCCTGGGAAGTAGGTTTTATTATATCCCCATTTTATAGATGAAGAAATTAAAGTATACAGATGAAGTAACTTGCCCAACATCACAAAGTTAGTGTCTGGGACTGGATTTGAACTCAGATCCTCCCTGACTCCAAGTTCGGTGCTCCATTCACTCTGCCACTCAGCTGTCTTAAAGCTAATATTAACCATATATATGTATATATATGTACATATATACATAGATACACACATACATATATACATACTGTATGTGTATATATATTTATGTTTGTATGGGTGCATATATATGTTTATATATACTTACACGCATATACCTATATACATATACATACACACACGTGCTAGAGAGGGCATATGTTTAACTTTGTGCATGTTGTCCCCCATTCCTGGGAATACACTCATTTCTCATTTCAGCCTCTTAGAATCCTAATTTCTTCCATGGCTTATCTCTGATTCTACTTTCTAGTTGACTCTTTCCTTGATTCCCTTAGTTCAGTGTTTACTCTCACCAAAAATTCTGTGTACCTGTTGTTTGCCCCAGTAGAATGTAGGTTCCTTCAGGAAAGACACTATTTCAGAGTTTTGTCTTTAAATCCCCTAAGCTTTGCAAAATGTCTTGCAAATGGGTAAATACTTAAACATTTCTCAAACTGAATGAAAATG
Source organism: Pseudochirops corinnae (assembly GCA_028646515.1). Lineage (NCBI taxonomy): Eukaryota > Metazoa > Chordata > Mammalia > Diprotodontia > Pseudocheiridae > Pseudochirops > Pseudochirops corinnae. Next base: position 158,247,829 of record CM053587.1, on the reverse strand, counting down.
GGGAGATGTGGTTTTCATAGGCATGTTTTCCAAGCTTATGTCTTAGGAAAAAAGAAAATGTTAGAACCACACCATACTGTGAATATGTGATGAGTAAATTCCCTCTTCTAATGGAGAAGAGCATGAATCTGAAACTTAGAGTTTGAAGAGAGTTGCCTGGGACACTGAGAGGTTCATTGACTTGCCCAGGGTCACCTCAGTATGTATGAAAAGCAGGACTTAAATGCAGATCTTCCTGGCTCTGAGTCCATCTCCACTACAACCCCTGGGCCAAGAGTCATTAGTCAGGAATCTTCTGTTCTTCCCTTAAGTCTGCCATTGCTCCCTTCAATCCACTGGGCCTTACCATCTAATGTAGTTACTACTTGTCCATCTGTTTTCTGGGTGTCTCTATCTTCCCTATCCCTAATTAGGATGCAAGCTCCTCGAGAGTTAAGTCTCTCTGTACTGTCTTGAGTATTTAGTTTTACTCTCAGCACTTAGCACAGTGCTTGATTCATACTAAGCACTTAATAAATATTCTTCCATTGTTATCAGAAAAAATATGTATAGAAATATATTATTAGAAAGATGCATCAATGAAATGAAAAGGTTACTGAATATGTATTTTAAAAAATCAGAAACCCAGCAAAATAAATTTAAAATAATCAAAAAGGGGGAAATTTTGAAAATTAGAGGCGAAATAGGTAAAGTGGAAAACAATTAGGTTATAGAAGTTATAAACAAAACTAAAAGCTGGTCTCAACCTGAAATGAAGAGGGCTATCAGAATAGCCAAAACTAATTAATATCTTTAGTTGAGGCCAGGGAATTGCAATTTAGGGTACCTCACAGCATCAAAGTACTGGAATGCCCAAGAGGGGCAGAAGGGGACAACGTTAAGTATATTTCAGTAGGGAAGCACAGCCTTAGGGAATCTGATACATGAGTTCTTTTGTCCTTAGAAAGAGCTTGGGGAATGGTGACATCTAGTCAAAACAAAGGATTCCAGGTGCAGCAATGGAAAAACTGATTTGGTACTGCTCTAACCAGTGGGTAATGGGTAAATGGGTAAATTTTAGTTGGGATCAGGGTCAGGTAGCCCTTTCTGATGTCTACATTCAACATTCTCTTTTGGTTAACATGAGTTCCATCACTGACCAAGGAAAGCATTGAAAAGTTGAATGTACTGCTGGACCATTAATAGTATCAGTAACATGGACCTCAATATGAGAAGGGTCACATAGGTGACTTTTAATTCCCCCCAATAAAGGAACAAAGTACAGATAAGGAGAGCAAATAGTCCCTGAAAAAAGGGTGTACAACATACCCAAGCCAAAGAGAAGTCAAGTAAGACAGTCCATCACTGGGGTAGAGATTACTACAGAAACCTCTGGGCCAGAAATGCCAAAAGTCAGATCCCTCCACTAAGGAATTATGGGTTGGAAGTGATCCCACCCCCAATGTCCATATAATCATCAAATTTCATCTTGGATCTCAGATGTCCCATGTAGTCATTTGGAAACATCTTCTCTCTGGGCAACTCTGAAGTAGACTCCTCTGTAGTAGATTTGCTTCTTGTAGAAATTCTTAGATGTTCCTGCTAAAATCTTTTATGAATCAAATCTCAATACACTTTAGTACAACTTCTTAAACATTACTTCTCAAATGATTAGTTAAACCTCACAAAGTATTATCAATAGAACCATATGAAAAACATTAAATTAGAAACCCATAGTTCCCTTGAAACTTCAGAGAATTTAAGCTTTTAAAACCCCTTGTTGCTTCTATCTTTTCCAGACTCTCTCTATACTGAATATAATCACTACCAACAATAGGCTGAGAAATCTTTAAAACTTTTTCTCTAATTATTTAATCTAGCTGCTCATTTGCTCATTCCCCCTTAGGAGGATGAGATGCTGCTAAGGACCTAAGCCTATAAATGAGCAGATAGGTATCAAATGAGTTGTCTAACCATACTTAAATGAACTGCTGCACATAGACCACTACTCTCAAATCATCTTTAAAGCCTTGTGCAATTTGCTTGCATTTCAGAGTATGCTCTATATTAACAGGTGTTAATTCCATAGTAAATGATAAATCTAAGTAAAATTGGAATTCCCTTTGAGGTAACAGAGGATTTTACATAAGTTATTCTCCTTCAAGGTAAATTCTTTAAAACAAAACTGAAGATATTTCTGACTTAATTATGAGCTAATTAACAGAAATATTAGCCCCACAAACTTGTACATCATTGTCTAATTATCCCCATAATATTTTTTAAAATTTAAGGACCTTATATTATATGTGAATATGTAACTATAAACAGACAAATGACAAGGCCAAATATTCATAGAATCTCAGACTGAAAACAGCAAGAGGTGCTAAGACATTGAAACAACCATTATATAAAGAACTTGCCCTGGTTATAGAGATTTTGCTAAGAGAAGAAGAAGCAGGTTGGAACCACTATAGTTGCCTCCAGGCTGAAGGCCAAGGGCACAGAACAACTAAAGTATACTAAATTCCAATTGATTTCAGGTGAGAATAGCTTACACAGCCAAGTGTATGACAGGGTGCCACAGCCAGGCTCAGAATTAACCAGGTGGGAGGATTTCTTGCATAGGAAGCTGAATTAAGAGGATCCTGCCTTAACCTTCCCAAGGTCACCCTCCCAACCTTTCCCCAAGGACAGATAGCTACAGGCCATATGCCTGTAGACCTCACTCTCACTGAGCTACTGGCATTTTCCCGGAAGGGGTGAAACATTGACTCAAGGAAACAAGAAACCTGAAAATGAAGCTCAAAAAGAAAATTCACAGTCCCAAAAAGGTGTCACCTCAGAGAGCAAAGTCTCACTAATCACAGTGGGGTTGGATAAAATTGTTATCAGCACTTTCAAGTTGTTACAATAAATTAACTAGCAAATAAAGGTATCAGGACTAAAAAAAAAAATCATACAAAAGATTTTACATAACATTCTTTTCTTCTAATATTCCCTTCTCTCAAATACAGCTTAAAATTCAACGTGATGTAAAAACAGTTATTAGAATTTTATAAAGTAATCTATTCTATAAATTCACATAGACAGTGAAAATGTCATAGTTTACTAAGCCTTTAAAGCAAATATCTATTTCTAAGACTAAGTTGGTTAAAGATGTAACATCAGTACTGGCTATTCCGAATAGAACTTCGTAATTCACAATAAACAGTCCCATAGTGTAAACAAATTCCTACTTACTATCCCCTCTCATCAAGGAGTGTTTGCAATAAGGGAGGGGATTCAGCGGATAGCCAAATGATTTCAGATAAAACTTCCTTTTTATTATAGGCAAACGGGGAAGTTTCCAGTTTCTTATAGTACTTCAGAATATTAGCAGTTTTCAAATATTTTCCTTTCTTTTAGCTGTTCAGCTGGTAATCTAGCAATATCCAAATTAGAAGAGAAACTGTGTTCCTAATAGTGTATCTGCACACTATCATAAACAATATCATACTTGGCTTTAGCACAATTGAACAAATTCGGGTGAAATTTCCTTCCTTAACACCATACATCTTACCAGATAAAACAACAAAGAGACCGTTGAAACCATTATTACAATGTTAATAAAATAAACTACATTCAACAAAAATAATATAAAGCTTTACCAATTTAGTTTCATAACTTTATTATTATATTAGTTCAAAGTATGTTGGGCTAAGTATTATAAGTCATTGTTGTTAGAATTATTTTATGTTGAGCGCTGGTTTTTGACCCAGGCAAAAACTCTGTGGAACTTGGTCTGATGCTGGCAGGGTGTAAGCTATCTCAAGTTCTTGAGAGTTTTCACAGAGAGTGTGTTCATACAATGAAGTGAGCATTGAAAATCACAGTAGTCAACATTTGCATAGAACTTGATGTATAATATGGACAAGGTCTGATTTAAGTACACTATTAAAAAAAGGAACATTTTACAAACCATCCTGAAAGGCAGGTGGGCAGGACTACTAAATGCTTATCTAACCTTAAGTGTAGCAGACTAAAAAATCAAAGTTTCAGAATTTTTTTTGTAATTTCTAATTCTCAACTAAAATTAAACAAAAACATTATGAATATCTATTGCACTTCTAAGTAAACAGTTTCAAACATTTAATATCATTCTTTTAACAGTTCAATCTATAACAACTTAATCTATCACCTGTAAGAACACTGATCTAAAAAGAACTTACCATTTTGCCTATAGTCCTAATACAATGAATTATCAAATCAATGTGAAATATATGGACTGGTAAACTGAGATCACTTTTATAAGATCACACAATTAACAAATTTCCAGATCTGTGCATTTTTCAACACTTTGTCTTAATCTTAAATAGTACAATAAATTCTGATTTATCAAAAGCCTTTTATTACAAGAAATATATTTCACTTAAAATGAGACCAGAATAAATGTGATTATGCCAGTATTTCTTTTCCAGAGAGTATCACATTGAATCTCAAGTTATAATTTCAATTATTTAGCATTATTTGTTTCACAAGATATTTCATATTATGGGGCCCGTAATGTCCAATTAATCCACTACCAAAAATTTTAAAAGTGACAATATGATATTAGGTCTTAATTTACCCCAATCATCTCACTTAAAAGTACATTTTAAATTAGTTCAAACCTGGGTTTTACAATTACTAATGACAATGTTTAAAATCTCAGAAAGAGCCTGTTGCTTTCATTTCGCTCATAACTTTCTGTAATTTTTCTCCATTTACTTTCAAATCAAGCTGAAACTGTAGTTTCCATAAAATAAACATATAAAAACTTTAACAGCTTAAAAAAAAAACTTGGTATACTCTAATAACAATTAAGTTCTGGTATATAATTCAGAGACACATTAAGCAACGATCCAAATAAATTTTACATAAATTTTCAAGTTGCTGTCTCAAATAAGCTTTTTTTTTTGTGGACAAGAAGCAAATCAGTTCTCAAAAATTAAAATACATAATCTATTATAAAAATGAGTAGGAAACATATAACTTACAGCAAAATTTCTAATTTCAAAACACACACCAATTCAAAAATTATTTCTAAATTGAATTCTACTTTACTTTAATTTGTAAAACTCCTAAGCATCCAGTTAGATTGTCTAATCAAATTTTATTTACCTTTTGGTTGGTCCTGGAGTTATACAAACTTGTAACATATAAAACTCTGCTTGGTGGACGAGAAACCAGACAGTTCCTCAGATTCAAATTGACCATAATATACAAACTTTAATTTTGAAGTTCAATTAAACCAGGATTTATCTTTTCTAATATTCAGGATCAATTCCCAATTCAAGTTTTAGTTAGAAAAAAATTACTTAAAAGCAGGTTAAAAAAATTAAGACTCCTAATTGTTTCTCTGTATAAATTACTTTTCTAACAATAATGCTTTGCTTGGCAGAGAGGTTTACAGAACTTGATGAGCAATGTTATCAAAGGAAAGGGACTTATTCAAATTAATTGGTTGGGGAGGGGAAAGGGAATATTTGGAGAAAAAGTCATCAAGTACTTGTCTCAAACTGTTTCTTATTGTTGTTTTTGAAACTTTTCAATTTCCACTATAGCTAGAACTCATAGCAAGCATATGCTCTTGCCACACCCTCACCCTCCCCTGATACTCAGACCATAAGGAGAAGAAAAAAAGTGGCTTGCTTTTTAGTCATGGACATACACAAACACACACAGCACAGTCAGAACTCCACAATGACAGACACAAAGACAATAGTAAATAGTAGTAACAAAGCCTCTTAAAAAAATATTTCCAGGGAGGCGGAGCCAAGATGGCAGCACAGAAGCAACAAGGTTCCACAGCTCCCACATAGCCACCTCAAATACCCATAAAATATGACTCTAAACAAATTTTAGGCTCCAAAACTCACAAAAATACATCTCCCGCTGAAGGCAGCTCAGCAGGAAGGGCTCATTGCAGCATGCTGGGAGCCGAAACCAGCCCAGCCTGAAACCTCGGCTTGGCCCCGGGGTGGCCAGGATGAGCCGCAGCTGGAGCCTTCAGGAGAGTGGATCAGCAGCAGCTGTGGCAGTTTCCAGAATTATCAAGCCATAAGAAACAAGGACTAAGTGAAAGGTCAGTGGAACTCAGCTAAATTTGGGGGAGAAAAGGGACTTCTAAAGAAAACAAATAAATAACACAAAATAATTAAAGAGATAAGGACACAGATGACAAAAACTTTGACTATGTCTCCAAATCATATAAAATAAGAATGAAAATGTATGGGAGTTTGGATCAAGAATAAAGAATGATAGTAGTATAGATGATAGTGTTGAATTTTGAGATGGAGGACCACAGGTTCATCTTACCTATGTGACCTTATATAAGTTACTTAGCTTCTCAGTTTCTTCATTTCCTGAAATGAGAAGGTTATATTTAATTATCCCTAGAGTGCCTTCTAGCTTAAAATCTTACATTCCCGAGATCTAGGGCTAAAGCAAACAATAAGTTAGTAACATGACTGTGTAAACCAATGGGAAAAAAGATACATGATCTTCATCACAAGGCATAAGGGTCTAGTGTTGAATGTCATGAAGAGTTCTGGATCCTCTGGTGGCTGTTTGTTATAGGCTGTACCAACAAACAAACAGGATTATCATTGACTGGCAACAATGAATATTTGCCTTCGCCCAATTTCTCCTTATTTCTCTTTAGTACCCTCTAAAGACTATTCCTCTCTAAAAGCAACTAGCACTGCCATCAGCTAAGACTGCTCAGGCTTTTTAAAGCTTTTTAGAGTTTCATTTGGATAGAAAATGCCTAGGACAAGAGCTGGATTATATTGTGACATTCACCATTGGTGTTCAAGAGTGAATAATGATAAAACAGGAAGGAATCGAAATACCAATTGACCAAAGTGTGGCATAAAAAGTGGTATAATAAGGTAAATTCTGAACTCCTATAGAGGTAATGGTTTGATTTCAACTTGGAAGGAGGTCTCTAGTGCAGTACTTAAGGAATTTGTGGTTGCCCCCATGCTATTTAATAATAGATGATAGGGTCACATCTGTGGAACTGGAAAGGACCTCAGAGGTTAACTAATCCAATCCCTCCATTTTACAGATGAGGAAACTGATACACAGGGAAGTAAAAAGACTTGCCCAATGTCATACAGTTAGTGTCTAAGTATGGGATTTTAACTCAGGTCTTCTTGACTCCAAGCCCTATCCATTACACCATTCTTCTGCTTTTGTCAATGAACTGGATAAAGGCATGGATGATATACTTTTTAATTTGCAGATGACAAAAAAATTGAGAAAGATTACTAATATATTAAGGATAACAAGATGAGGATCCAAGTATCTCAAGAAACTAGAGCATAGGACTGAAATCTAATAAGATGAAATTCAATAGGCATAAATGTGGAGTCTTACATTGTGTTCAAACCAGAGTTTCCCAAGTACTCCATGAGGAAGACATGGTTACATAGCATATTGTCAGAAAAAAAAAAGGTTTTAGTGAACTAGGGGCTCATTGTGAGTTAATGATGTAATATAGGAGTTACCAAAAAAAAAAAAAAAAAGGTTAACTCAAATTTAAGGCTGCATTTTAAAAGACATTAGTTTCAGCACCAGAGAAGCAAGAGTCCCATTATGATCTTCTATGGCTAGACCATATCTGAAATATTTACTGTCTTTTATTTTAGGATGGGCATTAATACATTTGATAACATTCAGAAGAATGTAATCAGGATGGTGAAGAGACTTACTCATACCATATGAAGAGTGGTTGAAAGATATGGGAAGTTTCACCTAAAAAAAAAAATTTAGAGAGGATATGACAACTTCCTTAAAGTATTTGAAGGACTATCTTAGAAATGTCCTAATTTGGCCCCAGAGGATAGAATTAGAAGCATTCCAATCAATTATCCATTACAGACAGCTTTAGGTTCAATGTAAGGAAAAACTTTGTAACAATTAGCACTATACAGAAGTTAAATGGGCTGTCACGGGAGGGAGTGGGTTCTTCCCTACTGGAAATTTTCAAGAAAAATTTAGGTTACCACTCATTGGGGTTCAGAGTAGATTGAATTGGATTAGATGGCTCTTGGAGTCTCTCCCAACTCTGAGATTGTGATTCTGATTCTTTGAGAACGAAAACCAGTTCTAACAAAATAAGCACTTGCCTCAAAATACCCTCAAAGAGCAATGCATGTTGGCTGAATCTGAAATTGGCAACTGTGCAAGGTAAGGATTGAGTTTGAGTGATTTTGAAAGGGAGCTAACTAAGGAAGCCACTGACTGATGTGCTGAAGGATTCATAATCAGGCCAACTTTCATGAAGTCATCAGATTTGAAGAGATTGTAGAAAAAAAGGCAAAGAATAAGTTATCTTGCATCAAACAAATGGAGTTCTAAAGAGGAAAAACAATAAGATATTTTCATATTTTGTAATATTTTATGTAGCACTTTGAGTTTTACAAAAGAAATGGGGGAAATGAAAAAAAGGAGATGGGATAAGCTTGAATATATGAGATTGAGGAAAAATAACTTAATATACTTGGGATCTGGAGTCAGGCAGCTTCAAATTCTGGCACCACTATTTAGCAGCTATGTGACTTTTAATAGCAATATTAATAATAATAATTAAAAATTTAGAAAGTCTTATAAGGTTTGCAAAACACTTTTAAAATGTTACCTCATTTTATCCTCATGACACTCCTGGGAGATAGATGTCAGTACTATACTTGTTTTACAGGAAACTGACCAAAGGGAAAGGGACTTGCCCAGGGTGATATAGCTAGTAAGTATCTGAGGCTGCATTTGATCTCCAGACTTTCAGACACGAGGCCCTGTGTGCTATCCACTGAACCACCTAACAGTCCCTCTGCGAAAAATGAGGAATTTGAGGCTCACAAGAATTAATAGTAATTGAAATACTTCATCATTGGATTACTGAAATGATGAAAAGGCCTTAATTATTTTTAATTTAAAAATCATGTAAAAGGAAGTTATCAACAATCCTCAAGAAATCTTACTAAAAAACAAAAAAAGACTAATGTCTACACATCAATATAAAAGAACAGAAACTACCACAACCCAAAAGGATGCTAGCTGATGCACAAGAGAGAACCACCAAGCAAAGACCTCCCAAGCTGAGGTCTCCTTTCTTCCCTTGAAGAGACATGTCAGCTACAGGGAGAAAGGGAAACACCTGAGGAGTAGTTAAACTAATCAGTGCACATTGGGAAAAGTCAAGAAGCCGGGTACAGTGAAGAACAAGTAAACGAACAAGCAAGCAGCTTCTGTGTACAGGATACAACTTTGATATTGTTCCCCAAGATTAAAGAAGACGCTTTAATACCCCATAGCAAAACAAGCCTTCTAAAGAAGAACACTGTAATGATGAAGTAAGCAAGTAAAAAGAAACTGGGCACTTGCTCTTGAGCAAGAGGTCACAGGATCTACTCTCAAAGGTACCCAGAAACTATTTAGTGTGGGGCAGCTAGGTGACATGGTGGATAGAGCCCCTGGCCTGGAGTTAGGAGGACCTGAGTTCAAATGTAGCCTTGGACACGTACTAGCTGTGTGACCCTGGGCAAGTCACTTAACCCCAATTGCCTCCAAAAACAAACTAGTGGCATTTTAAAAACAACAAACAATAGTATCTAGCTGCTGCCTCCATCTCCAGCGCTGCCACCCTCCTCCTGTCATTAAGGGATACCATGCTAACCTGACATGCAGTCCCAAATAGACATTTTCTGAATTGAACAAATACTAAATTTGAATTCCATGGGCCTGAATCAGTGGGTTTGAATCCCAGATCTGCTCATCTGCATGACCTTGGGAAATCTCTAACATCTCTGGGCCTCTGTTTCTTTGTCTATGAAATGAAAGACTTGGAACTGGAGGTTCTCTCAAATCTCTTCCTGCTCTAAATCTCTGATGCTGTACACTACAAACCACATTTCTAACAAAAAACTGGTCAGCAGGAGGGAAATGGGGCTCCTTGCACAGAGAGTTCCTGAGGGTTATGGATTCTGTCTATCGCCTAGCACAACGCTTTGCTTGTACTTAAGACACTTAACAAATACATGTTGAATTTGGTGAATTAAAAGATTCCTAACTGTGGATATGTGGTTACTGCTCACACTAACGTTTGTCACCTAGTCCCACCCCATGCTCTGCACAGGCTGTAGTTCGTCCATGTCTGAATTAACTCGAGCTGCTATAGCTGCTAGATTTCACCACTTGATGAAGACGTTCTACACACTTAGCAAGGTTGGCACTCAAATGATAGAAAAACAGTCAAGTACCGAGCCTGGGCTTAGAAATTCTAGACTGTTAGACTGATGCCAAGAGGAGCAGCGAGGTGGAGAAGTGGGGAGAGCACTTGGCCTTGAGTCAGGAGGACTTGAGTTCAAATCTGACCTCAGACATTTGACACTTAATAATTCTGTGACCCTGGGCAAGTCACTTAACCCCAATTGCTTCACAAAGATGGATGGATAGATGGATGGATAGATGGGTAGACAGAGACAGATAGATAGATAGATAGATAGATAGATAGATAGATAGATACTTTCCTCTTGTTTTGGGATGAAAAACCCCATCCAAAATTTAATCAAGAACACGGAGATTTCTCAGGATAAGAACAGAAAATTTTTATCCTCTTTTCCTGGGAGAACAGGGCAGTTTTCCCCATGACTGGTCATGAGAAGGAGATACACAATGTGGGGTGAACAGAGTTTTTAAACCCTAATGTGGGAGGGTCATATTTCCCCCATTGTCCCTCACTCCCATTGGTTGGGGGGAGTCAGCTTGGGCTGTCCCTGACTCCCACTGGCTGGAGGAGCAGCCACAGAGGTGGGAAAGTAGACAAAGGACTGAAGCTAGGTGGGGGTCCTAAAAGGGCTTGCTGCTGATTGACAACAGCACTGAAGGGGTAGGGAAAGGGTGAAGCCGACAGTCAGAACTGACACCAATTTATAAGATGCATTCTGAGAAGTTTTCAGGTTTTCACTCCCCAGATACTCTTACTTGGAATTTCCTGGGATCCATTATCACCATTTTAAATAGAAGAAAATTTAATGCTAAGTTGAGTGATGCTTTAGTCCCACAAACCAACTACATTGTTTCTAGAATCCTAGAATCAGAGGATTTAAAGCCAGAAGGGACATTAGAGATTATCTAAACCAATCCACTCATTTAACAAGAAAATTGAGGGCTAGATACAAAATAACTTGGCCAAGGCCACATAGGTAGAATCAGTGCATTTTAATAAAATTTCAGTAATCTGCTGCCAACATCTATTTTGGGGAAAAGAAAAAAGAATGTTATTTTTCAATTATAACCAATTTAATCATCCACTCCTGTATCTTTGCCAAGAAAACCCCAAATGGGGTCACAAAGGCTCAGACTCAACTGAAACAATTGAGTCACAACAATTATTTCTTTATTTAGAAGATTCATGAGTTTAAATACATTGAATTATAGTGGTTATTAAAACACTTGTGTGCACTTCTATCACCCCCACACACACACACAACTCATGCAATGCTACAAAATTAAAGTTACACTCTCTTCAAAGAAGGGAGAATTGAACTTAATTACATAGATAATAGTTTCATGTGAGATTATTGTCAGGATTGATATGTCCCTTGAGAATGCCAGCCAGTTCTGCAGTTTCTAAAGAAATATAGGCATTGCTAATTTCTGAGATAATGAATTCAATTGTTAGACTCCTCTTAAACAAGGAAAGAAATTTAAGGGCAATTAGTAAGTAATGAAATCCATGCCAAAAGCAGCAATTGAGCAAAGGCAGGTAAAACAATAGCCAGGCAAAGTTAAGGCAGGCATTGATCTGTGGGTCTGGCTGGCAACTATCCTGTTCTAGGCTTAGTGCTTTTCAAAACGTTTCATCCGTGAGGCACTTTCATGTTTCTCTCCACTATTTACCACCCCTTGAAAACATCCTAGTACCAAATCAATCCTCAGGTTGTAACCTTGCTTTTATGTTATCTAACAGCTAAGCAGAATCAGCTGAACCAACTTGCTCCCCTTGTTAAATTTTCAGTGTTAATATTTAAACCCCAGGAAACAAGAAGAATGCTACAAAGCAGGGCTTGATTTATTATTTTTTTGATTTTCTAGTTTTAAGAAAGTGATGGAGGAAATGTTGATAATGAAGATCACACTTTAAAGTATGTCAAGGGTATATCATACCTGCATGTGGGTATATATGTATACATGGGAAAACCAGTTGTTAAACATTTTGCCAGCACAACTATGGCTACGATCCTTCAGACTTGTGCATTTCATCTGTGTAGGAAATTCCCAGTGTGAAAACTCATTCCTCTAAAGCAGGTGGCAACTCATTTGTAACTTTAAAGTCTTAGTCAAGTGCCCAGAATACATAAAGGTCAAGTGACTTGCCCAGAATCATGCACAAAGGTAATTTGAGTGAGAGGCAGGACCTTAATGGAAGGCTTCCTAATTCTGAGGCTACCAATTCTATTCATTCTGCAATATTACCTGTCAACATATACTATATTTATAAGACAACTCTCACAGTAATGTGAAGCAAGAAATACAACAGTCTGAGAAGAAATGTACAGCAAAGGAAAGGGAAAAGAAATTACTAAAGATGGGTAGTTCCAGTTATCTTCCACTGAGCTTGAATAAATTCCTGTGCTGTGACAGATATAAGCATTGAATTGTTCACTGTACAACAGAAGCTCTAACTGTGATACTACTGCATCTATCTGCTCAAAGAAAAAGCAGGATACTCAAATGGATAGATGATCTTATCCAGGAGGATGTTCTCTCCAATAATTCAGATCACAACTCATTGGTGCCTACCTAGCCTGAGTGACTCTCTTGTCCATGACTTCCCATAAATTTGCCATAAGAGGTCTGCTAGGGCCATCTTCATATTCTCTTTAAAAGGTGAAAGAACTGACAAGGAAATATTCCATTTTGGATCAGATTTTCAATAGAGAAAATGAAGAAGAAAAAATGAAAATGCTATTATAGGGCTAGAGGGAGTTGGGAAGAGGACATTGTGAGCCTCCTGGAGGCTGTGATAAAGAGACAAAGGAAGATGGGCATGAGTGAACATATATCCTAGATTTGAGGAATGCAAATTTCAGAGGACTCAGATGAAGACTCAGTAGGACTCCATGAACTAAAATCATATAGGAAAAGTCAGCCCAGTAAATAGAAGGAAATTCTCAAGGTTGAAATTCTAAAGACACAAAGAGTAATAATTTTAATAAGGAAAAAGAGAAATTGTGTGAAGAGACCATTAGAGATGCTGAAGGAACTCACCAGACAGTTTACCTTTTTAAAAAGATGTATAAAGAGGTGGCTAGGTGGCACAGTGAATAAAGTACCAGCCCTGGAGTCAGCAGGACTGAGTTCAAATCCAGCCTCAGACACTCAACATTTACTTGCTGTGTGACTTTGGGCAAGTCATTTAAACCCAATTACTCTGCCCTCCCCTCTCCAAAAAATCGAAATAAATAAATAGACAAATAAATAAATAAAAAGATATATATGGAAGAGGGAAGCACATGCATGTAGCAGATAAATATCAGAGCACGGAATTATCCTGTAAAAATTTGTGTCAGAGGTGCAAAAGTTCAGAATGAACTGAGACAGACAGGGAAAAGGCCATGGGCATTTCAGTCACTTGCTTAACATCGTTCCAAATTGTTTGCAAGAATGGTTAGACTAATTCACAACTCCACTGAGAATGTCTGCTTTTCTGCAGTCCCTCCAACATCGACTGTTTCTATCTTTTACCATCTTTGGCAGTTAGCTGGGTACAGGGTAAGATCTCTGCCACCTTTCTTACTGCCAGTCTTTTGGACTCATCCTTTGTAAAATGAGAGGTTGGAATAGATGGTCTCTAAAGTTGTTTCCAGCTCGAATCTATGAACATTTGAATTGATTAGCTCCCTGTATCCATGTTTGTCCTGTCAATTCCAGTACAGAGGCAATTCTCTTTGGAAGAGAACATAGAAGCAAAATAAAAAGAGAAACTGTTCTCAATGGTTGGTCTTTTTATTTATTTTTTATTTTTTTTGCTGGGCAATCAGGGTTAAGCAACTTGCCCAAGGTTGCACAGTTAATAAGTGTTAAGTGCCTGAGGCTGAATTTGAACTCAGGTCCTCCTGACTCCAGGGCCAGTGCTCTATTCACTGCACCACCTAGCTACCCCTTCTCAATGGTCTTTTAAAGATCATTGAGAGTGGTTTGGTAATCTCACATTCTAGGTGTTTTGATACCTTGTAATGTGGTTCTTCTGGGCCTAGTGATTTGGGCACATCAAGGGCAGTCAAGTACTTTCTTATTAGCTCCTTATTTATTTTCTGCGTTCAGAGCAAAATGTCCTACTGTACACTGCCCTGGTCAAACTACATCTAGAATACTGTTTGATTCTGCATCCCACTTTTTGGGAAGGATTTTGACATGCTAGAGGGCATCCTTAGAAGGGCAATTAGAATGGTAAAAAAACATGAGGTCGTACCACAGGGAGACTGGGAGAACTAGGAATGCTTAACTTAAAAAAAAAGATTCACAGGGTCAAAATTTCAGAGCATGACAAAACCATAATGGCCATTGAGTACAACTCCCTTCATTGTGCAAGTGAGAAAACTGAGGCCCAGAGAAGTTAAGCTATTTGCCCAGTTTCATATTGTTATTCAGTCATGTCCAACTCTTTGTAACCATAGCAAACCAACACTGTCCATGGGGTTTTCTTGACAAAGAAACTGGAGTGATTTGTCATTTCCTTCTCCAAAGACTTAAGGCAAACAGAGATTAAATGACTTGCCCAAGGCCACACAGCTAGTGAGTATCTGAGGCCAGATTTGAACTCAGAACTTCCTAACTCCAGACCCAGCACTCAGCCCACTGAGCCACCTAGCTGCCAGTTTCAAGTAGCTAGTATCTAAGCTTGAATCCAAGTCATTCTTACTCCATATTCATCATTCCAACCACTATAGCACACTGCCTCTCACTTATGGTGGCCTAATACCGCCTGTTTTCAAACATTTAAAAGACTGCTATAGGAAAAAGGGATTGAACTTGTTCTGGTTGGCCCCTGTAGCCCCAATGCAATATTTGCAATGCCCACAATCACTATAAATATTGAGTATGGTGTTCAAATTGCAAAATATAACAGACTCTCCATATAGAGGACAAAAGCAAAACATTTATTTAGATACCAGAAAACCAAATCCCAAAACCAGTAAGCCAATTCCATCATAGTAGCAAAGAAGTTAATAAGCCATAACAGCACAAAGAGCCATAGCATCCTTTAGTCATCCCACAAACCAGTATTTTTAATCACAAACCTGACTGACTCTGTGGGATGCATGCTCTCCTCCTCCCAGTCTAGCCAGCTTCCTGTGGGCTCTGCTCCACCCTTCAGCAAACTCTTCCCACCACAGGCTCCATGTGTTTATATTCAGCCTATTAGGGGGCAGAGTATATTTTCAAAGCAGGGAAGATCTTCAAATTCCCATTAACATTTCAGGCCCTCAGGTCAAACTAGGAATAATTTTATGTTTAAAGCCATACATTCATTTCTAACCATAAAGACGTAAGGCTGAGGAAAGGAGGTTGCCATTTGATGGGAAAGCACAGAGATAGGTACTTGCTTGGAGTACCCCTTTGTGTTTGTGCTAGGGGTGTGGCCCAGAGTCAGTTTGGGACTTCTTGCTATCTGAATCTTCTTATGGATAGGTCCAGACTATCAACTAGTTAATATTTCTGGGCCCTAACTGTGGTTAAAGGAGCAGCTAAGGCTAGAAAAAGTAAGAATAGTTTTGACTTAAGGCTATTCAGATGCTTGTAATGAGATAATGGGTAACATTAAATATTTAAGGTAGAAACAAGAGTGGGCACCCTCAAAAAGAAAAAAGAGAAGAGAGGTATAAACCATACTTAGAAACATGGGAAAGTAGGCTGGGTATCATCAATTCATCTAGTATGTAAGGAATCTACATTTGAGATTCTGAACAGATCAACAAGAGAAATTAGAAGGGGTATATTTTGCAAATATCAGGTCCTCTGATGACAAATCCAGGGTTCTTTCTACTATACTATCATGAAAATAAACAAAACAGACTTATTTAGTCACATCATCATCAAATAGAAAAAGGGCCACTATCCTACATAAGGATCCCTGCAAGACACAGTTTTAAAATGCAATATAATCTATATTTTTATCATATTTTTATTTCCTTTGCAAAGTATTTCCCAATTACATTTTAATCTGGTTTGAGCCCACTCAGCAATGTTGCTGTCACATAGACCGTGTGTTTATAGATTACCATAAGCAAATAGCTTGTATAACTTGAAGATGAACTTTCAGTGTATAAAATTCAGTCATTCATTATTTCCCTAAAGAGAATATGTGTATCGTTTATCTTCACTCAGTAATTCATATATTTGTTTTGAAATATGCAAATTTGCATTTAATATTTAAGATACAGATCAAGATATTTTTTGTGTGTGTATGAAAATGTGTATTACCCAAATTACAGCATGCATTTGGATAGACTTGTGTGAGCCCATCGGCATATACATCTTGGACAACTGCTACAGCTGAACAAAAATTGAATTGAAAGAGGACAAGCTAGACGTCATTTGGGAAATTGTTTTGTGTTTTCATTGACTCTAAGCTGCTTGTTGCTATAAAAGATCATTTTATAAAACAACAATATTCTCCTGATCATGATGTAAGTTGGTGAAATGTGGAACAGCATCACCTCAAAAGAATAAAAAAATGAAGGCCACACAAAATGGATGAAAGTAAGCTAGCTAGCATTTATATATGACTTTAAAGTTTGAAAAGCACTTTACATAAATTATCTCATTTGATCCTAACTCTATAAGGAGAGCGATATTATTATCCCATTTTACAGATGAAAAAATTGAAGCTGATTTGTCTTTATATTTATAATTTAAATGATTTATCATTATGCATAGCTAGAAAAGAAACTGGGTTACTTACATAGCAAAAGTGAGAAATAATACATAGATAGTTCAAATTCTGTGCTAGTATGCATGATTTTTTTTTAAGCCACAGGACTCTCTCTGCATTGGCTGGAAACTCTATACAGGGTCTATGGACAAACCTGGTCAAGAATCACACAGGGTGAGAAGGCATGAATGGGCTGTACCAGTGGAGGGAATCTCCAAACTGATGACATCACAGATTGATTAAAGTGTTGAAATGTAAATAAATGCACACATATCAATACTGTAGGATTTGTGTTGTTTGGGAAATTGATTTATGCTTTTAAAGATGCGTTTGCTTAAACCTGTGTGTACTTTCAGTTTGAGAGTTAGATTGTTTCCAAAGCATTTCTTGGCTTTGGGTAGCTAAATGATGCAGTGGATAGAGCCCTGGGCCTGGAGTCAAGGAGACCTGAATTCAAATTCAGCTTCAGACACTTTCTATCTGCATGACCCTGGGCAGGTCTCTTAACCTTTGCCTGACTCAGTTTCCTCATCTGTAATATGGAGATAATAATAGTATCAACCTAGTTTTTGCAAGGATCGTGAGATGGTATTTGTAAAGCATTGAGCACAGTACTAAGAACATAGTAGGCACTTAATAAAGGCTTGCATCCTTCCCTTCTGCTTATAACAAAATATGCAGCTTCAAAGGTCATCACAGTATTAACTCGAGGCAATTCTGCATGAACTTAAGAATGTGCCAGGTGAAAGGAGGAAAGAAGGGTATTTCTTAATATGGCATTCACTGTTTATTATTCAGTTTGGTAGAAGTGGTAATAATTCAAAGTGACGTGTTAGTTTGGGGACCTGTAAATCCATTGGTGTGGTTTGTACATCACAACTTCCTCTATGACAGAGCAGTAGATTATGTTGGAGAACTGCTATTGCCAATGTGGTGATAAGCCTATTCCAATTTGCATTAGCTTATCTTTGGACAATATCAAGCCTGCACTTAAAGGCCTTCCCAGCCTAGAATGATGAGCCAGAACTGGCATAGTCTGAGAACGCAGGGTCACTTCCATGCTGGAGGAATCATAGAAGTAGGGTTTGAATGGAAATTCACTACTTTATTAGGTAAATCAAAAAAGGTCTCGTTTCAGGTACAGCAGTGGAGGACCCCATCATCCATCTTGTTACAATTAGGATTTCAACTCTTGGTCAGAAAATGGCAAATCCTTTCCCTATGATTTATATATTATCCAAAAGCTTCTTGCTTCCTGGATTTCTATTAGGTATTCTAGATAGCCCAACAAGCAATTTCTAACACTACAACTTTGCTAACCAAGCTAGCAAACCCAAATTTTTGCTTCTGCTAGAAAAATTGCTAACCAAACCCACAAAAATTATAACAAAAATAAGCAACTAAAATGCATAAACACAGGACTTGGAATAAGTGGTTTGTAAGTAAAAGGTAAGTAAATGTAGTCTCAGTCTTTTTCCAGTGCATAATATGACTGGTTAAAAGTATACAAAGTAGGGGCAGCTAGGTGGCGCAGTGAATAGAGCACTGGCCCTGGAGTCAGAAGGATCTGAGTTCAAATCTGACCTCAGACACTTGACATACTATACTATACTAGCTGTGTGACTTTGGGCAAGTCATTTAACCTCAATTGTCTTGCCTTCCCCCTTCCAAAAAAAAAAAAAACTACACAAAGTAGAAAGACAATAGGACAAAAAAAGAATTCTATTCACCTCCAAACTTTGTTGCTCGTGTTTAAAGCTAGTCCTGGGCCCCCAGGCTTCTGCAGACAACCCCATGCAGTTGGTTCATTGCATCTGGCTTCCCCCAACCCTCTCCAGTCTCATCACAATAGGCAGCAAACAGCAGATGTGTGCAAGAATGTTTTATGCCATACTCGTCCATGCCTCATGCACAGCTTAGCTATAATTAGCATCATTATTAGATCAGGAAGAATAAAAACTGGAGAAAAAATGAATTCATAATGATCCAACACAGTGAAATTAAAAAAGAGAATAGTGTGGAGACTGAGACATTCTGGAAAAAATGGAGCAACATCTCTGAAATGATAAAAATCTGAAGACTATAGAACAGGGGATTCCCTTGAAACAGAATACTGTTACTTGAAAGTCTCAACCTCCCCAGGCCTCAGTTTACTTATCTATAAAATGAATGAGATGGGCTAAGTGGTCTGTCCACTTCCTGTCTGTCTCTGACTCTATGATTCCATGATTTGTTTTTCACAAGGAAATAGGAATTCTCTTTTCCACAGGAAGGAGTGTGTGGGGGGTGGGGGGAATGACAGGTAAATGAACAGTATTTACACCAAGTTTTACAATACATTTATATTTTTACAATAAGAGAAGGCCCAGATGTGCTGGAAGACAAACAGGAAGCAATACTTGACACAGTGTGAGATGAAAGGAAGCTATGACATAATTCAAAGAGGCCTGGGCTTGGAAGTGTGGAAACCCAGGCTTTCTTTGAAGCTTTGCCAGTGGGTGACCTCAGACAAGACACATGACCTTGTGCCTCTGTTTCCACATCTATAAAATGAGGGGTTGGACTACAATGCTCTCTAAGATTCCATTCAAAAATAACTTTTGATGATCATAAAGGGTATTTGTCCTTTGTTAGCTTAAAGAAGGGGACAGGCAACTTCAAAACAACGTTAATCAGGTTGGATATTTCTGTTCTAAAGCTTTACACAATGGAAATCAGAAAAAAATGCCCCAAAACATAGGAAAAGAAAGGCAAGCCAGAGATGTCCATATTTACTAAATACTAAGCCAATTACTCACTTGTCACAAATAAACTAAGCTTTCTCCCATTTCCCTTCAGCTGCCCTCAAAATAATTTGCTAATGAAAACAAGCAGAGAGAGGCTAAAGAGCTTACCTGGAAGGCAAAAGATTTGGGTTCAAGTCTTGCCCTCTGGTACATACTAACATTGTGACCCTGGGCAAGTCATTCAACCTCTCTCTGACAGCTCTCAAAGACTCTAAATCGAAGAGAAATTGTCAAACCACATTGACAGTTGTTTGGTCATCCAGGATTTCCTTAGAACAATGAAATCACAGATCTAATCCTCATCCCTATTGACAAGTCTAGTCCAAAGGAATCAAAAGCTCCCTTTATTATACGTTCCTAAACCACAAATAAGATTTCATATTCATTAAATTTAATATAGTAATTCAATTCAATAAATATTTCATGTCTACTATACAAATATAGCAGGCATTCACAGAGAGAGTTAAGAGCCACCTCTGCTGCCTCCTAGAATAGAGGGAAAGTTGTGGATGCTTGTACAGGAAAGACTTAGCAAGAGTTTTGGGTTCAAGTGACCATGAGGGACAACCATGCAGGGGAATGGGAGGGGAAAAGAGAGGAAGAAAAACAGAAAAGTGGGAGAGGGGGAGAGAAGGAAGGGGAAAAGACGCAGACACAGAGATGGAGCAAACAGCAGTATATGTCCAGCTACACCAAGACACTATCAAAGTGAGTCTGTGCACCAGAACAATGGAGTCACGTTGGCAGGTGTGATGCTAAGTGATGCCCACCAGGGTGAGAACTGCACCAGTCTGCCAGTGCCCTGATGGAAGACATTGGCTGGTGAAAGGAAATTGCTGTTGATCCACCGAAACCAAACAAAAACCAAGATGAGGCACCAGGCTTTGTATCGGCAGACACAAAGTAGGTGCTTAATAAATCTTTATTGACTGACTGTTGCACCAGTCTTGAGATCTTTGATTTCACTTGTAATGTAGGGACTTTACTAAGTGGCTCTGTCTGTTTTCAGGCACTGTGAGTCAACCTTCTGAAGAGGGAAATGAGACTTCCAGTTGTTTGGTAAAGGGACTAGAAAATAGTCCTTTTCTACATTCCTATGTGAAAAAACTATCATTGTAACCCATAAGACTTTTCTCAGTATGAGGATAGTTGAAGGGAATATATATGTATATAAATAGATAAATGTATGTATAGGAGGGTATATGTGTGTGTGAGTGTGTATATGTGTACGCATGTGTGTATATGTGTGTGCATGTATACATAGACATAGGGCACAGGATTAGTTGAATAGGAAGGGATGATATCTAAAAAATAAAATTAAGAGGTGAGAGAAGAATATAATGGGAGAAAGAGAAAGGGAGAGATAGAATAGGGTAAATTGTCCCACATAAAAGTGGCAAGAGAAAACTGGAAGGGAAAAGTAGGGAGGTGAAAGGGAATGGGTTAACCTTACTCTCATTGAATTTGGCTTAAGAAGAGAATAACATACACCCTCAATTGGGTATCCTACCCTACAGGAAAGTAGGGGGAAAGGGGATAA
>CM053587.1:158194079-158218894 GCA_028646515.1 Pseudochirops corinnae | reverse complement strand
TGATTTTTTTAAAAAAAAAGGAATATTCTTCCATAAGACCTGCTTCTCTTTCCTCATTGATGAGTTAAAACTGGAACTTCCATTTTGTGGAAGGTCCCAAGCCACCCTGCCTTCATTCCCTGGCCACTCTAATTTCTGATTTTCTAGACTACAAAGCCATACTTTGTGATAGGTACCTCTCCCACATACACACAGTTTTTAATCACAATGAAAGGTCCCATGGTTCTATAAGGATTCCTTTTCAATAGCATTTCCACTAATAAAGTCATATTGGTTTCTGATATCAAAACATTTGACAGTGCCAAAGACTTTAGTGACAAGCTCTTTCCTTTCTGAGTCTTAGTACTCAACTGTGGTTAGAGCACCTGCAGGAGCGGTTGATAGTGACTGCTGAGTAAGAGTACTGCTATTCCCAAGGCTCTTGGGTTCAGGATCCTGAGTGTGTCATTAGGGTATGATGAAAAGGAGATGGTGGCTAAGGTGGCAACAAAAGTTTGACTTACCTGGCATATGTTGCTTCCTTTCTCTCCCTCAGGGTGCCTTGCTGCTTCGCCTAGATTCACTTGTCTGCCCTGGGTGTGGTCAGTTGATGGTTGAGATGGCTGACCCTTTCTGCATAGGAGTTGCTTCCCTGGATGATGGCAGCAAGGGCTGGACTGAAAGCAAGACTGAGGGCCAGAAGGGTACTGCCATCCGTGGGGCTTTCGTGCCTATATTCCAGTTGGTGGTAGTTGGTCAGCAATTATTATTGCTGGCAATGAGCATCGAGATAACAGATGTAAAGTACTTTGCTATATAAATGTGCTATTATTATTATTATCTAGAAGTTGAATGCAGGCCTTTGGACCCCATAAGCATTACTCTTTCACTACATTGACCTTCCTTTCCTATACAGGGAGTAAATCACCTTCTGAAAGTATCTGGTGGAGTGCCAATAATTACTTGGCACTAGAATTCAGTCAATCCCAACAAAAACTCACTGTATGGCTGCTTAGATACAAACACTAATAATACTTTGGATTTAGATAGAAACATTCTCCCCAGAGCTCACAATACAGTTATATGTCTATAAACAGCCAACCAACTGTCAGAAAGAAGCTCATGGATTATGTCTCCTGACTACAAAACAGAGCTCTTAATTTAATGTCCCTGTTACATTTTGAGTAGTAGGTCTTACTTGGCTGTCAGAACAGAATGTTGAGATAATTAGGGTCACAGTGACCTCTTTCTTCTAACCCAAGTCAAGTTATATTTGAAAGTTGACTAAAATTGTTCTACATTCAGTTGCCTATAGCAAAAGTTAAATGATGTAACAGTACTTTTCCTTCCTTTTTCTCCCTTAGTATAAAGATATGGTGCCACTGCTAAAAGTTCTCACAATAATAGACAAAAATTAATACCAACCAGCATTCTTTGGCCCATATTTTAAGGACAAGCTCAAGTGCCAACTCCTTCAAGATCTCCCTCCTCTAACCCTCCATAGTATTAATTCTTGTACTTCATATATGTGTATATATATATAGAGAGAGAGAGACATATATATGTATATATACATATATGTATATGTATATATGTGTGTATATATATATATATACACATATATATACACTTTGTTTTTTAATTAAATTTTATTTTTAATTAACAAACATTTATTTTCTCTCCCTCCCACCATGCATCAGTGAACCTCTTTAATTATTTATTTATAGAATTCATTTCTTTTTTAAATTTTGAACTCCAAATTCTCTCCCTTCCTCCACTCCCTCCCCCACCCACCGAGTGAACAAGCAACATGATATCAATTATACATGTGAAATCAAGCAAAACTTATTTCTATATTACCCATGTTTAAAAAAAAGCATTAAAAAAAAGAAAGTTAAAAAATTGTACTTCAATCTGCTTTCAGACTTCACCAGTCCTTTGTCTGAAGGTGGATAGTATGTTTCATCATAAGTCCTTTGGAATTGTCTTGGATCATTGTGTTGCTCAGAACATCTAAGTCATTCATAGTTGATCATACAACATTGATGTATGTTGTACAATGTTCTCCTGGTTCAGCTCCTTCATTTTCCATTAGTTCATATAAAGTCTTTCCAGGTTTTTCTGAAACCATGCTGCACATCATTTCTCATAGCACAATAGTATTCCACTTGTTCAGTAATTCTCTAATTGATGAGCACCCCTCCAGTTTCCAATTTTTTGCCACCACAAAAAAAAAAAAAGCTGCTGTAAGTATTTTTCTACATATAAGTCCTCTTCCTCTTTTCTTTGATCCCTTTAGGATACAGACCTACTAGTGATATTGGTAAGTCAAAGGGTATGCTCAGTTTTATAGCACTTTGGGCATAGTTCCAAATTGTTCTCCAGAATGGTTGGAGCAGTAGTGAACCTGTTTCATTGCAGACCCTCCAACCTTTGTCAGTGTCTTTTTTTTTATCATCTTTGCCATATTATTAGTTTGAGATAATAAGATCTTAGAGTTGTTTTAATCTGCATTTTTCTAATCAGGATCACTTTTTTACATGGCTTTAGAAACATTTCTCCATCCATCCAATAACCTATTCTGATATTTCACCATGGAATAGAGATGGCACTGATTTCTCAAAGGCTATGCCAGTAGAATGACTGTGATCTCTGCCAGGTTCTACTTATGTGGACACACCTGGCTACAAATTGTTGCTGCAATCTGAGAATCAGCCTAGCTAATAAGGGAAACAGGCTCATTGCCAGAAGGGTGGCCACTAGGTGATAATTTTGTTTTGTTTTGATTTTATTCTGTTTTCACAGCTATAAGCAGAACAAACTATGAAACGGTCTTTTGTCTTGTGCAGCTCTTTTCTCATAGTGATGGTAGCAGAATTGCTTTAACGGGTGGAGACTGAATTGGGAAATAACAGTTTCCCATCTTAGGCAATCAATATACAAGCATGTATTACCTCACTGGTGCTCTGAATGTGCACCCTTTGATCAGGGACCAATACCATAATTGACAAATTATTGAAGGAACTGAATCACATATGTACTGATATTCTTGAAGTAAATTAGAAAACCTGAAGAAGTTACAGCTGAATGAAAATATATCATTGTGCTTTTTCTAAAAAAAAAAAAGAGTGTCTAAAGGCATCAAGGGACATAATTCCAAAGGAAGTTTAGTCTACTTAGGTTGATCACATATACAAACAAAGCACCAGGATGAAAATCCCAGTTTACACACCAACATACATGGGAAAAGATGAAAAAGTAGACAGATTGGATCTGAAGTTTTAACCCTTTTTTTTGTATCATGGATCCCTCTGACAATCTGGTGAAGTCTATGGACCCCTTAAATGTATATAAAATACAGTGGATTACAAACGATATCAATTATATTGAAATAAAGATTTAATTCTCTTTTTCATCAAGGTTCATAGACTCCCTGAAACCTATCTAAAGACTCCTTGGGGATCTATAACCCCCAGATTAAGAACCCTTGAATGATAAATCCTCCAAAACTAAGCCATTATTAAGGAACCGATGATAAAGCCTCAGATTTTTACGCAGAATTTTTAATGAAAGTAAGAAATAAGATGACCTTATTGAGAGATCTTATTGCAAGAAAACAAATTTTGAACCTCAGAGATTAAGTACAATGGGAATCATGTCTGAAATATGGTTCTATAAGGAAATACCATTTTCAAAAGGAATAGATTAAATTTGTGTTTTGGTTTGGTTTTTTTTTTAGTGGTTGAGTAATAATGTTTATTAAAAGGATATACTCATGTGAAGAAAACCAGGAAGTAGAGAAATTAGTTTTGTGAAGAATAATGGGAGATGAAAAAAAGGATTTATGTAGAGTCCAACAGAACAGGAGTTTCCCTCAGGAAAAAAAAATCGTAAACTTTGCATGGTGGAATGATAAAGTAGTGATCGAGGGATTAGATAATCCAAACATCTGCTGGAAAGAATACTGGAGATCACTTGGTTCAACTTCACCATTTTACAAATGAGGCCCTAGGAGGTAATTTACCCAAGGTTATATTACTAATAAGTCCAGCCAAGATTTGAAGCCAGGAGGTTGAAAAGGAACTGACACCAGTATACTGTTAGTTTAGGTTTGATTTGAGGATAAAATGAGACACTCCCAAATCATTAAACAATTAACAGAAGTTTATAAAAATTCTAACATAGAAAGGATATAGAAGACTACACTGACTTAGCTTCTAAAGACCCAGCTGCCCTTGTCTCCATATCAAAATACTTCTGGTTAACAGGACAGGGTAGGGTGACTATTGTGGTCTTCAGACATTCACCACATGGGTAAGACTTTTTAATGCCTTCAAGTGATAAGGAGGCTACATCAAGGAAGCAGAGGCCAATCAGGTCTCAAAAACAGCTTTGTTGCCTTTTAGGGAAAACCAGTCTCTGTTGTCAGGCAGTTAGAAGGGGAACACTGATAGATATTGGTCCTATCATACAAGCCCTCTGCCTCCAAATTCAATGCCCTTTCTACTACCCTATATTATAGAGGCAGAAATGATAGACACAGGAAGATTTTCTCAAGACAGTTGAAAATGAAGGTCTGGAATTTATATAAATCATGGCTATATATATAATTCTGGGATTCATGTTCAAAGAGGTCATCATTGAAGTCATGAACATATGTGATACTGTTAAGGGAGAAAGTGTAGAGAGAAGAAGAGGGACAGCAGATGAATATTTATTCTGAAACTACCATGTTGTAGTCACTGTGTTAGGTAGTGGAGATGCATAAAAACAAAAATGAAACTGCCCCCATCCCTGCCCTCAAGGAGATTATATTCCATCGAGGGGAAACAATCAGAAAGCCAAAACATAAATAAGTATATTCAAAACAAACACAAAAAAAATTAAAACCATCAACAAGAATGTATTAAGCACCAAGCATTAAACCAAGATATGGAAATACAAAGACAAGTATAAGTGTAAGTGAAAGCTTATAAAGGGAGGAGTGATATTTGTGGTTAGAGAGTGAAATTTAAAAGTTCTAGATCTTGGAAATGGTTAAATTCTAAGAGTTAATGAGATCTAAGATATGTATCATTGGGTGGCTGAAGTTGAAAGTAGAAGGCATTTATTGAAGTTGAAGAAGAATCCTATGGTCAGATTATTATATATGTAATCAGGATTAATACTAAAGTCCCCACAAATGATGTCATGAAATGGGGTATTGGGCAAGATTTGAGGCAGACAGTAAAGTCATTTAGAAAGTTAGGAGAGCTTCTGGAAGATCCATAGACAACAACAAGGATGAGGAAAGGATAACATAAATGGATCACTAGGATTTCAAAAGAGAACAGATTAGGATTAACTGCAGAGAAATGGTCTACATCTCTAGTCCATGTCTACACTATGTATAACATAGGAGAGAACAAAATGCATGCCAGCACTCCCTCTTGGTCTTTTGTGAGTTCAGAAGAATAGAAGGAGTAATAGCCAATGCAAAGGGTAGAAATGAATGTGCTATCCTCAGAGAAGATTCAGGTTTCCGTGACATAAAATGCAGAATGCAGAAACAGCTCAATAACTACAAGTAAGTCACTAAGGGCATGTTAAGCAGTGTCCCTTGCAGAGAGTAGACAGAAAGGCATGAATCTAACACTTAACAAAGTCAGGAAAATAAGAAAAGTCTGTAATTCTATCTCTTTGAATGGAAAATTCTAGTAGGAACATTATCCTAAACCCTGTCCATGTCCAAGTTAGCTTAGTTTTTCCTTAAAAGATATTAACGCCATCTTCAAGAAGTGGTCGACCCAATTTATAAGAATATAAGTCATTTCCCAACTGAGAAATGGTCAAAAGGATATGAACAGGTCATTTTTAGATGAAGAAATGAAAGCTATCTATAGTTGTATGGGAAAAAATGGTCTAAATCACTATTGATTAGAAAAATGCAAATTTAAACAACTCTAAGGTATCACCTCATACTGTTATGGGAATCTGGAGATCTTCCCTGCCCCTAGGCCCTTTGATAGGTTTAAGTGGCTCTGAGAACCTTCCCTGATTTGAAAGTATACTCTGCCCATTAATAGGCTGAATGTGGTCACATGGAGCCTGTGGTGGGAGGCTTGTTCTTCAGGAACGCACACACCTTATCACTTTGTGATTGGGCAGTGGGTCAAGAGCGTTGTGACATTCTCTGATCCAGGAGAAGGCTATATATATACCCTGATGTGAGGTTTTGCTTTGGGGCTCACTTTGGAAAGAGTTATATGATTTGGCCAGATGAGACTCTGGGAAGCTGTTGAGCCCCCCTTGGCTTTGAAAAACCCAGATGTTGGTGCTTCCCTCTCTGGTAACTGATTAGGTATAGATGTAATGGTCAGCCGCTGGAAGCCTGTCTGCTGATCTGTTTCTTTGTCTGCTTGTAACTTCTGCTTGTAACTTGTGTTTGTTAACTTCTGTTTGTATTCTGTTTGCATTCTCTGAAGTTCAGGATGCTGACTTTTTCCCCTGAACTAGGTAAATGATATGTGTTTGACTGATTAAAGTAAGACTGTTAACACATTTTGAATTGCTTTCTTTTAGAAAAGCAGATCTAATAACCTGTGCTAGCAGCCATCCTGGGTATGCTAGGGTGCTTGCTGATACACATACCTATCATATTGGCTAATATAACAGAAAAGGAAAATGACAAATGTTGCAAGGGATATAGGAAAATTGGGACCCTAATGCCTTGTTGACAGAGTTGTGAACTGATCCAACCATTCTGGAAATCAATTTGGAACTATGCACAAAAGGCTATAAAACTGTGGTCTATATCTCAAAGAGATTTTTTTTAAGGGAAAAAGACCTTTGTAACAAAAATATTTATAGCAGCTCTTTTTGTGGTGGCAAAAAATTGGAAAAATCAATTGGGGAATGGCTTAACAAGTTGTATTATATAACTGTGATAGAACACTGTTGTGCTATAAGAAAGAACAAGCAGGATACTTTCACAAAAACCTGGCAAGACTTACATGAACTGATGCAAAGCAAAATAAAAAGAACCAGGAAAACATTATATACAGCAATATACATTATATACAGCAATATTGTAAGGATGATCAACTGTAAAAGACTTCGCTATTCTCAGCAATACAACAATCTAAGACAATTCCAAAGGACTCATGAAAAATGCTACCCACTTTCAAAGAAAGAATTGAAGGAGTTTGAGTGTAGATCAAAGCATACTTTTTTGCTTTATTGTTCTTGGATTGTCTTTTCTCTCACAACACAACTAATATAGAAATATGTTTCGAGTGGCCAAATGCATGTAACCTATGCCAAATTGCTTGCCTTCTCAATGAAGGGTAAAGGGAGGATGGGAGAAACAATATTTGGAACTCAAAATTTTTTTAAAAACTTATTTACAGGTGATTGGAAAAAAAAATAAAATATATTTTCTTTTAAATAAAAAAAAGATTTGGATGACCCAGAGGACTAAAGGCTCAGACTATTGATATTACTTCTAGTCATCTGAATACAAAACATCCTGAGGAGGAGCTCCAGGTACCCTCTCTGATGCTTGACCACTGGATTGGAATGGGCAACTCAGGCCCTTACTTGTCTGTCCTTGTTGAATATCCTTCTCCTGTTATAGCTAAGTGAATCTCTTGTTAACTGTTGCATGACCTACAAGTTTCTCATTTTATTCCAGCATGTTACCTAAACTACCATGGGACTGGCCTGGATCAGATGATCCTAGAACAAAAACCTAACAAGAAATTAGAAATCTGTGTAGAGAGGATACAATCCATTTCTCAGGCTAGCTTATTGTTCTGAAAATAGTCCGCCTTGGATATAGGTCATACTCTGAAAATGGCATCACTTTGAAGAAAGCAAGTAGCCAAATCTTGTAAAATAAAATCAATTGTAGAATATATTCAGGATTTTTACAAGATAGATTTGGAGTAGGGGAAGAGGGAAATATATACTATATTTATAAGAATCTTAGAATTAGAAGAGACCTCAGAAGCAATCTAATTCAACTCATAACTGAACAGAATCCCTTTTAAGCAGTGGTCACTTAGCTTTACAATATTATATATCTGTTTTACTAAATTGGCTTTTTTGGTTACAAATGTCATTTGCCTGTTGATAATGTGGACAACTTAAAATAAGAATTACACTTCCCATGTATACATTGTTGTTTTTTTTTAAATAATTTACTAAGTGATTTTCTTACAGCAACTCTATAAGGGAAGAAATGGCATATTATACATCTGAGGAAACTGAGGATCAATAAGATGTCTGTTGTCTTCCAGCTAGCAATTATTTAAGGGTCTGAATGACTGACATTCAGAGTGTGAGAGAATAAACCCTGAAATGTAGGTCTGTACTCTTCTTTGATTGCCTGTGATTTCAGAGGTTGACTCTTGGTACTGACTTTGTTCTGGGTAGCCTTAATTGAGCTGAGGTGCCAATGTTATACCACTGTGGCTGTATATTTGGACTATCTTCTCTAGACTCTATACTGCATGAGCCTTCCTCCTCTCTGTCACTGTTCAGACCTGACTTGGGCAAGTCTCTTGGTAGTTTAGGTCCAGTTTTAGAATGAAATAAGAAACTTATAAAACTCATTCTATAACTTTATAAAAGGTGTTTTTTATAACCAAAGCATAAACATTATACTCAACAAGGCTCCAATATTTAGGTGGGAACTGTA
Organism: Pseudochirops corinnae; assembly: GCA_028646515.1. Taxonomy (NCBI): domain Eukaryota; kingdom Metazoa; phylum Chordata; class Mammalia; order Diprotodontia; family Pseudocheiridae; genus Pseudochirops; species Pseudochirops corinnae. The sequence continues at coordinate 158,210,235 of CM053587.1, read as the reverse complement.
CCCCCACCACTTTGCCTCCATATAGAAATGTAACTGGTGAGCAGGGAAGGGTGGGATAATTCACCAAGCCTTGAGACATCCATCAACTCTGAAGGATCCTGACTCTCTTGGGTAAGAATTTTTACACCTTTAGGTAACCAGAAAACATGTCAACATGACCTGAGGCCACAAGAAGCTATATCAGTGGCATGAGGAAGTAGACCAAGTAATTCTTGGGGGCAAGTTCTTTTCCTTTTAATCTAACTTATATGAGAAAGGAAAGGAACCCTGGTAGATATTAATCTTTAAGGGGGAACTAGAACTTCTTATGTGAGGGCTTACTGGGCTCTTTGCAGAGCTGTTCATCCACCTTTGGTGTCCACCTTTCATCCAATTCTCATCTGCTGTAGCATGTGCAGAAGCAACACTCCAGTAAAACCATCTCAGCAAATGGGCTAAATCAGGTTGATGGTAACTGAGAGGTTTCAAACCCACTGGTGAGTTAGGGAGATGTCTTTAGTCCTCTGGGTCATCCAAGCAGGTGAAGACTTCCCCCAGAGGAATGGATGGATGTGAACAATTTGTTCCAACAGCCATGAAGGCAGCTGAAGCACTTAGAGCTTGGTCAGTCATCTAAGACTCAAGGTCATTCACTGCATTCTGGGGCATCATCAGTCTTTCTGACTTTTGTCTTGCCACCAGACTTTGATGACTCTGGAAGAGAGAATGAGGTTTGTGCAACTCTACCTCACTTAAATCCAATTCATGCACAAGTCATTGTGGTATCATTGGTCCTCTTTGAAAATGAAGGATGAACGATAAACAACAAGAAAATTATATTTCATTTGAGAGTGGGGACAGCGTACTATCTAAATTTTACTACCTCATTCAGAGGCTAACACAGTGTTCTGAATGCTACTTACAGAAAAAATCTGCAATTTCATCAGTATAGTGAACTCTCCATACGTGAACTCCCTCCACCAATGCAGACTGTAACCCTTCTGTGACTTCATAAATCAGTCCTAGAAAGTGGACAGAGGCGCTAAATGACTTTCTCAGGATCACTGAGCTAGTGAGTATAAGAGGAGGTGATTTCAATCCAAGATTTCTAAGCCCAGCATTTTATTCTCTCTTTATTCTCTCTTCCATGACTTATTCTGCCTAAATAATGATAGCTCACATTTACTTAGTCACATAACAGATGTTTGTTGGATTGAATTAAGATTAGTGAGTGAGCTTCTATTGGCTGTACCCATAGCTCCATCATGAAGGACCTAGTGTTTTTCCTTATTGGTGGAATTACCTGCTTAGCCTACATGAGCAAAGTTCTCACCTGCCTGAGATGAACTTCTCAGCAACGACATCATTTTTAGCAGCCTAAGATGTATGCTTCTCATTTCCTATAGAAGTCACCAAGAAAGCAGGTGGGCGTTTGTCTACTCGTGTCATTTTTAGAAAGTGATTGTGCAGGCACTTTCCATTAATCAGCTGCAATTGTTTGTAAGCGTTTACTCACTGTAGCTACAAGTCTGCAGCTGTGGTAAAACCTGAGCTCTCTGGGATTTCTCAAGCAGCTTCTCAGGCTTAATTATTGTAAAGGAGAGAAAAGCTGCACCTGTTCTTAGGCTTCCAGCTATATCAGTGAATTTCATCAAAGAGTTTTGGAAGGGAGTGTCTCTCATGCCGGGCGGGGTCTGCAAAGGACCTTATTGCTTAAGACTGAAAGCTTCCTGAGGAGAGGGAATATGACTTCGCTGTGTTCTGATAGTCCCTGGGAAATACAGGTATCTGAAAATGAGCACAAAGGGACAGAGAAAGAGGACTGACTTGCTGCTAAACCGCATTAGCCAAAAGTGATAGAGCAGACAGAGCACTTGGAGTGGGAGTCAGAAGATGCAGAGCTAATTTGAGTTCTGACACTGGCTCATTGTGACCTTGGATAAATCAACCAATACACATTTGTTAAGCACCTACTTCTGTACGGGGCAGGTGCTAAATGCTGGGGATAAAAAAAGGGACAAAAGGCAGGCCCTGCCCTCAAGGAGCTAACAGTCTAATGGAAAAGACGACATGCAAATATAGACAAAGTAATATAAATAGTAACTAATTAGTAGACAGAAGGCACCAAAGGGTAGGATTTGGGTTGGAACTTAAAGGAAGACTGAGAGGTCAGTCATTGGAGAGCAGGGAAAGCATTCCCAGGCATTGGGGACAGTCAAAGAAAATGCTCCAGAGATGGAGAGTTTTGTTTTATTGAATGAGGGGTAGGGGTGGGGTTTGACATGATCAGACGTGCATTTTTGGAAAGTCATTTTATTAACTGAATTGAGAATAGACTGGAGAGGAGATATGGCAATAATCAAGGCACAAGGTGATGAGGGCCTGCACCAGAGTATGGCAGCATCTGGGGAGACAGAGAGGTACTTGGGAGATTTTACAAAGGTAAAATTGACAGGCCTTCACCACAGATTGGATATGGAGAGATGAGAGATAGTGAGGGATCCAGAATGATGCACAGGTTGTGAGCCTGAGAGACTGAAAAGATGGTGTCGCCCTCTCCAATAATAGGGAAAGTAGGAGGAGGGGAGAGTTTGGGGAAAAGGATAATGAGTTCTGTTTGGGCATTCATTTCCAGGCATCTGAAAGATGTAACATTGGAGGTTAGCAGAGATTTAAGGCAAGATAGGTAGATCTAAGAATCATTGGCATAAAGATGGGAGCTGAAGAGATTATCTAGTGAAGTTGTTACTGTTGCTGTGGTTTGTCCTTAGTTCTCAAAGAAGACCCAGACATCTGGGAGGCAATGTCATCATATGCAAGTGAACTGAATTTAAGTGAGGGAGGGCTGTGCAAAGTCACCAGCCTCACTTTCTCCCCCAGAGCCACTGGTTCAGAACAACTGGAGATGGCCCTGGATATAGTGAGAGACCTTGGCCTTTTTAAGCTAAGGTCTTTGGTCTTTAACAGGTCTCATTTTGACTGAGGCAATGCCCATTCAGTGATTAAGGCTAAGTAAGAAATGAGATAGAGAATGGCCTCTCTACCTAGTAAAAAAAAAAAAAATCAATCCAGGAGGAGAAGAACCTCAGGGTTTCTGGATCTATATCTTACCACTCAACTTAGCTCTGGAGGAAAAAGTGAGGCGGTGACTTTGTACAACCCTCCCTCACTTAAATTCAATTCACTTGCATGCATGGTATCACCTTCCTGATGTCATGATCCTCTTTGAGAACAAAGAACAAGAAACAACCTCTATGTACCCATAGAGGAACTGCCCAATGGGGACCCAACACTGGAGCTGGCCAATTGGACAACAAGCTTTTATTTCTCTCTCTCTCTCTCTCTCTCTCTCTCTCTCTTTCTCTCTCTCTCCTTCCATCCCTCTCTCTCCCTCTCTCTCTCTCTCCTTCCCTCCCTCTCTCTCTCTTTCTCTCTTTTTCTTTCTTTCCCTTCCCTCTGTCCTCATAGGGTATCATACTCCTACCTGCAGGTGCTCTGCCCAAAGGAATGTAAATATAGATCTCTGAAAGCTTTTTTTTTTTTCATTAAGGTCCGTGCCTTAAACACAAATCACTCTGGCTCACATGGATTGGTCAACAGTAAGTCCCAAGCTAAGCCTCACTCGGTCATTGTCCAGGCCTTGCTTGGTTCAGAGCGAGTGTAAAGAGGCCATTCTCTGCCTCATTTCTTACTTAGCCTTAATCACCGAATGGACTTTGCCTCAGTCAAACTGAGACCAAGTGAAGTAGTATAAAGGGAGAGGAGAAGAGAGCCCAGGACAGAATCCTGAGAGACACCTATGGTTAGAGGACATGATCTGGAAGAGAATCCTTTCTGTGCCTGTAACCTGTTTCCTAGTCTGTAAAATGGAGTGATGAGGCCGGAAATAACCAGGGTAAGTAGAAGAGCACTAAGGTTTTTTCCAGTTCTAATGGTCTCTGTAAAAGTTGGTGCTTCTATCACATCATAGGACCTTCCTGTGTACACCTTTCATTGCATCCACATTTTGCCCATTTTGTCTAGGTTTCCTAATCAAAGAAGATAGCATGATATAGTGGAAAGAATGCAAGGTTTTGCATCAGAAAACCTGGGCTGACATTTCAAATCTGTCATTTACTACATGTCATTTAACCTCCATGGGCCTCTTCTTTATTATCTATAAAATGGGGAGATTGGACTAGATGGCCTCTGAAGTCCATTCCAGCTCTAAATCTATAATCCTCTAATTCAAGAAAGATGCCTACACTCAGGTAAACTCTGAGGTATATTGATAAGGTACAAAATAATCTTGTTGTACCCTAACCCCAAATCCCAGGTCACTATATACCACCTGATTTGTAGGCCACCATTAAGCCCCTTTATATTTTTGTCCCTGTCGCTATCCTACATCTTGTCATAGCTTGAAACTGCTTAAGGCATGTCTGGGCATTGCTCAAGGCATAGTCTCCTGCCTCCTTCCTCAAATCAGCATTCTATATATTCTCCTTGAACCAACATAAGTGTACAAGGTTCAACTCAGGGTTATGATGTAATGTAGAGATCACCTAGTCCTGTTCCGCTGACCAAGCAGGGTCCCCATACCCTTCACCCAGAACATGACCTCAACTAGTTCTGGGGAATTCCATTCTCCCTTACCCCATGATCCTCCACCCTGTTCTGGAAAGTGCTGACTATGATCCTCCACCCTATTCTAGGAGGGACCCCTAAGCCACAGGAAGATCACACCCTTGTACCCTTGCACTATATTCCCAAATTAGCCCTGAGCTATAGATCTAACCAATGGCTGTCCTTTGCTTCTGTATGTCATGGCTTCTGCTAGCTCCCCTCCGTGATTGTGGTTTTTGTGGTTTTAGCCTTTATAACCAAAGCCTGTACCCCCAATGGATCACTATTGATTTGAGTTTACACTCTGATAGTTGCGCCCTTGCTTAATAAATCCACACATAAATTTACCTTGAACCCAGGTCTCAGCTCACTCTTATTCTCTGCACAACAATCTCAGAGACAAAACAACTTCAGAATTCCACAATATTGGAAGGAGGCCCTGGGGCCTTTTATGTCTATGCCATAACTGAAAGAGAAAGTCCAGTACTCAGGGACTAACTGCATTTATGTACTCATCAGTCATTTTAACCTTTTCTGACTGTCTACATATGCTCCATATTCCCTCTGAGAAGTGGGCCTTATTCTACCAAGTGGTTTGAGAAACAGTGCAATATTAGATCATATCACCAAGTCACTAGTAATGGAATGTAGTCAATAGAAATCCAAGACAGGAAATCATCAAGTAGAATAAATTTTAGTTTCTCCAGGTTGTGTTTCTGAATTTCCTCTCAAAAAATTTATCCCTGATTATAAGACTATCATAGTACTATTTCATCTTCCTATAATTATAGATTATAGGAGCGATCCATAAGGTTAAGTTATAGTCAAGTATTCTTAATGAAATTTCTAGGATTAAAAAATTGCTTTTTAATTTATCCCCAAACTCAAACTTAATTAGCTATAGCTGATCCAGGATTAGTTGACAGAGAAGAAAATTTATTCTAATAAACTTCATGATTTATTGCATTAAATATTTTCAACATATTTTCATAATTCCCAATTTACTTTGACCCTGTTAAATATATGGGCTTGGAAACATGGATATATGATGATACACAGCTTGAGAAATCCAAAAAACTAAAAATATGCAGAATGAAGGGACCTCAAAAGCTATAAATTAGTGCAAAAAAAATTTAAGGAAAAGAACCAGGATGGGCTTCTGAATTAGGAATCAGAAGACATGAATGGATTGTATTCCCAGCTCCAATACTTCACTTTTTCAACAAGCATTTATTGAATCTACTATGGTCCAAACACTGTTCTAGGTGCTGGGGATACAGAGGTAGAAATTATATAATCCCTGCCTTCAAGGAGTTCACATACTACTAGGGAAGCACTCTTCAAAGTGTAGTCTGCAAATCCCTGGGTGTCCCCAAGACCTTTTCGGAGGATACTCAAAATCAAAACTATTTTCAAATAAATTTTCATAAGATATTTTTTGTCTCTTAAAATACTTCTCCTTTTTCCAACTACATAATGGTGTGGATGGATTATCTTCATATACTTCAATATATCACAACAGAATAAAGGCAGAAGCAGAGAATCCAACTGTCTTCTGTTAAGCCAGACGTTAAAGAGATTTGCAAAAATGAGTAAAACAATAGTACTTATAGCTAATTTTTTTAATTTTGCAAAATAGGTATTTTTGCTAAAGCATGTTATTTACATTAATATTTAAAATGAAGTAATAAATAAATATTTTAAAAGTTATCAGTAGTATTTACTGCATTAGAAACTGAAACCAATAACTTCAAAAACATTTATTAATTCATTTTAAATTCCAATAATAAATCCATTACATATTAATATATATAACAAAAATTAAAATCTCATGACTATGACTGTAAGCTATTATTACTGACATAATATAAATCATGAAGACTGGCAATGTGGATAGAGTGCAAGGCTTAGAGTCAGGAAGACCTTGATTGAAATGGCCCCTCTGACTTATCCTAAGCAAGTTCTTTAAGCTAAGTCACAAAAGAGTAACTATCTACGCTGGTAGAGGGACTTCCGTGGAGAGAGTTCATCATGTTCATGAGCTCACAAATCTTTCATGCATCTGCTTATCTATGGTCTAAGGAAATATTCTTTATAACATGAAAGGACACTTTCTCAGGGCAGATCTCTATTTTGAAGAGTTGTCATTAAATTGGGCTCCCTCTACCGTACATTTTCTATGGAGGCATAGCCCATATGAAATGGAGACGAGAAGAAATGCATGCTTCGAGAATGGTGGAAGGAAGGATAGAAAGACTGGCTGGCACATAAAAGGAAAGAAAAAAGGCAAGTATAAACATTGAAAGTCTTCATGATGGGCTACTCAAACAGGTCAGATATCGAAAGAGTGTCCAAGCAGGAATTCATGATCCACAACTAGAAGGCTTTGGGAAAGGACACAGGAAAAGGGAAGAAGAATCCCGCAGTGATAATTACTCACGTTTGCATAATGCTTTACAGAGGCCCTTCCTCACAATAACCCCATGTGGTAGGCAGCATCTCATTAATATCTCCAACTTACCGGTGAAGAAACTGAAGTTCCGAGCAGTGAAATGAGTTGCCTTGACACACACATGGATTGAGTGTCAGAGCTGGAATTCAAACCCAGGTGCTCAGATTCTGAGTCTAGTGTTTGTTTCTAACATTTGACATAGAAGTCAGGCCCTGGAGTCAGGAATATTCGAATTCAAATCTTGCCTCACACACTTATTATCGGCCTGACATTGAATGAATTACTTAATCTCCCTTAATCTCAGAATCGTCATTTGTAAAGTGAAGATAAATGGAGCACCTGCCTCACAGGTCTGTATCAAATAACAGATACATGGTGCCGCAAAGTCTTGGTGAAGTTTTATTTTAATACCCCCAAAATAGCTATTAAAACTTAAAATGACACTAGGTGGGGGCAGTGAATAGAGCATGGACCCTGGAGTCAGGAGGCCTCAGACACTCCTTAACCAGATGTTACACCCTCTGTGTGACCTTGGGCAAGTCATTTAACCCCAATTACCTTGCTTTCCCCCCTCCAAAAATAAATAATTTTTTTAAAGGTAACTTTAACCAAAAAATAAAGTGACTATAAGGAGTAAGATTTCTTTAAAAATAACACTAGGTGTTTGGGGTCACCCTGTACGTAAAGTGCATTGCAAAGCAAGGACTCCATAAATATTAGCAGCCGCAGCAGCGTTACAGCACACTCCCTCTAAGACAGTTAATCAGATAAAAGAGTAAAACAGTCTGAAAAAGAGACATTATAAGTACTCTGGCCATAGAGCTTTTCCTTTTCCAGGGACAGTCTTTGAAGGTTATTAGGGAAAAGAGAAGCAAAAACGTAGTGCATATAAATAGGAGGTATGTGCATTTGCTTAAAGTTTTAATACCTGTGAAATAGCACTTCCATAATAAAGGAGCAATTTCCACAATCTAGACAGATAGCCCAAATAATAAGTGTGGTATGACACAGCAGAGACTATAATTTTCCCATTCTCATTAGGCTATGGGAAGATAAAGATGGGCTCTAGCTCTCTCTTACTCATCAATTTTTATTTAGAAGGTATCTGGTTCCTCTTAGAGGATTTAAAATGTCACTGAAATTTATGCTGGAAAGTGAGTACTCAACTGGGAAGTCTCACTCCCAAACTATATTCTCTGTGGAACTCACTTGTAGACTCCCATTCTGTCATTCCAGAGATAAATATAACATTATCTCAAGAACCTGCGCTCCCTCGATATGAAAACTATTTCTCCAGGGGATACTTCCATCCTCTTCTCCTCACTGCCCAAAATGTTATTAGTGTGGAATGGAAATGAAGCCAACCAAACTCTAGCTTTCTCCAGATGGTCTGGGATATTCTATCAATGGAAAAAATAAAAAGCAATGGAAAAGATGGGCGTGGCTCATGTGAAATACATGATTTCCTTTTATAATTTTTTATAATTAGAATATTTAAAATTATTTTCAATTTTCATTGTTCGATAGGTAGCTTATTAGAGGCTGAATCAAGAAGGGCTAGCAGGGTCTAAGTTGTAGGGTGACTTTTTCTGAGCTCTCTGGTTTTGGGTTGTTTTTTTTTAAGGTGGGGGAAGGGAAAAAGTAGGGATGCCCCCACTTTTTCTTTCCATGATTAAAAGTCTTTGGTCAGTCTCTTTAGAGAGGTAATGGGGTGTAGTCATAGGCCCTGGGGCTGGGCATCAGGAAGGAGATCAGGGACCTTGTCCTGGCTTTGCCACTGGTGGTATGATCACGGATAAATCATTTAACCTCCATGACCCTCAACATCCTTGTAGGAAAAATGAATGTCGTACTAGGTAATCTGTCGGATGCCTTCTCTCTCTGACATTGTTGGAGACGATTGGGCTGCTCCTTAACCAGATGTTACACCTTCTGATCATGTTACTTCTCTCCCTATTCACTTCCTATACAAGGAGAAGGAAAAGCACTACTAACCTATGGCTGTATCATATGAAGAGCAGGCAGATGTCTATGTGGTTTGTCTGATTTGAGGCTTACAGGAAGGCTTCCATTCACCCTGGACCAAATTACCTGCTGAGCCTTCCTTAAATTCTCACTCTTCTGTTTTCACCAAAATTGCAAGTGTTATTTGTGAAGGGTAATCCATCAAGCCTTAACATCCTAGCTTGAATTAGTTAAACTGCTTTGTCAACCACTTACCTAACAGGGTGTGCTACTGTAGAAGAGAGGCCCAGGATGGGGCACTATGGAGGGAGGCCTTGGGCAGAGTTTTAGGAGTGTTGAGGAGCCTGGCTGGGGAATAGTGCCAAATATCCAACAGGAAAAGAGAAATCATAAAAGAGGCAAGGAAGCAACAATACCAAAAAAGAAATTTCACCTACCAGGGACTGCCCCCTCCAGAGCCCCAAATTATTAACCAGTTTCTAGGAGTAATCACTTTGACTTGCCTCCATGGCAGTAACCTCAACTTTCTCCTTCCTTTGCCCAATATGAACCTGCCAATGGGCAACAAGCAGGAAGACAGAGCAGAAACATGTGCTGCCACTGAAAATCCCAGACGTCTCCCTTCCCTAACTCAATGTTGCTCCATGATCTAGATCCCCTCAAGTAGAGGATGCACACTCTCTGCAGGATGCTAGCCCCCAGGTCTCTACTTCTGCCAGAGATATCTCAATGATCCACTCCATTCTAACCCTTGAACCCATTACCTTCTTGACATGTACACTGCCATTACTCCTCCAAATCCTCTGGGCCTTGCCTTCTGCCCTGCTACTTTCCCCAGCTAAGCACCACTTAGCCTTTCCATCTCCCACAAAACGAACATAAATATGAGCTCTTCAGTATGTGTTGTCTCCTCCAGCTAGAATGTGAGCTCCTTGAGAACAGGGAATTCTTGGTCTTCTATTAGCACCTCAAGTTTCAGTAAGAACTTAATAAATGTTTTTTTATTTCCATTTCCATTCCCACCTCTCCCAAGGTCTATCTCCTGCCATAATAATAATAATTACATATGAATAATATTTATTTAGCACTTTAAGGTTATGCAACATACCATATGCATATTTTATGTATAGATATGTATGTTTACATATATTCATAAATTTCATTTGATTCTAACAACCTTGTGAAATAAGTGCTATTATTATCCCCATTTTATACATTAGGAAATTGAGGCAAGTGGCCCAAGGTCACACAGGAATTTTCTGAAGCAGGATTCAAAACCAAGTCTTCCTGACTCAAGTTCTGGGGACTATGTCAACTAACTACCTAAATGCCTCAGCTGTCTAGATTCCCAATTACACCTAAGGCATACGGTCTCAGATGCTATAAATGTGTAGCTTTTGTTACTTCCATCAAAGGAATTACTTACCTTCTTGAGCAATTATCTACTCTCTTTACCCTTTTTTTTTATCATGAACCCTTCTGGCAGTCTAGAGGTCTATGAAGCCCTTCTCAGAATAATGTTTTTAAATGCATAAAATAAAATCCATAGGACTAAAAGGGAAACCAATTATTCTGAAATACAGTAATTAAAAATAAAAGTTCATAGGTCCCAGTTTAAGAACCTCTGTCCTAGAGTCTTCAGATACTTTCCTTAGACTTTAGGATTTCAGGGTAGAAAAAAAAAAGTTTCTAGAGGTAGAAAAAAAAATGCCTTCTCTTCCACAATTCAATTCAGTTCAATAAATAAACATTTACTGTGTACCTACTATGTGCAAAACATTGCTCATCCCCCTTGTTATCCTCTGGTTCCATTTGTCCCTATGGAAAAGTCCTGGGGTAGAAAGCAATGCCAGCTCCCATGAGCTTTCAGATCACTGGAATCCTCAGATCTTTTTCAGAACATCTATCTAACAATGCCTCACACATCTTGTCCTTGTGAGTTTGATTTCTTGTTCCAAAGCTTAAGATGTTACATTTATCTCTATTAATTTCCTTTTTATTAGTCTCAATCCAGTACTTTAGTCTGTCAAGATCTTTTCTGATCCTGATTTTATCATCCAGCATGTTCACTATTGCTCTTAGCTTTGTTTATCTGATGATGACACAAATTTGATGAGCATACCATCTATGCCTTTATTATCCAAGTTGTTGATAAGGTGACAGATGTAGGACCATCCATGCAGAGATGAAGCTGAGAAGTAAGTGGCAACTCACTATTCTGAGATCCTGAAAGAGAGTAGCCAGTTTTCCAGATATGAGGGAAATTCTCAGAATGGTTTTGATTTCTCTTATTAATTGTGATTTGAAGTAAATTTTCATATGGTTGTTAAATATCTTAAATCTTTTTTTTAGAACCATCTGCTTACTGCCCTTAACCACACACACACACACACACACACACACACACACACACTCACTCACACGCTCACATTTTTTGTAGGAAAAGATGGTTTTGTACATGGGGTATAACATTATAAACTCAAAATTCATAGACAAAAAAGGTTAACTCACACGTCTATCACCTATCTCTGTAAAAAGTTTATATGGGACATCCATCCAGTTAAGACCAACATACTCTCTCCCTTGAAATGTCATCTGCGTTTTTCTAAGACAAACTCTCAACTGCATGTTTGTCTTGGGATGTCCTAAGAAGGTTCTGTCAATGATTAGCTGACAGGATAAAATACCCAGAGTCCATTCAAATGGCAGGAAAAAAAAAGAATGGAGAGTAGCTATTCACCCTTCTTTCCTTGTGGCTTATTGTCTCCTCCTTGGTGTCCTCAGGAAGCACTCAGACATCCAAAGTTCCCTCAGCCTCTGCTACCAAAGCCCCATTGGCCTCCTCTAGCTCCCCTTTGGCCACAGCAGCCTCCTCAACCATCTCAGTCTCTAAAGCCACTGGTTTGGCCCAGTCCGGAGTTACTTGATTTCCATCAATCTTCCTGTCTTCCATGATCTCTTTCACACCATTAGTATCTTCTGAATTGAAGTCCACAAAACCCATGAAATGAATCTTTCAATGTTTCTTCTACCATGTCTTCAACAGACCTTTGGTGAACAGTTTTGTAGGATTGGCTCCTTGGTGCTGCATTGCTCCTTCTGTCTTCTCAACTCTGGTCAGATGGCAATGTCTTCAATTTCTAAGTTGTTACAAAAATTCAGAGCTCCTTTTGCACCTTCCACAGGGGCAAATTCAATGAATGCATACTTTTAAAGAAGGTCTTGGTTATCCTGGGGCAAGCTGATAGACATCTCCTTCTCAAACACTTTCTGAAGACTTTCTCAGCGGCACTATATACAAGGTTACTTAACACTAGTGTCTTTGAGTATACCATCTTGGTTTCTTGGTTTCCTGGGCTTTCTGTGTACCCATTTCCTTTTTTCTCTTTCCTGGTGCTTCTTTGATGGGCACTTCCTCCTCCTCTTCATTTTTTTTCCTCCCTTTCCTCCTCCTCCTCATCCTTATCTTCATCTTCTTCCTCCTCCTCATAATTCTTAGCTTTCCCAGGTTTCCCAAGGGCAGCTTTCACAGAAGTCATTTTCCCTTTGGCAGATATGGTATCCATAGTTTCTTCTTTGGAGTCATCCTCATCTTCAGAATTACCATCTTCCTTCTCATCCTCTTCTTCCTCATGCTCAGAGTCTTGTTTGGTTGAAGTTGCTCCCATTTTTGTGACTTTGGTGGCTAAAATTCTTCATCTTTCTCATCTTCGCTGTCTTCCTCAGATTTACTGTCCTCTTTCTTGGCATTCTTCCCATTTTTTTGCTCCTTTGGTTGGAAGCAGGGTGAAGGAAACTTGTTCTTTAGCTGAAGTGGCTGCCTCCTTTCCTGGTTGTAATGACTTCAGCTGCATTAGTCCCTTTCTTGTCCAGGGTCACTGTGGCCTTCTTACCAGGAGTCATGGTTGCTTTCTTGGCAGGTGTAGTGGCAACAATGACTTTTTTTGGCTGGTGGTAACTTTTTTGCTGGTATATAGCCACAACCTTCTTGCCCTTCTTCTGAGGGACCACAACTTCTTCTCCCGTTTTTTTTTCTACATCTTCTGAATTGTCCATGTCCTCACTGTCTTCTTTCTCCTGTGGGAGAAGACCCATTTTCTTTGGCTCATCTTGACTTTTAGCAGCTTTCCCAGACTTTATCATGGTTCCAGTGCATCGAGGATGCAAATTCATGGGCAGAGGCCATGGCAACTTCAGTGGAAGAGAAGAATGGGAGAGGAGTCCATTCCAAGCAGTCATTCATTGATAGAAACTGAGATGAAAGACTTGACCACTTATATTTTTATTAATTACCTCTTTATCCTGGATATTGAAACCTCATGAAAGATATTTGATATAATTGACAATTTATCTTCTTATCCTAGATTAATAATAATAATAATAGCAGTAATACAGCACTTGAAGGTTTACAAAGCACTGGCTTCTCCTTTTGGAGTACCAAAGAAATAGAAACAAAAGTAGGGATCAGTTGGAGAATGAATAAGCAAATTGTGCTTCGTGAATGTAATGGAATATTATTAAACCATAAGACATGGTTAAAGGAACAGTTAAAGTATATAGCAAAGCTAAGCTCTGGTGCTTCTTATCCCAGCTCCCACTCTCACAGATCAGTCTCAGGTCCCAAAAAAGGTTACATCTGTCCCTCATGGTTCCAGAAGTACAATTGAGGAGTCAAAGGGTAATTCCCAAATGCCATTGGCTAGAGACCCCAGACTTCCAATCAAGATAATCTGTTGAGAATTAATTTAGTCAGCCTGCCTTAAGTAGCCCTGAAAAAGTTAAATTTACTAAGATGGTATGGTAAGAAAAGTTGGTATAAAGCATCCCCCCCATCCGAATCTATGATACTTTTCCACAAGTATATACAAAGTCCAAAAGAAAGTGTACTAAAGCTTAGAGAGTTTACATGTGGTAAAAGGGTAGATAATTCATCACTACAGGTTTTTGAAAGTACTCCTCTTCCAACTGTGGTGTGCTTGCTAGGCTCCCAGCAGAGCCATGAGTTCCATCTACGCTTGGCTTCTGGTACAGACACTAGTCAGGGAATCCAGGGATGTAGCTTGGACATATATGGGAAGATGTGAGCCTGAGCTATCCTGGGTGATGATACTATGAAAATGATGAGAAGATGAAAGGTCAATATCCTTCAGAACCTTTCAAGCTTACATGGTCCTCCTTCAGTCAAAAGAGGAGGGCAAGGGGAGAAGAAGACTTGGCCAACTCCCTCCTATGGGTATTATGGAAAGTTACATACTCCAATTTCTGTAAATCAGTCCTTTCTCAAATCACTTGGTAATTTATAGATATCCTTGGGTCATGGCTAAGTAAACAGTAATATATTATAAAGGAGGGGGAAAAAAACTGAAAGACTAAAACACTTTGATCAATGCTATACAACTATGTAGAAGAGTATATAGGTCAGGAGAAGCTAAGTTCATTTCCCATCTCAAACACTTCCTTGATATGACCCTGTCACTCAACCTCCCAGTTTCTTCATCTGTAAAATCAGTCATTTTTGATTCAGTGCCTCAATGTCCCTTTCCTTTCTAAATTATGAATTCAAATCCAGGCTCAGACACTTACTAGTTGTGTGACTCTGGGCAAGTCACTTAACTGTGCCTCCATTTTTTCATCTGTAAAATGAGCTGGAGAAAGAAATGGCACACCATTCCAGTATCTTTACCAAGAAAACTCCAAATGGAGTCATGAAGATTTAGCTACAACTGAACAACAATAATTAATATACTTTCTGTTAATTCTGTTTTTACTATCTATCACTTAGATCAGCAGTTCTCAACCTGTGGGTTATGTTCAATTTAAATACATCCTGCATATCAGATATTTATGTTACAATTCATAACAGTAGCAAAATTACAGTTATGAAGTAGCAACGAAAATAATTTTATGGTTGGGGGTCACCACAACATGAGGAACTGTATTAAAGGGTCGCAGCGTTAGGAAGATTGAGAACCACTGATTTAGATACATGGGTTTCTTTGCTATTTACTATGTGTGTTCGTTATGGAACTGATGTTTGATGAGAAGGGAGTTGAGCCTTGGCTGCTAAGCGTGGCATACTCCTTCCACACCTATAATGTCCCAGTGATCAGAAGTTAGGTCCAACCTAATCATATCTCCTAGACTAAGATATCCAAGAGAGCAAAAAAATATAATACTAGCCCAGGACTTTCTGAGGAGAGCAGAGTGGTCCCTACTGACAGGAGTGAAAGTCTCCCTGGGAAAAGAGGCTAGAGATATCTATTCTGCCTCCCTTCAAGCTATACAATGACAGCCTTGGCTACATGTGGGACTTCATCACATATTTAATACAAGTGATAGCCCTTACTTCCCAAGATTGTTGTGGTGATAAAATGAGAAAAGTGTTATAAAATGCTTTGTAAACCTTAAAGCCCTATCAAAATGCTAGCTATTATTGTTAAACCATTTTACAGATGAGAAAACTGAGTGAAAGGAGATGAGGAAGGGGAAGAAGAGGGACCTCAAGGTAAACGGCCTCAATTTTTTTCAATAAAAATATGGGATAAAGTTCTCATCTGAGAGAGTAGGAGGGGGAAAACCATGGGAAATTCGAAGAGGGATGAAAAGGTTTGAAAGAAGTGCTGTGGGGAGTGGGAGAGTGAGTTGATTAGGGAGGTTAAGTAGGATTGTGTAATGATACTGAGATTTGAAGATCTTCCATGCCCCTTGAACTTGCTGACGTAGCAGGAAGGGGTAGAGCAAGAGAAAGCGGGAACCAAGCTAGCATCCCTGCCATGGTGACTGGAAGCAGCAGCAGCAGCAGTGGCTGCTGTTGTAGTGTGAACCACTTTTTCTTTGAGCCTGCCAGAATCTCTGCTAAGGATTCCTGCTGAGGACTGCCACGGACGGGAACTGCAGGGGGGCCGGAGCTGCTGGGAACAAGCTGCCTGGAAGCTGAGCAGTTGTCGTGAGTGAGGAGAGGAGGATCTTTGCCTGAGGTAGCCTGTCCTGTTTTGAAGGCTTGAGAATGTGGGTGTTTACTACATTAACTACATGTGCCAATTTCATAACTACTGTGTTGGCGTTGACTTTCTGGTTTTGAGACTCCGTTTTCTGGTATTTGAACAAATGTTCTAGCTATATTTCCCATGTAGAGAGCCTGTTACATTTTGTGAT
>CM053587.1:158164603-158193579 GCA_028646515.1 Pseudochirops corinnae | reverse complement strand
AGTCAGAAGGGTGATGGGGGAGGATATAGGAGAGAGCAGATGGGGGAGGGGGTATACAGTGGGATTACTGTTTTGGGGGTGTAGGTAGGGGATAGATGGGGAGAAAATTTGTAACTCAAAATCTTGTGGAAATCAATGACGTAAACTAAAAATAAATAAAAGTTAGTTCCCAAAAAAATTTTTAAAAAAGAGAGAGAATTGCTTGGAGCATCAAAAAGGAGAAGTAAGTGAATAAAACAACTGTTTAAATTGAATAAAAGCATTGGAATATATTTTCATTGCCTGTAAGCTCACAGAAAGCATCCTCAGTAGAATTCTGATTCCCTATGATTGGAGAGTGGAATCATGAACTCCAAAACTTCTGTTAACAAAGTGGCCCAAGACAGACATTTCTCATTTCCTATACAAATGAACTACTTTGAGACTTCTCTGATTTCTCCAATATGCTGCCATTTAGGTAACTCCCCTCCCCCAGCTCCTTTTAATCTTCCTTTTGTGTGTTGTCTTCTCCCATTAGATTATAAACTCCTTCAGGTCAGAGACGCTCTCTCCCTTTCAGTCCCCTCTTAGTTAGATTCTCAGCACTTGACCCAGTCAGTGCCTGACCTGTATTAGGTAATTAATACATTTTAGTTAATTAAATGACTGATTAGCAGACAAGACAACAGAAATCATGTGTAGCTCATTTGATTCCCATTTGATTCTGACCTCTAAACAGTTTTTGAAAACATTCCATTCCATATAGCTTGCAGATTAAGGCATCGTGATATCTCTTAAAAATATTTTTCTTAATTTCCTATGGATCAGTGTTCTACCAGGGCAATTGTAGGCAGCTGTTACATCTATAATAATGATCCAGTTTCAGTATAGTTTAGTGGTTGACTTCTTCCTGATATCTTTAGGTCTGTATTTATAGTGTGAGTGTTTGTTTTGTCAGTACATGAAAGATAACGGAGCTCATGATGTATACTTCTTTCCTCCAAGTTGTGTTGTCTTGACAGGTATTTCATGGGATTTTTGTTTTGTTTTGTTTTGCTGCAGACTGCAGTGATGTGTTGTATAGTTTCTACCATTTTCTTGTATGATCTACATTGATCACTAAGCCTATGCTCCTTTAGGAATGAAAAAAGATTTTATTGAATACTTACTATGTGCTAAGAGCTGGGCATAAAAAATGAAAAAAATTTGAACATTGTTCCTTTTAAGGAGCTCACATTCTAACTGGAAGAGACAAAGCATAAAAAAGAGGGCTAATGTTCATGTTCAGTGCAGGACAAATGGAAAGACTAGATAGTACGTATTTAGGACCTTGCAAGAACAGTAATAGAGCATGCAACAAGGCTCCAAAGACCTTGGAGATCAATGGCAGGATGGGTGATTCCCAACCAAAAGCCTAGAGGGTACAAGGGTCAGAGTGGAATTGGACTATGGGACACCTACCAGGAGTTAAGATGTAAAAGTTAAAATCAATTTGACAAAGGTTATCCTACACCTGGTCTTAACTGGACAATGGAGCAATGAAGATTGGGTACCAAATGATACCCAGAGTCAGCCTTCCCAAAGAAGGAAAGATATATGACTTTCCTTTGTGACTGCAGGCAATGCTGATCTGTCTTTGAGCTGTCTGTTGGTGAACTGAGCTGGGGGAGAAGAAAGTCCCTAACTCCACAGCACAGCAGCTCATAGAGATGACTGATCCCAGGCATTAATACCCTTCTTTAATTTTTGGATGTTTTCCTGAATTACTTTCATAAAACTTTCAATTTCCACGAACACATCTGCTGTTGAAAAACTTTTCATTTTAACAAATAAATATCCAAGTCTCAAAACATTTATGTGCTAGGTCTATGTCAATATACTTTTGGCAGAGTTAATGTGGGAGCCACCTATTATTAATTCAGATTACTCTGCTTGTTTTGAGGTTGCCAAAAGGGAATGAATTCTGGGTATCATTTGGTATCATATTTTAAAACACAGTAAAACCTTAATTAACCAGAGCAGGATTTTAAAAATTACATTTAAGGAGAAAGAGGCAAATTATAAGGAAACAAACTTATATCAAGGATTTACATTTCAAATAATTTCTGCATTATACTATGGAGTAGATATACATTCAGTAATATCTTCTATTCCTTTAGAATCTGTAGCTACAGGATAATCATAATCAATTCTCAGAATAATGACTCTAAAGCAGTATTCACAGAACTGTGTTGCACAAAATGGGAGCTTGGTGAAAAAATATTTTAGGATCAAGACATATTTTTTCCATATTTTAAAACTTTGACATTTTAATGGAGCCATGATCCCATCAACATGGGATCCATTCCTACAACAATTCATATTGCATCCTTTCATTACTTCTCATCTGGCATGGTTCTTATCTATGTTCTCCTACACCTGCAGTCTATTGAAAATACCAGAGACTTTTTTCTAAAACTCAGTGTTGTCTAGATACCAATTTAGAATGCAGGTAGTTTGTTCATTGGTTATCCCTAACACAGAATGGATTATATACATATTAAAATGCACTGAGACATGAACCCAACTTGTGTTTTGAAGAAGGAATCAAAAAAAATAAAAATAAAAAAAAAGAAGGAATCAAAGTCTTCTCTTCATAATATAATCTATCTTCATGGGGTTGGGGGGTTGGAAGGGAGTTGCTACTATTTGGATTCCGTTAGTTCTATTCTGTCATGTATTTGAAGATAAACTGGGTTTGAAAAGTATAATATAAATATTAAGTTGCTTTGCACTGAATCTGAGGGATGACAGAATTATTATAATTCAAGAGCTCTGAAAAAAATAAAATGAGCATGGTATTAGAGGAATACAACACATATTATTTTGGAGTGAATACTGCTGGGACTGATGAATGTTAAACTTCAGTCTTGTTAGCACACAACTTTCTAAGCCCTGAAGCAAATACTTATCTATTAATGTGCACATTGCCATGGTGAATGAAATATGGGTTGTAGAGTTTTTCCTTCAGGAAAATAGCAGTTTTGCTCTAAACCTGACAATTAATAGCTTCCAAAGAATTTATTTTTTATAAGGTCTCTTCTTGGGTGTGAGCACTTACCTCATATTAGCATAAATAGGAATAATATAGAAGAAATGCTCTTTTGGGCACCAAAGATTCCACCCAGCATTCTTTTAGATCATCTTTTCCTAGTGTATATGCCTGGCCTTTTGGGAATTTGGATATGTGTGGAGGGGGAAGAGAGTTATAATGCATTCAGTTGATTTTTTGGCTTGGAAGTGATTAACTGAACTGTGAAACTAATTCAGGGATCTGCTTTGCATTTTTGGCAAATGAGCAAATATGCAGATTCCTGTAGAACAGATGTGCATGCCGGTCAGTTACACCAGTAGCAGTTCTAGAAGCAAAGGTTCCTTCAGCTGGTGCTCCAATTAGTGAGAACATAATAACAAGTATATAATTATTCTGGGACCTGTTGAGCTTTCATCTGCTATCAATTTCACTTCATTTAAGGCCAATTTGGGCTGAACTCACTGTGAACTCTATCATTTAAATAATTGAGATCTTAGATTGGCATAGCTTTTGTGTTGTACTTTTTTTTTTTAGTTAGCCAGGAAATAGCCTTCAAAATAGTAAAAATTTACATTCAAGTAATGCTTTTTTATTCATTGTAAAGCTTTAGGAGAATTATGACATGTTATTTATAGTACTTTCCCAGATTAGTAAATTAAATGCTACTGGTGAAAAAAAAAATCTGTAATAGAAATTGTAGCTACCATGATACCTTGCATTTTCTCTTCATTTTTAAAATCATAGTGATATGCTAATATGAAAACTCAGAGAATATGAGGTACCTTTGAACTCAATTTCTCAAAGAGATTTGGAAACTTTCATCTCTTACATTCTAGGACCTCCACAAAATTTCTATCCTAATGCCTCACCATAGAGGGGAAATTGTAACAGATTCTCGATGGTTAAGCCAATAGAGTAAAAGTTATATCAGGTTCTTCTAATTTTGAAATATATCAGGTTCTAAATATGAGGATCTGATGATAAGTTGAGTCAGTCATTCTGGCCAAGCCAAGTATAGAAAAGCTCATCACTGAGCTTTTCTATACAAAAAATATAAAACGGCCTTCAGTGCTATTCAGCCCCTTCCATTTCCATGGTGATAATGGAATGGCAGAAAGGGAAGCATAAATATTAACAATCACCATTTCTAAATCATCTATAAACATTAATTTAACTGTTGATACTAAAAATGTGAGATTAAGTAAATGACGTCTCCTTCTAGCTCTGAAGCTATGACTCTGTGATCTTGTCCACTGACTATTAGCAGTCATGCATTCCTACAGCTACAGAATTGCCTCAATATTGATATTCTCATTATCAAACCAGAAGACATAAAGAGCTTGCAGTTAAAGGTAGACTAGCCAGCAGATTTGCTTTGGATAGGCAAATAAAGGAATCTATACAATTAGTTTTATTATGAACCCAAAGGCAACAAGAAACTTCATCTTATCAGATTCCTGGTCACTTTAGCTTAAGATGAACATAAATAAATACATATACAAAAAAACCTCACCACAATAAAAAACAATTATAGCTTTCATGCCATCACAGCTGCAGAAGGTAAAGAAACAGATGACTTCTTTGAAGAGCTTGTCAAAACTTTCCAAAGCAATTCAACACAAACCTTGACATCCCAGTTAAAGCTGGACACCGGGGATAACTGTGAAAAAATATGCTGCAAAATTAGAAGAAATAAAAGAGGCCAAAAGTTCATAGATTATTCCAGTGCTTCATATCTGCAGAAGTATTTTCTTCAACTAGAATAAAGTAATAACAATGACAATGTGAGGTTATTACTGCTCCAACTGAATCTGTATAACAAACATTTGATTCTGGAAAATAGGTACCAGATAAAAGTATAGACACTGATTCTAATTATTGCCATTTCTTAAAAAATTTTAAATGATATTTAAATCACCAAATACTTATTGACAATGTTATGCATAAAGTCCTGGGCTAAAGATTTTGATATTAAAAAGTTGCCACAACCAGGAGTCAGAAGAACCCATAAACTGCCTCCGTCAGCAAACATTTAATCTTCTTGACAAGTAGAAAGATATAGTAGCCAAAAGAAATCTTAGTTTATAGTGCTAGGTTATTTTCAAACTATTGCTAAGGAGAATGGTAGAAGATTATAAACTCTAGAGTTCCACTAATCAGCAAAAATCAGTGAATTAGACAAAATTTGGCACGAAATGCAACTATCATGGATCATCCCAAGAATATTTCTAAATAAAATTGAAAGCACAACAAATAGACATAAAATGGAACAGATTTTCCAGCATTTTATAGCTATTTGTTTTGATCCTAAATGATAGAGATATTTAGATTCTGCCATTTCAGTATAAATGTGCAATATGAAGAAGTAGGACTGGTAATTGAGAACATGAAATCAAGAATAAGGGAAAGACCTAACCACACACTCTCAAAAGAAATTTGTGTTAGAGGCAACAAAATTTCAAAGACTTTCAGGGATTAATATTCAAGCTATCAAAAAAAAAAAAAAAAGAACCCACAAAGTGGAAAATATCACCACAAAAATCCTAACCAAAAAAGGTGACTGCAAAACATCAGTACCTACTTATCTCCATGTCCACTTTCTCATCTCTGGAAAAACTCTATGAGAATAGTTTATACACATATCAAAAATATCCTTGATGTTCATATGAAACAGGAATAAACAGGCAATTTTCTACAGAAGACTCTCTTTTCACTGTCACAAAATTAACCAACAAGGATAAAGGTTAACAAGATTCCTTGATAGATGAAACTACAGAGATAATTTCATTCAATAATCCTCCAATTATTAATATCAAGTAATGCATAAAACAGAGACACAAGCTTACTAAGGGTGCTTATTGTTGTCATGAAGAAGAATAAAAATGAAATAAAAATCTTCAGGAGAGGCTATTGCCAGTGTACTCTTTGAAATACCTTAGGGGAAAAAAAAAAGAGAGATGTGGGAGGACTAGAGAAAAACAAATATTTTTTTTAACAAATTTTTGTAAACAATTTCAATTCTTAGCAGTATTCCAGAATTTATTGTTTCAAGGATGATTTCTGTACATTCATCATAGAATCTCAGGTTGAGAATAGGATTTGGATTTCTAAACTATGGCTTAAAATATAGGAATCACAGGCTCCTGGCCAGGGATAAAGTGTACTCAATAAAAATTGATTTAAATTGAGTCTTGTACACTTAATCCAAAGGCCTCTAAAATGAAGAGGAAGAGGCAAGGAGAAAACTATGCATGCTCATGTTAGTCAAAACAGAGGACAGTTACGATGTAGTTAGTAGATTGGTTAGACAATAAACTGGGTCCAGAATCAAGTAGATGAAGAAGAGCAAGTTGGATTGCATTTACTAAATGCATAGCACTCTCTGTGATCCCCAGTTTATCACATTTAAAAAAATCATTCTTATTGCAGTACTCTCCCAACAATGCTAGATGCCCACCAATCATGCAATACAATGATATGTGATGAACAAAAATTATAAGTGACCCAAAGGACATTGGAGATGACATGGTGAGTGGTAAATAGGCTGTAACTTATCAACTGTGACTTATTGATAATGACTGATGTAAAAGATAACATTAAGGAAATTATGATTGGGAAAGAAGGTGAGCTAGTCATGTAACTAGAACAAGGGAAAACAGATGTACTGCATAAATGTTACATTGATACACATAAAATCTGTAGAGAACCAGAGGAATATCTCCAGCATGCTGGTCAGTCTATGGAAAATTGATGGTGAAATATAGACAAGAATAATATATGAAGAGAAAGTGTTTCTGACTTCTATACATCTGTAGGAGGAGAGGGGAGTAGGGGTAGGGGTAGGAGTAGGAGTAAAGGTAGGTAAGAGGAGAGGAGGGATACTCAGAATATATTCCCACCCTTCCTCTAACTTGTGATTCCTTGGAAATTTTACTCCATAATTCTATATCTTAGTAATTATGACTATGGAAATGAGGCAAAATTTGTGGTAGTTAATTTCAATTGTATTTTCAATGGAGCAGGTTGGTAGGCTTCTATATCATTATGTGTCCATTTTGCATAAAGTATCCCTAAAGTTACCAGAGGAACTTCTCGGTCAGGTATAGGTTGGACTAGTGGGCTTCTCAAGTTCCTTGAAACTTCATGCTTCCATAGAGTCCTCCATATTCTCCTATTTGCAGAAAGCATTGTGCCCATCACATCAAGTATTAGAACATTAATGTAGGATGCCACCATGTAATTCTGAGGAAGCTGACTTATCTAACAAAGCTACATATTTTCAAATCATCTTGAGAAATGAAGCTCACAGATGCTATAAACTTTGCCTTTGAGGTCTGGAAGCAGTGATGACAAGAATACTAGACAAGATTGGAAGCACAAGCCGTTTCCTTCAGCACAAGTAGTTTCCTTCAATCTTCATTCACATTCTGCAATTCTTTTTCTGGATGTGGATAGCCCTCTCCACATGAATCCCTTGGAATTGTTTTACAGAGTTGCATTGCTGAGAGGAGCCCAATCTATCAAAGTTAGTCATCATAGATACAATGTATCTGTCATTGTGTACAAAGTTCTCCTGGTTCTGCTCTCCTCCCTCAGTCAGTTTATATAAGTCTCTCCAGGTTATTATGAAGTCCATCTGCTCCTCATTCTTATAGCACGATAGTATTCCATTACATTCATGTACCACAACTTGTTTAGCCATTCCCCAATTGATGGGCATCCCCTTGATTTCCAATTCTTCGCCATGACAAAAAGAGTTGCAATGAATATTTTTGTACATATGGGTCCTTTTCCTACTTGTATGATCTCTTTGGGTCCTAGAAGTGGTATTCCATGTTAAATTTATGCGCTTTAGATGGTTGCTTTGGACTCCATTCCTGCCTCCCACCTAGGTGTGTGCTGGAGCCAGGATCCTTAAAAGATTTCGATAATTTAATTTTAATATAATTGATCATTTTTGTAATCTTCTGTATTTTTTTATGCATTTAAAAATTATTCTGACAAAGGGTCTTCAGGTTTTATCAGACTGTCAAAAAGGTATGAAAAGTGTGAGCATTTACACCTCAGAAATCAGCAAATGCTACAAATTAGTATTTGATTTATTATTTTGATTTGTAGACTTAAGAAAGTGATGAAGAAAATGTTAATAACACAAATTGAGATTATGTTTGGCTTTTCCAGAAAGCTAACAGTTGCTAAACATTTACCAGCCCATCCTTGCTCCCACCTCAGCAATCAGACCTTATTTCTTGTAGGGATTTGGACCATGTCTCATTTCCCAGCAAAGTTCCTTTCCTCAGGCCCCAAATCATAAACCTCAACCTCTCCAACCCCAACTCTAAAAGTGAGGATTCAACATTGATAAGGAGAGGATAATGGAGCTAGTATGTGTAATGGGATAGACTGAGGAAGCTGAACTCAGAGTGAAATCTTTATATAAATACACATACACACATATATGTCTAGATAGATAGATAGATAGATAGATAGATAGATAGATAGATAGATAGATAGATAGACAGATATACATATCAGACTGTGTATCCAGGCTGGGTTGAGAGTCTAGAAAGCATTTATCCAAAAGCTTTTGAATGAGTGGGACTATAAGTAGGTATAGAATTCACATTATGTGATGGTGCCTAATTAAATCCATTGTAAACTCAGATAGTTAAGTGTACAATTAAGTAGTTAGTAACCATCTTCTGTACTACCCAATACAAAAATTTCCCCAGATCTCTAGGTGCAGTTTCAAGATACATAAAGTTGAGGACAAATCTCTGAAAGCCCCCAGGAACTGCAACCCCCAACACAAAGATGACATCAGGGAAAAGTGGTCATAAGAAAAAAGTAATATGAATAATGGACGGCAACCAATTTATCCACTGGAAGAAAAGTTAGGATGCATTAGCCAAGTTCCTGCTACCATCATTGGTATTTGCAACACCATTCAGCTCCATTGCTTCCCTCTGCTTCCCACCAAGAGATTGTATGCCCAGGGGGCTCCATATAGTCTGTCCAGGACTCACCAATTCATTTAATGTGTCACTACAAGAAGGTGTTTAATGTGCTAAGAAAGACTGTATCTCTGTTCATCCTCCATTAGCCATAGGCAACATAAGACTTTCCACATGCTATGATTTACATTTTTCAAATATAGCATTCCTTCTGTCATGCACTTCCGTCAGTAGAATTCCCTTAGAGCAAATGAGGTGCACTGCCTCTAAAAACAATCGAAATGTATCTCCTAAAGAAGCATATAAAATACGTCTGGCACCATGCGCAAGAACACACAATAAATTTCCCTTGATAGCCCTCGTTTTAACAACCTCCTCTCAAAGAGGCATTTAACGTTTTCCAGCCCTCTGAACTGTTTGTGGTGTTTGTGCTTCTTTCTCCAAAGATAGCCTTTTGTATCTTGCGTTCCTTATTGTGCTTGATGCAAAAGAAAGGTAATAAGGTACCACTGGCTCTAGCCATTTTTAAGAGTGCATTTGTTTAGATAATTAACGTGAGAGAAGGAGGCTGGTGTGGTGTGGATGAAGAATCTGCCTCAGAGTCAAGAAGACCTGGCTTCTAGGGCGGCTAGGTGGCGCAGCGCATAGAGCACCGGCCCTGGAGTCAGGAAAACCTGAGTTCAAATCCAGCCTCAGACACTTAACACGCACAAAAAACTAGCTATATGGCCATGGGCAAGTCACTTAACCCCAATTGCCCTACCTTCCCCCCCTCTAAAAAGCAAAAAACAAACAAACAAAAAAGAAGACCTCCCTGCCTCTGATACATATGTGAGAGACTTAGTCCCCCAGCTAACTCTCTGAGACAAAACTGCAAAGCTAATGCAGCTCTAGATTGGTGGAGGGAAACTACTCAACAGGGATTCACGAGAGGATGAAATCACAAGTCTGCCTTACCCACCTCCCCAGAAAAAAATTAGCTTGATAAATGGCATTTATAACAATCACATGTAGGTAAACTTTTAAGACTTGCAAAGTATTTCACATGTTATCTCATTTGATCCTCACAGCAACTCTATTAAGTAGATGCTGTATTGTTAGTCATATCAAGTGTGACTTTCCTACAGTGACATGGTCTGAGGGAGGATCTGAACCCAGGTCTCCACTACCACAAGTTCTGGATTCTATGCACTGTGCCACAGAGTTGCCTCTTGCAGCAGTTCTTAACCTGTACTCCATAAACTTGGTGGGGTTTTTTTAATATTTCAAAAGCTGCATTTCAATATAGTTGGTCTTCTTTCTAACCCTATATATTTCATTTTATGTATTTAAAAACATTATTCTGAGAAGGGGTCCATGGAAATACAAAGCACTATTAGTTTCAAGGTTAGAGAGACCATTTCTGGTTAAGGCAATAAAGAAAGCTTCCATGGAAAACAGACCATTTGAACTGGACCTTGAGAAATGAGTAGTCATTGGACTATGAAGAAGGGTATCAGAGACAAAAGGAGAAGGTGAGAAAATGGTGGGAGGCACTGGTGAGTAGTTTAGTTTGATGAATCTGTGATTTCATTGATGGAAATGACTCAGTGATGCAAATTGCAATCCATCCATATTCCCTAACCATATTCAATTCTTGTTCATGACCTCCTACAAATCTTCCACTGGGGTCCAGTGTGCTTGAGTATGCCTGTTGACATTGACTGAATAGCAATGGGGCATCTAAGCCATCCATTAGTCACTTACCTCATGACCAACCCACCTACTTTTCTGGTCATACATCTCTCTCTCATGATAGATTTGGGGATTAGTGAGAGAGCCATGTGGAAAGGTATTTGGAACCAAACTGTGAAAGACACAGAAGACACACAGTCTCTTCTCCCTTAAATACTATAGTCCAGGAGATATGATCAGGTTCAAGATAATTGTTGATTATTTTTTTCTCATTACTGAGGGAAAAGGAAAACCCCAAGCTTTACATCCAAGGTTTGACCCTTTTCCCATCAAATACCAGTTATACAATGAAAACACATAACACTTAGCCAAGAAAATCTATCTATCCAAACTGGTAGCAAAACAGCAATCAGAAATTATCCATAGCAGAATACAGACCAGATGATAGAGAGTCAGGGAGATCTCCCATTGGAATCAAGATAACTCAGCTCTATCAAAAGAAAATCCTAGATCTCACTCCTTAAGTCTCTGGTATAGCAGGCTGGGGATAGGGACATGATGGAGATGGCCAACTCCCATCATGTCTTCCTAGAGTCTTTTCCTATAGGAACCTGAAGTGGGGTTGGTCTCTTCCATCTTCCTTCTAGAAAATGGAGTACTGGAGATACCATGAAATGCAGAATAAAACAAAACCTGGTTACTGACATCAAGGAGTTCACAATCTAATGGAGGAAATAACATTCAAATAACTGAGTACAAACAAGTTATTTGCAGGATAAATTGGAGATAAATTCAAGAGAACTGGGAAAGGCTTCTTAGAGAAGGCGTGACTTTTTACTGAGGCTTAAAAGATGCCAAGGAAGCCAGGAGGCAGGGAACTGTGCTCTCTGCAATAATTTAAATGCTTGGCAGTTCAGCTCAAGAAAGGATCTCGGCGTCCAGTACATTATTTTGCCAGGTGATCTTCAGAATCTTCCTAAGGCAATTCAAATAGAAGCAATTCAGTTTCCTATCCTGGTACTGATAGACTCTCCAGGTTTCACAAGAATCAACAATGAGGACAGAACAATGGCTCAGTGGACCTTCAGTTTGGTAGACAGCCTAATACTTCTCTCCCACACTTTTCTTCAGAGCCTCCCAAACACTGAGCTAGCCCTGGCAACATGTGCGTCAATCTCATCATCTATCTGGACATCCCTGGAAAATATACTGCCAAAGGAAGGGAATTTATCAACAGCATTCAAAATTTCTTCCTTTGCTGCATCCAGTGGTTCCACATATGGATAGAGTAGTGCTGGCTGGTGGAGAACCTCTGTTTTCTTGGTGTTAATTCTTAGGCCAAAATTAGCATAAGCAACAGAGAATTGATGGAGCAGCTTAAAAGACTAAGATAGCCCAGACCATACCCCTGGATTTCCAGAACATCTGGATTTTGTGAATTGCTTAGGAAGTACAGATCCAAGGTAAAAATGGAGTATCTATTCAACAGTTCTCCAAAGTTCCTTTACATTTATGGAAAATATAATAGATGTGACAGTTTATTGTTCTATGTTTTTAAGTATTTGCTAATGCAAGCTCATGAGCCCTTTGTGTTTTAAGTGTTTCTTTTTGTGGTAAAGGAAATAGATATCTAATATCTGATATCTTCTGTGCCAATTTTAAACAGCTTTTTATTCTATAGGACAAAAATTTTATTTCTACTTATTTCCAGTACTGATCAAGTACCATGTTGTTCATTTATCTCCCTCTGCATGCATTCAAATATTCAGAATGCCCAGAATTTGCACAACCATGTAAATGTGATTTTTAAATTGCTACTGCATCCAGCTTTGGCTACAAATGTGGGTCCTTCAATTTTTGAACAGCTGTGTGGAATCATTTTTGGACATGGCCAATATGGGAATTTGTTTTGTTCAACTGTGCATATTTGTTACAAGTGTTTGGGGGTTTTTTTCTTCCCCCTGCCCCCAGTTAAGGGTGAGGGAGATGGGAAGGAAAAAATAAATGCTTAATAATTGAAAAAAATTAAAATTAGAAATAATAATTGCTGTGTGGAATGTTCTCTCTTCTAGTAAACTTAGCTGACCTCTTCAATGGTAGATCCAAAGAAGGACTTTTAAATGACACTGCTCCATCACCTGATAAATCACCATTCATTCCTCCTGGCATCTGTACTCTGATATAATCTAGTAATGATGTGGTTGCAGACTTTCTTCAATTCTTTCTGCTGGTAGTCAAATTCTTCCTTTGTAGCAGTCTTACTGAGCTAATTGATTATTTCATTACATTTGTAAAGAATCTTTTGTCTTCACCACTAATTTTTCCAAGAATATTTCATCCTCCACTGTAGCCTACATGTTGAAAGCATAATATTCAAGTGAATTCTTGGAAGACACTTGTCTCTCTGCTTCTCATCTTCAGCCTTTTATTTCTCCGATTCCTACACCATATTCTCAATGTCTTCTTTCTCAGAAGCCTTTATCATTGGTTATGGTAATCTTATTCTTCTTGTGTGCCCTTATCCACAACAGATACATTGAAGATAATAACTTCTATGTGGGATGCTCTCTCTTTTGGTGAATTTAGTTGAGTTTTGCAACAATAAGTGCAGAAGAAGGACCTCTGGATGAGACTGCTCCACTACCTTGGTAGAGGCCATCTAGACCACTTCGATCTGAAGAATATCCAGCGGAGGAGGGAGAAGTGACAACCAACAGCAGCAAGTCACATTCTCAAATTTTCTCCAGACAAGATGATCATCTGGAGAGCTATACCATAAACCATAGCCTCAGCAGAATTGCTACTCTTGGTCAGCACTGAATATTGATATTCTTGCTCTTGCTTTTGAAGATGTCCTGCAGAAACTTCTGGATCTTAGGGAGGCAAGTGGAACCATCCACCAAAATAATATCATGTATCTGTGACTTATCTAGAGTGGCATCTCTTATTGCCTTCTCCAGGAGATCCAATGTGCCATGGAAGAGGTTACCAGTCTATTCTTCATAATGGGGCATAGAATACTTTCACAGGGAGAGTCAATATCAGTACTGGTCTGAATATTGGAAAAAGATAGTGCACTCTGCACATTCATGTAGTACAGAGGTGGTAGACAGCATCTTCACCATGGCATTCCTGTGCTTTTTCTTGAACTCAATAATGAAATAATTGATCATTCAGTTGTCAAAATACTTCCCAAAATAAGTAAATGTCCCTAGATGTGAATTTGACTTTAAATATACCATCTTAAACAAGGATAGAGATACTGAAATTCCCATTTCTGAGGTCAAAGATCAACACATTTCTCTAAGAACCAACCAAGTCATTAGCAATAGCAGCAACAATTGGCTTATTGATGATTTGGAACACATTGAGACCTGAGATGGTTTCAGCATCTTTGATGACCCAGTGGGGGGAGTCATGGAAGTAGGCTGGCATTATGACCACAGCATTTGTAGCAGTATCCTCAAGATGAGCTTAAATGACTTCTTTCCTTTTTGTCAAGACTAAGGAGACATTTCCCTTGGATAGAAACTTCATGTCAGACTATACAAATGCATCATCAAACCTGTGACCAATAAGGCACTTGGTTGTTGTGTTGGTGGGATTCTTTGCAGTATCATCAAGTAAATATTCTATGTCAGTAAAACAATGATCCTGTTTCTTTGGTCATTGGCAATGATCTCCGCTTTCTATGATGGAAGACTCACATTGGAATAATTGGTGCCAAGATTAATGAAAACTGTGGGTCTTTTCAATAGCTTTGCTGAGGCATACAGGTGGTTACTGACTGATGAAGAGTCACAATGGCTACTGCTATGCTGAGTGAGCTGCTTTGTAAGTCAAGGACTTTTTCTAGAAGGGATCCTATTAATCCTTTTTAGGAGTGTAAGTAGACATAAAACTAAGCTTTGCTAAAGAGAGTTTCCCTAAAAATCTGGGCAGAAGGCAACAAGCCAGAGAGTTTAAGAAAAATCACTTCTTGGCCTTTTGGCTGAGATCAAATGTAGAAAAATCTGACTCTCCTGTTTTAGAGGTGAGGCCCATGACCAGGATGAAATTAGTCTACCATAGCCCAGAGTAAGAGCTCCTTTTCTGGAAGGAGAACTCATAGACCATGGGTGATGCTCAGGTTTGGTTGCTAAGTGAAAGGCGGTATGATAATTGTGGGAAAGCTGAAAGACATAGGTTCTGGTCTAACTCTGTCACATACTAGCTGTGTTACCTTAACAAGTCCCTTAACTTCACTAAGGCTCAGTGTCTTCATCTTCACAGTACTTTCCTCATGGGCTTAATGTGAGAATCAAAAGAAGTAAAGAATATGAATGAATTTTCTAAAATCACAACGTATTACACAACATGAGTTATTGTAATTATTTTTATTTTGAAATTTTGAAAGACTCTCAAGGCAACACTAGCAGTAGCAAGTGATAAAGGTGAAGATCTGCTACTCATCTTAGTCCTGCTTCCTCTTTGGAAATATCTTGCTCTGGCTTCAGGAAATCTGTTTCTTCAGTAGGTTTCTCTTATCTCTGAAATTTTGTTAATTAGCACCACTCTCTTCTGTTTCTCCCCCTACCTATTTTACCTCTCTGTCTTGTCTGTTTTGCTAGGTCCTGACCATGTTACACCCATTAACAGTGAGGTCCCCCACATGCTGTGCTGGATCTTCTTCTGCCTCTATACTATTTCATGCTGTGATCTCATCAACTCCCATCATTTCAATTATCCTTTCTATATGGATGATTCTAGAATCTACTTGTCTAGCTCTAAGCTCTCTCCTGACCTCCATTCTCACATCTCCAAGTGCCTTTTAGACAGCTTTAGCTGGATGTCCCTTGAACTTATCTTTTTTTTTTGGCTTTTTCTTTTTTGGAGGGCAATTGGGGTTAAGTGACTTGCCCAAAGTCACACAGCTAGTAAGTGTGTCAAGTGTCTGTGCCTGGATTTGAACTCAGGTCCTCCTGGCTTCAGGGCCGGTGCTCTATTCACTGCACCACCTAGCCTTGAACTTATCTTAAACTCAACATCTTCAAAACTGAACTCTCTTCTTCTAAACTTTCCTGTTACTGTCAAAGGTACTGCCATCCTCTAGGGGTATACAGATGTTCACTCTGGTCTGAGGGCTACAGAGCCCTTTTCGAGGATACTTTCCATCTCTGGTATCCACCAGCCACCCAATTATCACTTATGGCTCCAAGAACAGCAGCACAACAGTCACACCCCAGTAAATTATTTCAGCAGACTAAACCAAATTAAGGATAACCAACAGGCCTCAAACCTGTTGGTGAACTGTGAAGATGTTCCCCCACTAGAATGGGCAGATGTGCAGTTTGCTCCAATGGGCCATGAAGGCATTAGAAGCAAGTGCTATGGAGCTCTTACATTTTAGTTAGCCTTTGAAGATACCAAGGTCATCCACTGCATCCCAAGCCATCACCAATCATCTTGACTTTGTTTTGTGATTAGACTTTGATGACTCTAGAAGAGGGAATAAGGCCAACACTTTGCACAACTCTGCCTCACTTAAATCTAATTTATGTGCAAGTCAAAAGACCTCACCAATACCATTTTACCATTTTTCCCTACTTCAAAATCCTATGGTGACAGGCAAGTGATAAAGTTACAGATACACTAGGAGCTGTAGTCACAACCCTACACAAAGGCAGGACATAGGATTGTCTCCTCACTGGACAGAAGAAGCAGTGGGATTTGGCAGCCTCCTAGGTGAATGAATAGCCTTTTTTAAGGACTGCACTGCTCACCTCCTGGCATGATGAAGGGGCTAGAAAAGGTGCACTAAAAATTGTCTGCTTCACATAACCTAACCCTGGTCTGCTTACTGCAATAGGCAAGGATCTTATGCTGCTGCCAAAACCCCAAAATTGTGCAAAATCTTTTGTGAAGATGATCACTAACCATTGTTACCTGGAATGTGTTCATGCTTATGGACAACAAAAAAATCCAATAGACCCAAAAGACAAATGGCTCTTGTTGTGAGAGAACTCAGCAGGTATCACATCCAAATACCAGGCCTGAGCGAAATAATGCTGGTAAATGAAGGCCAGCTTACTGAAATCAGAACTGGATACACAGTTTTCTAGAGCAGCTGCAGTGATGGGGAGCACTATGAAGCTGGTGTAGGTTTCACAATCAAACCAATCTAATCAACAAGCTTGTATGCCTCCCAAAAGGAATGAACAGCAGGTTCATGGCAATGTGATTGACACTTGGAAAAAAGCACCACACCACCATCATCAACACACATATATATTCCCATCATGACAAACTAGGGTGAAGTTACAGAAAAATTTTTATGAAGCCCTGGAGATCCTCATCACGAATGTGCCAGAAGAGGACAAGCTTGGTGTGATTTTATGCTACAGTGGGCACAGACCATCAGACATGGCAGGGAGTCCTTGGGAGGAATAGAGTCAGAAATAGCAACAGTAACATTCACTTACTACTGAAGACTTGTACATCTTACGATCTTCTCATCCAACAGGGTCTTCTGCTTACCTAGATGAAATAAAAGTTTGTGGATGCATCTTGACAGCAAACATTAGCACCTAATAGACTAGGTTATTTTAAGGAGAAGAAACAGATAGTGATGGTGATATGTGGCACAGATCACTAGACCTATCATAGACTTATCCTCTTTAAGTTAAACATGCACACTCATCAAAAGCAGCAGCCCCAAGGCAAGATGACTGCCATTAAGTCTATTGTCTTAATGTCAACAGATGAGAGCACTTCTCCTTGTGTGAATAGTTTGTTGCTAACTTGAAGGGGAAGATAAGTCAACCCAAGGCTGGCAGCAGTGAAGAAGAAAAGAAGTGGTGTACAGCACCACATTTACTCATCTGGGCCAGAACACTCACAAATATCAAGACTGGTTTGATGAAAATGTTGAGGAAATGCAGAAGCTGCTCAACAAAAAACAAGAAGTCTACAGGGTTTACTGGCCCAAGAGTTTGTCTATCTCTAAAAATGCAGCATTTAACTCCATCAAAAGTAAAATGCAAGTGAAGCTTAGATAAATGCAGGACTCTTGCCTCAGTAAGAAGGCAGATGACAATTAGCTTTATGCTGATAGTAACAATCCAAAGCTATTTTTTGATGCTGTGAAGGCAATGTTTGGGCCAAAGACCTATGGTGCATCTCAACTACTCAGCGCTGACAGAGCCACATTGATTAGTGATAAGGACCTGATCCTAAAGAGGTGGACTGAACATTTTCATAATGTTCTCAACAGACCACCATCAATAAATGCTGAAGCCATTAACTGCATACCTCAGGTTGAAGTCAAGCCCTCTCTAGTTGAACTTCTACCTGAAGATGAGGTTTTGAATGCCATTGGGCTCCTTTCATATGACAAAACGTTTGGTGCTGATTCTATTCCAACTGATATTTACAAGGTAGTGGGTCCACTGCTCACTGAAATCTTTTAAGTTATATAGCAAGAGGAGGTTAACCCACAGGAGTTCAAGCATGCCTTCATTGTCCATTTCTATATAGGAAAAGGAAATAGGTTGTCCCATGACAATCACAGCAGGGTCTCTCTCTTTGTCATTGTCAGCACAATTCTTGCCAGAGTCCCCCTTAATATGCTAATCCTTTACCTGGAAGATGATTATCCACTTCAGAAAAGACCTAGGAATGGTCAATATGGTGTTTGCTGCCCAACAAGTCCAAGAGAAATGCCAGGAGCAGAACACAGATATGTAAACAACATTCGTCAGTCTGACCAGGGCCTTTGATACTGTTAGTCATGAGGGCTTGTGGAAAATTATGGCAAAATTTGGTTGCCCAGAGAAGTTAAACAGTATTATATGCCAGTCACATAGAGCCATGTTTGCACAGGTTCTGGATAATGGATGATTCTCTCATGCTTTCCCAGTCACCAATGGAGGGAAGCAAGGCTGTGTGCTTGCTTACACACTTTTTAGCACAATGTTTTGAGTGACATTGTCAGACCCCCTCAGTAAGATGAAAATGAATAATACCACACTGACAGTAAACTATTTAACTTGAAAAGACTATAAGCTACAATATAAAATGGAGGGAAAGTTGGTCCATGCCTTTTTGTTCACAGACAATTACATGCTAAATGCAGCCTCTGAGGCAGAGAAGCAGCAGAGTATGTATGGATTGATTCTGACAATTAACACCAAGAAAACAGAGGTTATCCACCAGACAGTTCCACACCATCTATATGTGGAACCATTATATACCACAAAGGGAGAAAATTTAAACGCTGTGGATAAACTCATTTACCTTAACAGTATATTTTCCAGGGACGTGCACATAGATGATAAGGCTGATGCACTCATTGCCAAAAATAATTCAGTGTTTGGGAGACTCCAAAGAAAGTGTGAGAGAAAAGAAGTATTAGGCTGCCTACCTACAGAGGCATGCTGCTAGGACAGTCTACCAGCACCATGCCAGGAAACTGAATCATTTCCATTTGAATTGTCTTCGAAAGATTCTGAAGATCACCTAGCAAGATAAGGTACTGAACACTAAAGTCTTTTCTTGAATTGAACCACAAATCATTCAAATTCTACCACAGAGAGTGCAACTCCTATGGGCTGACCATGTTATTCAAGTGCCAAATCTATGCTTGCCTAAAAGACTATTTTAAGGAGAACTCACACAAGACAAGCATCTGCGTGGAGATCAGAAGAGATACAAGGAAACTGTCAAGGTCTTTCTGAAGAATTTTGGGATTGATTGTGAAACATGGGAGACAATGGCACAAGACCACCCAGCATGTCATGCTTGCACCAGAGAAAGTGCTGCTATGCTCTATGAGCAAAGCAGAATTGCAGCAGCTCAAAAGAAACATGAGATGCTCAAATTTAGAGACATCTCCACTCCAAATGTTTATGTGGACTATTTGTGCCCAACCTGTGGTAGAGCCTTCTGAGCTCATATTTATTTTATGGACTACAGTTGAACATACTGTACCTTGACCACAACATAGTGATGCCACTTTGGTCTTCCTTGAAAGGACAACTAATCCCTACCATCATGTCAGGCAACCAAGCTCACAACCTAAATGTCATCTTCAACTCCATACTTTCTCAACCCTCATATACAATCTATTGCCAAGGTCTGTCAATTTTACCTTGATAATATCTCTCACACATTCTCCCTATAACAGAGGAGAGAAGGGAGCTTATGCCCTTCCCACGAACCTGGTGTAGGGACTCATAAATCCATGTCTACACTATTGCAATGGCCTTCTTGTTGGTCTGTTTGCCTCAAACTTCCTCCCATTCTAATCCATCCTTTACTTTGCTGTCAAATTGAAGTTCCTAAAAGGCAAGTCTGACCATATTCCCCACCCCTATTCAATAAGCTCCAGTGGATCCCTATTATCTTCAGGATCAAATATAAAATCATCTGTTTGGTTTTCAAATTCCTTCATCACCTGACCCTTCCTACCTTTCCAGTCTTCTCATATCTTATTCATTTCACATACTCTCGGATCCTTTGATTCTCGCCTACTTGCTATTCCCTGTATGTGACATACCATCTCTCCAACTTCAGGCATTTATGAAAATGGCTGTTGCCCATACCTGGGACTCATTTCCTCCTCATCTCTGTCTCCTGGCTTCCCTAGTTTCCTTCACATCTCAACTAAAGTCCAACCTT
Organism: Pseudochirops corinnae; assembly: GCA_028646515.1. Taxonomy (NCBI): domain Eukaryota; kingdom Metazoa; phylum Chordata; class Mammalia; order Diprotodontia; family Pseudocheiridae; genus Pseudochirops; species Pseudochirops corinnae. The sequence goes on along the minus strand of CM053587.1, from coordinate 158,173,242 downwards.
CTCCAAGAAGTTCCTTCCCATTCTCCTTAATCTTTGTGCTTTCACTCTGAATTATCCTCAATTTATCTTGCACATACATTGTTTGTACATGTTTATATGTTGTCTCCCTCATTAAATTGCAATGAGCTCATTGAGAGCAGGGACTGCTTTTTGCCTTTCTTTGTTTCCAGAGTACTTAGCATAATGAAACAGTGACATTTATTAAATATTTAATAAATGATAGTTGACTGACAACTAGAGCCACCAAGCTACCACCTCGAATAGTTTAACCAAACATGAGGGTTTCACTAGAGTAGTGAACGTAGAGTGTGTATGTTTAGACAGGATTGTAAAAACTGTAGTTATTGATTGGGTTCCACTGACATAAATGGTGACTAAAGCTAGAGCCACTGATGTTGGGACAGGGCATATATGCTCTTCACACATTTTTCCTCCTCATTTATGTTCCACTCTACTCTCTCTTTCCCCCATCTCCCAGTAATTTTAGAAGAGATTGAGACAAAATGTTTTCTGGCTCATAATTTTCCCTTTTCTGGTTTTTTGGCTTTGAAACACAGTAGTCAGCAGGAGTTCCTCAGTCTACTTTACAACATCAATCAGTTTCCAGATGAGCATAGAAATTCTTTTCTTAAGGTATAAGGATAAGATTTTTCCATATAGTTTGACTCTTTCATTACCAACCCCGGACCAAAAGTCCAATATGTTTTGTCCATTTGAGGTTAGATAAGGCAGATACAAAGGATAAGGCAAATCCTTTCTATTGGACAACTTAAAAGAGGAGGGAAATGAATCAGTCATCAGTCATTCTGATTTCAACCAGATTCTTTAACTTCTTCCTGTTCTAAGGAGGCAGCTGAGACAGGAGGAGCTCTGTCACTTGTGTGAGAAATCTCTGGCAGTTGAGAAGAGGATCGTGGAGGAAGGAAGACCTAGATCTTGAGAGAAATTGCTTTTCATCTTACAGCAAAGTAACTCACCTAGTAGGAGACACCACACCCAACAGAAAGCAAGAGAGTCCAGCTGCAGGGAGTCAGACTATGGAAAGAAACAGACCCAAGAAACCCAGCTAAGTGACTTACTCAGCCTAAGAAAGAGGCTCCTAGCCTTGGTATGATTTGCCTTCATCTCCTGCACTCTCTAATGTGTGCCTCTCTAACTAGTGCCCACTCTTCCTACCATATGTATTTGTGAGAGACTGAACTGAGGGTTTTTAGAGAAACGTTTTATTGTCACTGTTTATGTTATGGATTTCAGTACATCTTTGTTTTTAACTAATTGCATCAAGGGTAAATCCTTCACTGAGGATGGTCAGCTATAGTATTAAGAGTATTGACATACAATATACTATGGACTCTGTAGGTTTAGATAACACCAGGAATGAGCAATTGAAATTGGAGAGAGAGGTGGAAAGAACCAAAAGAACAGCTAAGAAGAAGATCCAAGCTTGAGAAATAACACCAAGTCTCTTTGAAACCTCCTTCCTTTGTCCCTAGCTTTGCTCTTGAGCCAAGTGGAGTAAGTCTAATTTCTTTTCCATTTAATGGCCCTTTAAGTCCTTTGAAATATTCCCAGTTTTTGCAACTGAGAACATGAACTTGAGGCCTTTAATATATGGTAACTCCTCTCTGGATAAATAAGTGGTTCTCAACCCTCCTAATGCTGTGACCCTTTAATACTTGTATGTGGGAGTATCTGCATATGGGCCTACCCACCTAGAGACATATAGGGGAGTGGTGTCTCCATTCCTAAGACCATTGGAAATATGTGTTTTCCGATGGTCTTTAGGCAACCCCTGTGAAAGGGTCGTTCTACCTCCAAAGGGGTCATGACCCACAGGTTGAGAACCACTGCCCTAAATTATCAATGTCCCTACTAAAATGTTGTGACCAGATCTAAAAATAATCCTCTAGGTGTGGTCTAGCCACATAATAAAACCTGAGATTACCTTTGGATTTTTCTTGTTTTGTTTTATTTTAGCTGCCCTATCACTCAGTTGATTTATCTCATATTGAGATTAAATTCCATTAAAACATGTCTTTTTAAGACAAACTATTATTTAGTCATGCCTTTCCCACATTGTACCTATGAAGCTGATTTTTGCAACCTAACTTTAAGGCTAAATCTATCCCTATATGAAATTCTATCTTGTTAGATTAGGCCCAATATTTTATCCTGTCAAGAACTTTTTGGATTCTGACTATCAACCAACATGTGAGCTAACCCTCTTAGCTTTGTGCCATCTGCAAATTTAATAAACATGTCATCTACTCCCTTATCATTGATCAAAATGTGAAACAGCAATAGGCTAATCACAGATCCCTGCAGCTTGACAGCTCCCTCCTCAAGAGATCTCCCTCCAATTTAATATCTAAGACCTTGATAGAGAAGAAAAAATTTACATAGAACAAAGTCAAGAGCAGGTCTCTGAGGTACTTCTCTAGATGCCTCCTTCTAGATTAGCAGTGACCCATCCATCTTTACTCATCAGCTCTGATCATTCAACCAATTTCAAATTCATTTAACTATGCCGCTCACCCGCTAGTATCTCCATCTTTTTTCAAAGATACCTCAAATGCCTTGCTGAAATCTAGGCATAGAATATCTAAGTCATTTCCTTATCTTATCTGGTAACTCAGGCAAATATTCAACCCAGTACAAATATTAAAAAAAAAAAGCAGTTACTAGGCACCTACTGTGTGTAGCATGCTTTGCTAGGGGCTAAAAGAGATACAAAGTTTAGATTAGATACCTTCCCTGCCCTCAGTGAACATACTATCTAGTAGTAATCAATACAGATGACTATAATACACAATATTATATGACAATTTAACTAGAGAGTTGTAAAACAGTGCTGCATGAGGTCCAAGGGAGGGAAGTGCATTACTGACCATTACTGGAGGATGTACAATTTGCATATGGCTTTAAAAGATAACTAGGAACATGACAGGAGGAGGGGACAGCAAAGGAGTGGAAGTGGGAAAGCACATGGCAAGTTTGGGGGTCAGAGGATAGTACAGTTTGACCAGAATTTAGACTTCATATGTAGGAGAAACACAAGAAAAAGCTTAAAAAGTGTTGAAATTGAAGATATTAAGTGCCAGAGAAAGGAGTCTGAACCTCACTTTGTAAGAAGTAGGGAGCCACTTAAGATTTCTGAATAGAAGAGTGAGATGACCAAAATCTATGGGGTTGGGCAGATTATTCTGGTGATCGTATGAAGGATAAATGGAAGAAGGAACATTTTTAGGACTGTATGGCAATAATCCAGGATGATTGTATTAAAGAGCTGTTCTAGGTTAGTAGTGGCTGTATTACAGAGGAAAGGGCAGATGTGGAAAAGATTACAGAAGTCTAGCATGAGCTATTTTTAATGAATCCCTCCTCTCTCAATTAATACCATTCTTTCTTCCAGGCTTATTATGGATAATATAGGTAATATTATGCTTGTTTTGCAGATGAGGATACTTAGGTTCAGGTTAAGAGACATGCCTGAGCTCACAGGCCTATCAAGTGTCAGAAACAGCATCTCAGTCCAGGAAGGCACAGAACATTTTCAGGGTATACTCAACCCTCTCAAACGGCTGCTTTTTCTCTCTTCTAATTATCTTACATTTACTTACCTCTTAATATGATATATCCCCTGTAGAATGTAAGTCCCTTGTCCAAACTGTTTTTAGTTTATGACTTTGTATCCTCAGCCTGGGGCGGCTAGATGGTGTAGTAGATGGATTGCTGAGCCTGGAGTCAGGAAGACTCATCCTCCTGAGTTCAAATCTGGCCTCAGACACTTACCAGCTATGTGACCCTGGACAAGTTACTTAACCTTATTTGCCTCAGTTTCCTCATCTGTAAAATGATCTGGAGAAAGAAATGGCAAACCATTCCAGTATCTCTGCCCAAAGAAGCCAAGTGGGGTCACAGAGAGTTCAACATGACTGAAAGGACTTAACAACAAATTTATCTGTGAACACATATTTTTTTCTGCTTCGTACTGCTTAAGAGCAGTGGCTCCTTTTGTTTTGTCTTTGAGTCACTAGCACCTAGCATAGTGCCTTCCACTGCTTTTGTTCAAGCTGCCCAGCATGCCTGGAATGCTCACCTCCATCTCTTGGGATCCCTAGTTCTCCTCAAAGCTCATGTCACCTCCTACAGGAAGACTTTCCTTATCCTCCCAATTGTTAGTGCCCTTTCCACACAAATCACTGTTTATATATTTTGTATTTATTTTCCTGGGGTACCTGTTGTCTTCCCCCCAAGAGGATGAAAGCTCCTTAAGGATAGAGATTTTTCATTTTTGCTTTGTATCCCTAGTACCTAGCATTAGGTTTGCTGTATACCTGATGTTCTTCTGTACTTTATCTATCAAAAATTCTAAAAAGGTATGATTACTACCTCCCAAGGTTCCTATCATCCCCATTTCATCAGTCACTTCCTCTTTATTGTTATGAATCAGGTCCAGTGTGTGCCAGATCCAGCTCATGTTGCCTTGAGGGTCGATCATTAAATTTTAATTGTGAATATTTACACCTTGGAAATCAGCAAACTCTACAAATAGAGGCTTTATTTATGGTTTTGTTGATTTTCTAGACTTAAGAAAGTGATGGAGAAATAACACATATTAAACTTAAAAATGTGTCCTGAGTACATTCCCCACCCCCTCCAGACAGTTGTTAACCATTTAACAATACGCCCTATTTGCTTCTCTTTGTTCCTTCCAGCTTTTGAAAGATAAAATTAAAAACAAGGCAGGACAAGGACTTGCAATATCTCTGATTTTATCAGAGAGATAACGCTTAATAATTGAAATTCTGTATCATAATTATATTCTGCCTCACTCCAAGGAGCCTGTCATCTAATTCTTCCAACTCTGGCAGACTGAAATACCACCGCCACCACCCCCCCCCCCCCCCCCCCCACTGTGTTGTCTCTATTTGTTTTTCTTTGACTTTCACCCAAAACTTTCCATCACTCCTTCCCTATCCCCAGAAGATAATCCCCAGATTTTCACTTAGGTAAATAGAACATCTTGATATGAAATGCTGGACCATTCAAGTTTCTCCTCCAGACATGTTAAGAGCAACCCTCTCTTTAAAACTCTATGGCCACATTCTTCCATCAAATATGTTAAAATTCAGTGTTCTCTTTAACTAGAATCTTTTTGTCAATGGACAATAGGTCTCATGGCAACTGAAACCTATGAAATAAATTGACAGTTTTGTTTGAGAGAGAGGGAGAGAAATATTTAATAAGGAACAGCAGTAGCAGAGCTGTTTGCTGCCTGATACTCTATCTGCCACGAAGCCACTCGGAAAGGGAGTAGAGAAAAGAGTCCAGAAAGTAACATCCAGCCGGGAGGTTATTCACTGGACCTATCTGTAGCTGCTATCGGTCAGGCTCATTACTTTGACTCGGAGGCTTTCTAGTGTCCCAGAGGCGCTCTTGTCTATCCAACCTAAGTCTCCCAGGATTGTTGTCCTGGGGGACATGGTTCATAACCAAAGAAAATGCCCATTTTGGGCATATGATATCTATCTACCACAGACAGTGTGACCTTAGCTTCACTCATAAATGAAGTGGAATTCCTAGATTTAATTGTGACATTCAGTCTCTTTGTAGGAATATCTCTTTCTATTAGAAGGGCCTACAGCTTTTAGAAATTCCTCAACCTTAGAGGATGGGTGAACAAAACTGAATTCCAGGAATAATATCCTAGTATCAATTCCTCAGGTGTATTTCTGTGGTCAAAATTCTCAGAAAGGAATAGAAAACTTTTCTGAGTTTCTGAGAGGCCTTACATTATATTCATCCAATTCTTTCACTTTTCTGACCAATATGCTTAAAATATCCTCATTCTTGAGGAGTGAGTCTGAGTAGACTCTTTAGGAGACCTCTGCTTTTCAACTGCAAAAACATCAATTGCCCCAGCTTCCAACTTTTCTAGAGATTGCTCTAAATATTAGTGTAATTAAAAATGTACAGTATTGAAGCAACAGTGGTCTATTGTATTAATATATTGTGCTTAAGCAATACAATAGTATAGCAAAAGACATGAATTCAAATTATGAAAACATTAACAGACTTTTTCATTGTCTCAATATAAAATAATTAATTATATAGTACCATTCAGGTTTTTTTAAGGAATACACATATCAATAAATTCAACAATTGCATAACAGTATTTCATGCTGGTAGAATGAAGTTCGGCTAACTTGTTACATAAGCTTTGTATCTTTAAATTCTGTCTACTAGTCTAGTCTGGTTACAAGTCAGGTTTCTCTTGTTACAATCTATTGCTGTTCCTCAGTGCCCTCTGAGGGTTGAAGGCAGAATCACACCTTCTGAATTCCAAACTCTACCCCAGGACCAGTGAAAATAACCTTTTCATTTGATAAATCAGCTTTGAAGTGAAAAGAGTGGTGGTGGCTGTTGAGTCATTTTACTCATGAAGATAAGTCTTCCTGATTCCAAGCCTGGTGCTCTATCGACTTTGCCAGTTAGTTGCTATAAAGACAGGAGGCAGAGCCTAAGGGCAGCTAAATGAGAAAACTGAACCTACAGAGATGAATTAACTTACTCAAGATCAGATATTTAGTAAGAAGCAGAGTGAGGATTCGAACTCATGTCCTTTGACTCCAAATCTAGTGGTCCTTTCCAGTGAACCAAATTGTTTCCTGATATTGATTGACATGTTGGTTGATAATTACCATGGATATGTACAAATAAACTACATACAGGATAAATAGGAAAGAAAGAACAGAAGGCACTAGACTAGAACTAGGGGCGTTGGGAAAGGTCTCCTGTAGAAGGTGGGATTTTAGTTGGGACTTGAAGGAAGCCAGGAGAACCAGGAAGCAGAGATGAGAAAAGAGAACATTCCAGGCATGGGGGACAGCCATTAAGTACCTAGCAGACAATTAATTAATGCTTGACTTAACTTCTACATAATCTGTTACTCTGGAACAAAGCATGATTTTGTTGTTATATTCTAGTAATCAGTTTCAGTAGCCCCTATTAAGTATCAATTATGTTCATAAACTAATTTACCATCATGCCGCATTAAAATTTAGTTTACTTCAAGAGGGCAGGGGCTATTTCTTTTTTTCTTTATCTTTTTGATAGGTTAAGACCCAGGGGTGGGGAACCTGTGGCCTCAAGGTCACATGGAGTCTGCAGGTTCCCCACACCGGGAAGTGATTTGGCCAGTCAAACAACCTACCTGTGCAGGGATGGGTCTTGAACCCAGGACTTTCTGGTTCTTAGGCTTGCTCTCTATCCATCCGCTACCCAACCATTATTTCTGTCTCTCTTGTCCCTCATTATTTTCTATTGATTCCTATTCTTCTACTGTCTTCCCTACTGCCTGCTATAGCATCTGTATTTGCCCATTTCCATCCTCCCCATTCCTTTTTTATTTAAAACCATCTTCATCAGTAGCCATGTGCTCTCTTACTTTTTTTTATTTTTAAATTTAAATTTTTAATTTTTAAAACTTCTAAAAATTTGTCATGTGCTTCAACTCTTTATTAATCATATTAGTTCTCTCTCCTTTCCAGGTTTGAAGATCACTCTATTAAAGAGAAATGACAAAAAAATGAAAAAGAGACTTAGCCAATTCCGCTTCTGTTCACATTAAACCATCTGACCAGAGCTGTGGACTTGCCCTTTCCTTATTCCCCCAACAAGACAAAAAAGATCTTTTTTTTTTTAATTTGGGTTTGCTCAAAACTAAGGTTTTCTGACACTATTCTTTTTAAGCCTGTGCTACTCTTTCTTATTTGTCCTTGGCTACATTTGTTTCTTTAAAGGTTCACTTCCTCATCAGAATCATTAATAATTGTAATGTCGAAATTCTGCAGTTTTTTAAAGAACTTCCCATCTGTCCTGAGTCATTCTCCCTTTTAGAATCTCTGGCCATGGGATCCAGCTTTTATTTTCTCTCACCTTTGCTGCCCAGAATTTACACTTACACCATTTAAGTCACATTCTCTCAGATGCCTCTCTTTTTACAATCAGCTCTTTCAATGAAGTAAGAATTCAGTCCAGAGTAACAGTTCTCTCTATATTTTCCCAATCTTCTTAGAGATGAAACTGTCAACAGAGCAAGTCAAGAATTTATCATTCTCTATTTTAGCAGAATCTTCCAACAGATGCCTGTGTGGAATTTCATTGACCTCCTCCCCACTTCTCATAAGTCACTCTTTCTGCTAAATCTCCCTCCTTTTACTTATATCTCTCTATAGTCTACATCATTTTTCCTAAATTATTTTCCTTTATTTTTTTTTTTGTTGTTTTATCTTCCTACTCTCATCCTTGTCAGTTCTTCTAAAAAAAACTTTCTTCTTCAGGAAAAGAATCTAGAACTCAAAGTTTTAAAAACAAAAGTTAAAATTTTTTTTTTTTAAATGTTACTTGCAACAGGGAAATAAAATGTATAGGCACTAGGGTATAGAAATCTATCTTGCCCTATGAGAAAGTTGGGGGAGGGGGCATGCGGGAAAATATAAGAGAGAACAGATTGGGAGAAGGTGTATTCAGTAGGCTCGCTATTTTGGGGTGGGAGTAGGGGAAAGACAGGGAGAAAAATTTGTAACTCAAAATCTTGAAATGAATGTTGAAAATAAAAATAAATAAATAAAATT
>CM053587.1:158148364-158164103 GCA_028646515.1 Pseudochirops corinnae | reverse complement strand
CCTGGCGCCACAGGCTCCACGTGACCACATTCAGCCTATTAGGGAACAGAGTATACCTTCAAATATCCAAGGGTCCTGAGAGTCACGTAGCCACTTTAGCAAAGGGCCTAGGGGCAGGGAAGATCTTCAGATTCCCATAACAAAAGCACAAAATAAAACCATAAAGAATGAAATAAGTTTCATTTTATCAGACAGGAAAAAACTTGTTATCGACGTGGACATTTCCCTGAATCAGTTGTCTTTGTAGAGACTGACCGCTGACTCCGCAGAGCTGAGATCATGATTTGTTTAAAAAAAAAGAATACAGAACAGATGTAGAATACAATTAAAACAAATTAACCCTAATTAAACAAGAATTTTTAATAAATAAAAAAGGGAAATGGACAGAATAAATGACATCAACACTGACATAATTTCACTCTTAAGATGAATCAACGTAAATTAATTGCCAAATTAAAACAGCTCAAAAAGTACCTTAGTCAGCAAATATCTGACTTACTTGCCAAGTCTTTGCTAAAGTTAGAAAAAGATCTCTCTTTTGAGTCCCAGGAATATAATATTAAAATATTTTAAGTAGCTCTATCAGATGGATATTAAAAATAATTATTTTACAGGCTTAACAAATATGGTTTTATTATACTTAAAACTATTCTTCAGAAATGAGCAAATTTTATTCATTTATGCAACAAGTCAAATATTAAATACAACTATATAATAAGCTATTTATTTCAATAGTGTTGCAATATATAATAGCATTGTTAGTCTTCAAGATCTCCAGCAGGTTCAAAATACTGTCTGGTTAATTTTTCTAGCCAACACAAGAAAAGAAAGAAGAATATTCTTTACTCTTGAATAATTTTGCTTGCTGGAATCTCAATGACTCATCACTTAAAGATATATTGGAAAGCTGATAAGAAGTAACATATCCTACCATTTTGGATTCTTGCCCACGGTAGTAGAGGTTTCCTATGAGTTCAGAGACAGAGAAAATGAGAAGACATAATAGAGAAGAAATTATATCTAAACTACAGTTTCACTCCATCATTCAACTAATCCCATCTCAACTTCAAAGCAAGTGGCTTATGCCCACTCTCAAGCCCTTCCATTTTTTTCCTTGTAAGTGTGAATCTATGAGACTCAGGTAGACATAGAATAATTGCTATTTGTGAACCTCTTCCATCATCAGATATAAACTTTGCCACTAAATTTCTTCTTCAGCTTCCTAAGACAATTTAAGGGGGAAGGGAGACAAAAGAATAGGTAAGGTAGATTATTAAGGCTTTTTCCCTTAAGAATGCGCTTTTCAGACCTAAAAATGTTTGAAATGTAGGGCAAGAATCTCTGTATATGTGCCATTACATACAAAGAAATATGAGGAGGTATAATTCAACTCAACAAGCATCCAAAAAGTGCCTACCATGTGCCAGACATTGCACTAGGTGTCAGGGAGAAAAGACAAAAATGGCCTGTTCTCAAGAGGCTTACATTCTATAGGGGCAAACATGTCTTCAGATAAGTAAATACAAAATACATGCAAAGTGAATACAAATGATTTAGGGATGGGGTTAACAAGTTAGAGGATCAAGAAAAGTCTCTTCTAAGAGGTAGTACTATAAGATATGACTGAATTTTGTTTCCAAAGAAATTATAATTCATATTGGTGACTAATGTCAGAAATGTAAAACTGCTTGTAAAAGGCAGCAGCGGATGCTGGCCACCTGAAAATCAGCATATCTACTACTTTTCTTTGTTCAGAAAAGGCCTTTTCCTATATATCAAAAGAACTGCCAAACCAGGTATGGTTCACTGTCTTAAATGGGATTTTTATCATTGATATCCTGGGTTCAACCTCAAACTTCTGTCAATTCTCTTAGCAATTGAGGAAAATCCTTTCTCATGCTATCTGATACAGACAAAAGGAAAGGAGACTAGGAGTATTTTTGGACTTCTCTTTATTTAAGTACAAGGAAAAATGAAGATGAGGAGGGGAATTGACATGTGGAATTGAGGAGATATAATCAAGGGGTAGGTTTAGTGAACCTTGGCATGCTGACCAAAGTGGGTCAAGATGAGAAATTTGATTCTGGATAAATTATAAAAGGGCTTTTGTAACTATCTAAAAAGTGTACTTGTGCCTGGCCTTTTTGACAAGGGGTTAGAGGTCCAGTTACCTGTCTGAAATGACATGAAATAAAACACTTTTTTTCTAAATTCACTCATGGCCAGGTAGAATTTTTAGTCAGATGATTATTCTTAACAGTACATGTACTGTTGAAGGAAACTAGGAACTCTATAGCATAGTGATAGGGAGGAAGCACTGGAGAAAGTCTATACAAAGGCACATGGGCAGCAATTGCAGAGAGGCAAATTCATGTCTGATAAAAAGAAAAACTTCCTAACAATTAAGGTTATTCAGTGGGCTGCCTCAAAATGTAATGGGTTTGTCCCTCATGGAAGGTCTTCAAGCAGAGACTGGAATGATCTAACAACAATGATAAATAGCTTGTATTTCTACAGCACTTTAAAGTTTGCTAAACATATATAAACATATGCTGTTTCCTTTGATCCCTAAAACTCTACTGTAAGTTAGGTGCCTATCACCCCCATTTTACAGATGAGGAAATTAAATGATAAGGTATAATGAAGTGAGGAGTCCATTCCTGATGTGGGTTGGACTAGTGGGTACTGAAGTATTTTCTAATCCATAACACTCTGAGATTCTGTGAATGTTGTATACAATGCATAACAAGTACTTTGGCTTTGCTCCAGTTTGGCTGGAACTTGAGAATGTATGAAAGGGTTTAATTCTCTAAGCCTAGAAAGGTAGGTTGGAAATACTGAAAAGAGACTTACATGTCAAACAGGAGAATTTTAATTTTATGCTAGAGTAAATAGGGAGCCACTGAAGCTATTTGAACAGGGAATCAACAGTCAGATTTGTGCTTCAGGAGTATCCATTTGGAAGCTGTGTGAAAAATGGGCTGAACAAGGATTGAGGAGACTTGTTATAAGAGATTATTGAAACAGTAAAGTTAAGAGGTAGTGAGGGTCTAACCTAGGAAAATTACCTGTGAGTGGTGAGAACAAGACAGATGAAAGAGATGTTGTAGAGGTGGATTCAATAAGACTGGAAAAGTGATTGAATAAAGGGACTGGGGGCCAGTGAAGAGTTGAAGATAACTCTAAGGGTGAAGTTTGAAAGGCTACAAAGATGTTGGCAGAGGTTAAAACTAAGAATATATTTTGGCGAAAGACATTGAACTGTTTTGGATTCCACAAGCATATATTAAGTGTTTAGTATATCAGATAACTCAGCTATGTCCCAAGGACACAAAGAACAAAAGAAAAAATTATTCCTCAGGAAGCCTCTGTCATTTCTATATATACCTATCCTATCATAACTTGATGTTTTTGTGAATTCCTAATTTAGATGTATAAAATAGTAGAAAGAAGGAAGAGCTGGGTTCTAATTTTTACTCTTCCCCTGTCTATATGACTTTGAACAACTCATTTAACTTTTTTGCTGTTCCATTTTTTTCATGTTTAAAAGTGGGGACACTCTCCTCAGAGAGGTAGTATATAAAATAAATAGTGTTATCTTCAGAAGGCAATCTATATTAGTGGCAATCTATATTAGTTAATAGTAGTCTTGCTCTCAGGCAACCTTATCAAGTAGAGGGATCTAAGAAATAATGTTTAAAAAATATAAAGCAATCTGAAGTCATCATATTGAAAAGAAATGTAGTGACTAATGCTGATTGTTTTATCCTAGTTCTGTTGTTACTGCACAATGTTTTTCCCTTCTTCATCTACAGTTATACATGTGTCATTTTTGTTTCTTCCATTATAGCAGAACTAGAGACTTAATTAATGATCATGAAATATGTAAAGCTGAGTTCTCAAAAAACAAAAAAAACCCCAATTCTTACTTATATAGTCATAGCTTTTAACCTGTAAGAAAAAACAGAAGAAAAAATAAATATTAAAGCCAAAGTACCTTATTCCCCATTACAAACAGTGGTGCCATATTATGGAAGCCTACTGACTCATCAGTAAATTAAGACTATTAATTTAATAAATTTAGTTTATCTCTTTTCCTTTTTAGTTCTTACAGGAAAAGCGGATTTTAAAAATGGGGAGTGGATAATACTGATAGATCGAGAAGTGAGAGTTGACAAAATGAAAAAGGAAAACATCATCAACCATATTTTGAAGTGATAAGAGTTTTTCTGCTAAAAAGAAGTAAGCTTCATTTATCTGGAAAAATTCCTTTGTGTAGAAGTCAGTATTTGTTAAGTACCAAGCATTGTGATAAGTAGGAAGGATATAAAGAAAGGATAAAAAACATTCCTCGTTCTCAATAAACCCATTTCTAATGGGTGAGACAACAAGCAAAGTACTATATATCAACAAGATACAAAGAGGATAAATTGAAAATAATCTCAGGGGAAGGAACTAAGACTAATGAGACCCAGTAAAGGCTTCTTACAGAAAATGAGACTCCAGCCAAGACTTCAAGGAAGTCAGGGAAATAAGGCTGTAGACATGAGGAAGGAGAGATTTCCAGGGCAGTCAATGAAAATGCTCACAGTCGGAAGATGGAATGTTATGTTCAAGAAACAGCAAGGAGGCCAATATCACTAGGTGGCAGAGTAGACGGATAGTGTAAGGTATGACTGAATTTTGTTTCTATAGAAACTATGTAAAAACAGAAATTATCATTTATACTGATGGCTCATGTCAGAGATAAAACTGCTTAGACGGCAGTGGGAATGGTGGCACTACTTTTCTTTGTTCTGAAAAGGCCTTTTCCTGTACATCAAAAGAACTGCCAGGCCAAGTCTCATTCACAAAGGATGAGGATGAGATCCATAAACCCAGACCCCAGTTTCGGATAATGGGACTTATATTATGATATCCTGGGTACCTTCAAACTCACAGCTTTTGTCAATTCCCTTAGCAATTGAAAATTCCTCTCTCATACTATCTGATGTAGACAAAAGGGGAGGAGACTAGAAGCATTTTTGGCCCTTCCTTTATTTAAGTATAAGGAAAAATGAAGATGAGAAGGGGGGGGGGAATTGAAATGTGGAAATGAGATGTATGTGGATCAAGGTGGGAAATTTGAATCTGAATTATAAAAGGATTTTGGAACTAGTTTAACGTGTGCTTGTACCTTTCACAAAGAGGCCTTTTTTTGGTAAAAGGCCAAATCACCTGTCTGCAATGACATTAAATAAAAATCTTTTTTTCTAAATTCACTCACGGCCAGGTAAAATTCTTGGTTATTTCTAACAATGGAGAGTAAAGCATAATAAGATTATAAAAGTGGAAAGGGTGTAAGTTATAAAATATTTTAAAAGTCAAATAGAGGATTTATTATTTGATCCAAGATGTGATAGGGAGCCACTAGAGTTTACCAAATAGAAAAGATGACATTGTGACATACCCCATTCCACAAGAATATAAAACATGACGAAAGTATTACTATGAGATACCAACTGATTAACAAATATTTATTGAATGTCCACTATACTAAATAGGTTTTCTTTTAATAATGGCCCTACACCTATTTTCCTCATTTTAAGATATCATTATTTTGCTCACAAAGAAATGAACAGATAAATAACACTAAAGGTAAGTAAAACACTTCAGAAAAGGAAAAATAATGTTTTGAGACTATTTTGACATATAGAGTAACAAAGAACTACATTAATCACGATTCTAGTCTTTTAAGGAGTCTCAGACTGTAAGTTCAAAGTAACCCAGGTATAGTAATCCAAATAGATAAGCAATAATGAATGCAATAAACTTAATATCATTTTAAAATTCAGTCTATCTTTTCAATAGTACATCATGTCTTCAGTGATCTTATTACAATTTAAGGAATTCAGTTTTCTCTGGACTATTCAGGATAATTTTGAGCATAGGTCAACAGAAGTTACATAAAGAACCAATTTCTCTACAGATTTTCTGAGAAATAAGGATATACTTTAAGAGAGATGTCTGGGACATACCTCAAAGTTTCTCTGACTTTTCCAGTAAGGAAAACCTAAAAAAAATTAGATTGTATCCAAATGATACAAAATAGAAAGGTTAAAAAAAAAAAACAATCAACATCATTCTTCTCTAAAAAACCCCAAAGCACAGTATACATCAGGGCAACGGAATCTCTGAGATAAAAGTGACCTCAGTGGCCATCTAGTCCAACAGATACCTTTAACCCATCTAAAACATTCTCATATATATCTAGTCTGGGTCTTTCCTCAAAATGTTAATTTTGAGAAGAACTCATCAGTGGGAGAAGGAGTAGACTACTAATGAAGTTGTTAACTAATGAAGGGAGCTAGGTAGCAAAGTAGAAAGACTATATGACAGACTTTAAATCAGGAAGACCTGAGTTCAAATCCTGCCTCAGACGTGTATTTAGCTGTGTGACCCTTGCAAGTCACATAACCTCTCTCCATTTGCTTTCCCATCTGTAAAGTGAAGATAATACTAGAACCTACCTCAAAGGTTTATTGTGATGACAAAGTGAGATAACATTTGAAAAGTTCTTGGCAAACCCTATAGCATAGTGTTAGCTAGCAATGAAACAATGCTAATTAAAACTTGATTAATCATGAAGGTTCCTGATGACCACTACTTCCTTTTTTAAATGCATACTTGCCATCTGTTCAATAATACACTGTAGAATTTTGCTAGGAATCTGGAACATCACTCTTAGAATTCCTTCCCTCTGAATCCTATGATTCCAGGAGCTTCCTCACTGCTCTCAGATGCAGTGTTTTGGTCTGGTTAGGTCAGAGTATGGTAATAAAGAGTGGAAACCAACAAACAAACTCAATGAAAACCTTTAGGAATGAAAGGATTTTTTTGTGTGTTTTTTTTTTAAAGCAAAAAAATTAACTGTCAGAATTAAATTCATTCAAGAATTTTTAAATAGAGGGATTCTTAAGTTCCATTCCACATTTTCACGTACTCTCTTATTTTAAAGAGAAAAATGTTGTCTGCTTCAGTGGACTAACATGACTATCTTAACCATAAACCTTTTAAGGATATAGATAAGTTCTTAATTTTGTATCAGTGTCTAGCTCAGAGTAGATAAACAATAAATAATTTAATGAATGAATGGACTTTCAAAGGACTATTACTGCTAAAAACTTTTTTTTTTGTTTTGCTTTTTTTTTTGGAGGGGGGAAAGTAGGGCAATTGGGGTTAAGTGACTTGCCTAAGGTCATACGGCTAGTAAGTGTTAAGTGTCTGAGGCCGGATTTGAACTCAGGTCCTCCCGATTCCAGGGCTGGTGTTCTATTCACTGCGCCACCTAGCCACCCCACTGCTAAAAACTTTTAAAGTCATGTTTATTACAAATAATAAAGGTCCATGGAAAGATAGACTAAAAATTAACTGGAAACTAAATAATCTAATTGTAAAGAATTTGTGGCTCAAACAACAAAGGACGGAAACAATAACTTCATGCAAAAGAATGCCAATAATGAGACAAGACACCAAAACTTACAGAATACAGCCAGTTTTCCCTTCTTAGGGGAAGTTTTACATCTCTGAATGCTTACATGAATAAAATAGAGAATGAGGAGATCAATGAATTGGGCATGCAACTAAAAAAAGCTAGAAAAAGAACAAATTTTAAATCCCACATTAAATACCAAATTCGAAATTCTGAAAACCAAAGGATCAATAAAGTTGAAATTCAGAAAACTATTGAACTAATAAATAAAACTAAGAGTTGGTTTTATGAAAAAACCAACAAAATAGATAAACCTTTGGTTAATTTGATTTTAAAAAAGTAAGAAAAAACCAAACTACCAGTATTAAAAACGAAAAGGGTGAACATCCACCAATGAAGAAGAAATTAAAAGAATAATTAGGAGCTATTTTGTCCAACTGTATGCCAATAAATTTGACAATCTTAGTGAAATGGATGAATATTTTACAAAAATATAAATTGTCCAGATTAACGGAAGAGGAAATAAAATACTTCAATAACCCCATTTCAGAAAAAAAGAAGCCATCAATGAACTCCCTAAAAAAATTTCCAGGGCCAGATGTATTTACAAGTGAATTCTATCAAACATTTAAAGAACAATTAATTCCAATTATATAAACTATTTGGGAAAACAGGCAAAGAAGGAGTGCAACCAAATTCTTTTTATGATCCAAATATGGCACTGATACCTAAATTGGGAAGAGACAAAACAGAGAAAGAAAATTATAGACTAATTTTCCTAATGAATATAGATGCAAAAATTTTAAATAAAATATTAGTAAAGAGATTACAGCAACTTATCTTGAGGATAATATGCCATGACCAGGAAAGATTTATACCAGGAATGCAGGGCTGGTTCAATATTAGGAAAACTATCAGAAAAATTGGCCATATTGACAACAAAACTAACAGAAATCATATGATTATCTCAATAGATGCAGAAAAAACTTTTGACAAAATACAACACCCATTCCAATAAAAAAAACAATAGAGAGCATAAGAATAAATGGAGTCTTCCTTAAAATGATAAGTAACATCTATCTAAAACCATCAGCAAGCATTGTATGTAATGGGGATAAGCCAGATGCATTTCCAGTAAGACCAGAGTGAAACAAGGATATCCATTATCACAACGGTTATTCAATATTGTACTAGAATTGTTAGCTTCAGCAATAAGAAAAGAAAAAGAAATTGAAGGAATTAGAAAAGGCGAAAAAGAAACAAAACAGAAACAAAACTATCACTCTTTGCAAACGATATGATGGTATACTTAGAGAATCCTAGAGAATCAAGTAAAAAATTACTTGAAATAACAACTTTAGCAAAGTTGTATAAAATAAACCCACATAAGTCAGCAACATTTCTATATATTACTAACAAAGCCCAACAGCAAGAAAGAGAAAGAGAAATTACTGCAGACATAAAATATCTGGGATTCTACCTACCAAAATAAACTCAGTAACCATATGAAAAAATTACAAAACACCTTTCACACACATAAAATCAAATCTAAATAATCGGAAAAATATCAGTTGCTTGTGGGTAGGCTGAGCTAATATAATAAAAATGACAATTCTACCTAAATTAATTTATTTATTCAGTGCCATACCAAATTACTAAACTCCCAAAAAATTCTTTTATAGAGCTAGAAAAAATAATAACAAAATTCATCTGGAAGAACAAAAGGTCCAGAATATCAAGGGAATTAATTAATGAAAAGAAATGCTAGGGAAGGCAGCCTAGACATACCAGATATTAAATTGTATAATAAAGCAGCAATTGGTAATGGCTAAGAAATAGAGTGGTGGATCAGTGGAATAGGTTAGGTATGTAAGACACAATAGTCAATGACTACAGTAATCTACTATGATAAATCCAAAGACCCCAGCTTCTGGAATAAAAACTCATTATTTAACAAAAACTACTTGGAAAACAAGAAAATAGTATAGCAGAAACTAGGCATAAACTAATATCTCACACCCTAAAGAAAATAAAGTCAAAATGGATACATGATTTAGATATAAGGGCTGATACTATAAGCAAACTATGAGAGCAAGGAACAGTTGATCTATCAGATCCACAGAGAAGGGAAGAATTTATGACCAAACAAGAGATAGGGAACATTATGAAATGCAAAATGGATGACTTTGACTACATTAAATTGAAAGGTTTTTTCACAAACAAAACCAATGCAACCAAGATTAGAAGGGAAGCAGAAAGCTGGGAAACAATTTTTTACCACAATCGTCTCTGATAAAGGCCTCATTTCTAAAATATATAGAGAACTGAGTCAAATATATAAGAACACAAGTCATTCCCACAGGCAATTTTCAGAGGAAGAAATCAAAACTATCCAGTCATATGAAAAAATGGTATAAATCACTACTGATTGGAGAAATGCAAATCAGAATGACTCTGAGGTACCACCTCACACCTATCAGATTGGTTAACATGACAAAACAGGGAAATGATAAATAGTGGAAAAGATGTGGGAAAATTGGAACACTAATGCATTGTTGGTGGAGTTGTGACCTGATTCAACCATTCTGGATTGTACTGAATAACCCCAAAGGGCTATAAAATTGTGCCTACCCTTGGACCCACTTCTAGGTCTGTATCACAAAGGGATCATAAAAACGAGAAAAGGACCCACATGTACAAAAATATTTATAGCAGCTCTTTTTTGTGGTGGCCAACGTCCATCAATTAAGGATTAGCTGAACAAGTTGTGGTATATATGCATGTAATGGAATACTACTGAGTTATAAGAAATGATGAGCAGGCGGACTCATTATAACCTGGAAGGATTTATACGAACGGATGCTGAGTGAAGTGAGAATAACCAGAATAACACTGCATACAGTAACAGTCACACTATGTGACGACTAACTTTCATAAGACTTGGTTTTTCTAAGCAATTCAAGGATCTAAGACAACTCTAAAAGACTCAAGATGGAAAATGCTGCCCAAATTCAGAGAAAGAACTATGGAGTCTAAATGCAGGATATTTTATCTCTTTTTTTTCCGTTTTGTTTCTTCTTTTTCATGGTTCCTCCCATTGATCCTAATACTTCTTTACAACATGACTAATGTGAAAATATGTTTAATATGAATATATAGAGAGAGTCTATAACAGATTGCACACCATCCTTATGGAGGGAGGAGTAGAGAGAGGGAGAAAACTGAAAACTCAAAAGCTTATGGAAGTGAATGTAGCAAACTAAAAATAAATAAATTAAAAATTAAAAATAGGAGCAGCTAGGTAGTGCAGTGAATAGAGTACCAGCCCTGGCATCAGGAGAACCTGAGTTCAAATCCAGCCTTAGACACTTAACACTTACTAGCTGTGTGACCTTGGGCAAGTCATTTAACCCTAATTGCCCTGCCTTTCCCCCTACAAAAAGGCAAAAAAAGAAAAAAGGAAAAAAAATTAAAAATAAATAAAATAAAATTTTAATAATCCATCAACAATGGGCTATATAATAATAATGAGCAACTACATATCAAATTATTCTTCTCCTGACAGGGAGTGTAATATGATAGAAAAGTTCAGATTACAAATATAAAGAAATTATATACACATAGTACCTATGGTTCTTTATTGATCAGATTTAGATCAAATCATGATCTCTTGAAACATAACTAAATGGCAAACTTTGATAACACAATTATCTCTAAAATTCTGGTTTTAGACCTATATGCTGATTATGACCTGAAGCAGCAGGGAATCCTGAGGGAGAGAGAGGAGGTGGTTATGTGGCAGGCAAATCAAACCACAGTCATTATCTTGACCAATACTCCTTACACTCCAAAGGAGATAGCCCAAGACTCTAATTCCAAGAGCCTCTAGCTGTGTGACCCTGGGCAAGTCAATTAACCTGGACTGCCTGGCCAAAACAACAAAAACAAAAACAAACAGCAAAAAACCCAAACAAACACAAAAGCCATAGCAGGGACTCCGGCCCTTACTCCCTTCAGGTCATCAGCCCTGCCTCTATCTCAATTCCAAAAGCCATCATCCAAGGACTCAAACTTTGGAAATGTGACCTTATGCCCCTTCTCCTCAGCAAACAATTTTTTTGGGGGGGAGGAGGGATATGCATTAATTGAGTACCACTGAGTTTGGCTTTGAAAACCAAACCTGGATTGGACCTCCGACAGAGCACACTGATCCACAGCATGACTTTCTGGAACATATAGTGTTAATTCCTAGTCATGACAGCCACCTCATTGTGTACAAATATAAGCTACCTTCTATTTCAGTCATATTTGCTAGCAATGTCATTTCAAAATCCATGCTTTGTTTGATGTTCTTCCTGGACATGCATACAATTCCCTAACTTACAGGATGGGAAGTATATGTTCACAATCTTTCAGTTCTTTGAATTTTTACAGAGGTTAATAAAAACAAAGAAAATCAAAAAACAACAGCAAGCATTTGGCCAAGCAGAGGCAGTGAAAGTAGGTGAGCAAGAATGTTAACAATTCCCCAAGGATAGGCCCCATGACTTAAGTTAAGCAAAACCAGCAACCTAAAAGTAAAAATCTATACTATTACCTGACTTTGGTAACTGATTGACCAAAAATAAGAATATATAACCCATCAAAATGCTTGTCCCTGAATGTGTAAAGCTTCATATAAAGAACATGAGGATGCACCTTGAATTGAATGTAATTGAAATGTTGATACTAAGATATAGATAGTATTTTATTCAATACTACCTTTTTTAAAAAAGGTTTTTTAAAAAGTTTAAAGTTTTAAAGTTTTTAAAAAGTTAAATTTCCTTTAAATACGAAGTAAAAAGTAAAAATAACATTGTCAAAGCATTCTCGAAACTGTTTCAGTAATAACGAAATTTTCTCATCTTTAGGTAATTCTGACATCTAAAGCATTGTCTTTCCATCTTGTGTGTACTGAAAACTATGCTCTTTTTTTTTAAAAAAGATACAGTAACATAAGGAAAATTTTTCCACATGAGACACATAAATTTGCAAAGTACATGCAAATAAATGAAAGAAAAATTTAAATACCTCATCCCTCAAATTTATAAGTATTCTCCTACTCACTGAAATGCAATGATAATATAGGTTCAGTCCAACACAAATATACAAAAATGCATAAAAACAGAAGTAATCCTTACCGTGCCATACTGCTGCATGTCCATCCCATACTGTTGCTACAGTTTTCCTTGCACCATCCCATAAATTATGGGAATATGCTTCTTTTAATACATTCTTCCTCTTGTAAATATGTAAGAAAATAATAGTAAGGTAGAGAAGAAAAATGGTAAAGTAAGGAAGTATCAAGATAATTAGAGGGGTAAATACCCACAGAAGATAGTTAATAAAATTCAAATAATCCTCTAATTGTTGGATATCAATCCATCCTTCCAATATGTGAACCAGACAAATCATATAGGGCATAGAATCCTGCCCTACAGAACAAGTTTGATTTTTCTCTATCATTTTTCTCTAAGTAAAAATGATAAAACAAGTCATTCTCTTCATAGTCACAGCAGTTTATGATTCTTGTACCTAAAAAGAAGAGGGGAAAAGTTTTATTTTTTTACAACTGAAAGACTCAATGATTTAGTCTCCTTAAGTACTAATCAAATAGTTTTACTTTCTTCATGAAAACCATGAACTAATGATAGTGGAACAGATAGTAGATCATGTTAAAGACTTAGCCTATGCCACTCTCCTATTCAAGAAGTTCCAATGGCTCCCTAATAGCTCTAGGATAAAATACAAACTCAAATTCCACTGTTTGATTTTTAAAGCTCTTTATAATCAGTCTATAACCAAAACTTTCCAGGCCTTCTGAACTTTATTCACTTTCATACAATCAAACAGATCAACAAGCACTTATGAAGTGCCTACTTTGTCCCAGACACTGTGCTAAGAGTTAATAAATGTTTACTGACTCTAATTCTAAATGCTGGGACTACAAAGGCAAGAGAAAAATAGGGTCAGCCCACAAGGAGCTTGTAAGGAAGATAATATGTACATACAGATTATATACAAAACAAACGCAAAGTAATTTTTGGAGGAATGGCACTAGCAGCTGGGAAAATCATGAAAGACTTCTGAGAAATAGTACTTTATCAGAGCCTTGAAGGAAATACAGGCTTCCCAGATCTGGAGGTGAGGAGGGAGTTCATTCTAGGCATGGAGATAGACAATGAAAAGTCACAAAAATGGATGATGTGGCTTTGTGAGTGCAAACCAGTAAATAGGTCTATATGGCTGGGAGGGAGAGGGAAAAGGAATAGTAATGTGTTATAAAACTGAAAAGACAGGAAGGGGCTATGCTATAAAGGGACTTAAACTATAAGAAATGAGGTCTTTTTTGTTTGTACAGTTAATAGGGAGTCATTGGAGTATGGGGAGGTGACTTGGACCAGCACTTTAAGAAAATGCTTTTGTGGTTATGGAAAGAATGGAATGAAGCAATGGAAGACCTAAGACAAAGAATTTAACTTAATAGACTAGGAGAGAAGCAACGGGAGTCTAAACTAAGGAATTGGTTGTATGAGTAGAGAAAAGGGGGTATATGTGGCTAAAATACTGTGGTGATAGAAATGACAGGACATTGCAACTGAGTGGATGTGTAGAATGAGTAAGATTGAGAATTCAAGAATATACACCAATGGCTGTAAACTTGGGGGATGGGGAAAATGGCAGTACCCTTGACTTGATAGTATGTCATTTTAAATGGAACTGTAGAAATCAGTTATCTAGATGGAAAAAGTGAAAGCCTGTGGATGGGAAACAGCTTTGGAATTATTCCTACTCTGGATAAGCAGTACATAAATGGAGTGGTCAGAACCAAAGTAGATGACTATTAGTTTGTATGCACAGCCCAGCAGGACTATTGAAGAATCTTGAATCATGTAGAAAAAAATACCCATCTAAGGTTAAAGGAGAAATTGTTATGCTACAAAGGCACAGAGAGCTAGATCATAGTGGAACTCGAAAAGGCCATAACATCATCAAGGCAACACTCGAACGAATCCTCATGCATTTAATAGAAGAACATTCAGCTGTTGGGCCCAACTTACAAAGATTCTCTGTAGCCATATGAGAGATTTCTTGGCAGAGCCAAGATGGCGGCATAGAAGCAGGAAAGCTCCACAGCTCCGACACAGCCACCTCAAATACCCATAAAATATGACTCTAAAAAATTTTAGGGCTCCAGAACTCACAAAATTACAGAAAAAACACATCTCCTGCTGAAGGCAGCTCAGCAGGAAGGGCTCATCACAGGGAGCTGAAACCAGCCCAGCCTGAAACCGCGGCTTGGCCCTGGGGCAGCCAGGACTACCCACAGCTAGAGCTTTCAGGAGAGTGGATCAGCTGCAGCTGTGGCAGTTTCCAGAACTATCAACCCATAAGAAACAAGAAAAAGTGAAAGGTCAGTGGAACTCAGCTAAATTTGGGGGAGAAAAGCAATCTGGCTGAAATGCCTCCAGGGCAAGGAAGCAGAAAAAGCAGCAGCCCTGCAGCCGCCTCCACGTGGCTGCTTCAGAAGCTCCTGGCCTGCAGATTGCAGGGGGGCAAGAGATCATTCAGAGGCCAAGTGCTCTTGCACTGAGCGGCCTGGATCCGGATCACAGTCTTGAGTGGTGGTCCTGGGGTGCGTTTTCAATGAGCCAAAGCTGGTGGGGGCTGCAGTGGCCTCCTAATAGCTCCAGCAGCTGCGAAAACCCCAGCAATTTGGGACAGAGCTTTTCCCTCTGGAAGCAGAGTTCCACAGAGCTAAAAAGTCAAGCAACTGACTGGTAACATGAGCAGGCAAAGGAAGCAAAGTAAGAACAGCAATCGTACTTTAGATTCCTTTTTTGGGGACAAAAAGGATCAAAACACAGAACAGGAGGAAGACAACAGTCACAACTCCCACACCAAAAGCTTCCAAGAAACATGCAGACTTCCTACAAGCCAAAGAGCAGCTTAAGAAGGATTTTGAATACAAATAAGAGAAATGGAGGAAAAATTGGGAAGAAAAATAAGAATGATGCAAGAAAATCATGAAAAGAGAGTCAACAATCTGACTGAACAAAATAACACCTTAAAAAATAGATTAAATCAAATGGCAAAAGAAGCCCAAAAAAGCCAATGAGGAGAAGAATGCCTTAAAAAGTCGACTTTACCAGATGGAAAAAGAATCTCAAAAGCTTTCTGAAGAGAATAATTCCTTCAGAACTAGAGTGGAGCAAATGGAAGCAAATC
>CM053587.1:158110715-158141212 GCA_028646515.1 Pseudochirops corinnae | reverse complement strand
CCTCCTGAGATGGTCTCTAATCAGTCTCCCTTCCAAACTTCCACCTCCTGAAACAATCAAGCCTATACTCCCAGCAGCTATGTTGGACCTATGTCATTTATCCTTGACCAAAAAGTTACCTAGTGACCTGTCAAGGCAAAAACCACACCTCTTCTTCCACCTCCCCTTGGAATCTCCAAGTGAATTATGGGCAATTCGCCTGCAGTTGATATTAAAATTGTATGGCCCTTTAAGCACTCAACCACTCCCAGACTCCTCCCTAATCCCTTTGTCCACCTAGTTAGTATAATGAACCTCTGACTGACAGTTTTATGCCTTTAAAATGGCACCTCTATCCCCCAGCACTTTGCAGGTCTTTTTTCTATCTCCCCCCCTACCTTCTGAAAAGTGTAACTTTATAACTGCCTTAAATCCCTTTCAGCTTGCAGCCCTTGCTCAATGTACCAATAAACTTTTATGACTCTACCAGTGGACAGCTGGGTCCAGTAAATTCTTTTTCTGACAACGTACCTAGAAAAGATTTCATTAGAAATCCCACACCCCTTCTCCCTCATCAATAAGTACTTTGATTTCCACGTTGTAATTAAAGACTAGTATGCTAACATGTTGCATAATACAAAGCAAACATGTTGTTTCATTAATTACTAGGAGGGCAGAATGAGAAGTACCACTGTCTTTTCAGCCTCTTTTTGAATCTACAGCGCTTAGCACAGGGCCTGGCACACAGTAGGCGCTTAATAAATAATGATTGACTGTGGTCACGGAGGGATGAGAAGCGGCCCAGACTGGTCAATGACCCACGTCCCCATACTATGAGAGACTGGAAGAAAAGGACACCCAACACCGAAGCCAATATGCTTGGGCAGCCCCCTAATAGGACAAGGTCCGGTCCTTCACCGCCCCCGACCCCGCGAGACAGGAAGCCGGAGGTCTCCCACCCCTTCTCCGTGGCCTCGAGACAGGAAGCGCCCCTCCCCCCACCGCCGGGATAAACAACGCGACCCGAGGCGGAGGGGGAAGGGAAGCGGACGACACCAAACCCAGAAAGGAACTCGCCCTACCCCCTCTCCACATCTCCCAGTCAAGAAAGAAATGGAGGAAGACGCGGCAAGTCTTCACCTCCTTTACCTCATTCATCCGATACCGACCTCAGGCAGTCGCCGTGCAAGGTGCAGAGCTAAGCAAACAGTTTTCTCCAGCCCTCTAATTAGGAACACGAGTTGCGCCTCCAGCCTGGACAGCGTTCGGTGGAACACCTTCCCCTCCTCTTCCCGCTCCCGCGTCCTCAATCCAGAGAAGCACTTCCGGTCGGCGAGGTGGGCGCGGGCGCGCGCACGCCTATGTTCGCTGCCGCTGTCGCCGCGATCCCCGGGGCTGCTTCCTCCCCACGCCTCGGTGAGTGCGCGAGCTCCCTGCTGAGCGACCCTCCGGAAGCCTGACCCTCCCCCGCCAGAACCGCGCGCTTAGGTCTCGGCACGAGCAGCGAGGGAGGGCCTGACTCACATCCATCCACCCCTCGAGGAGGGCTCTCACAAGCTCCCCTCGGCACGTGCAGCGGGGGAGTCTCACCGCAGCCGTCCCTGCATGTTGGGGGCCCGAGCCGGAAAGGGCTCCCGAGCCTGGAAGGGCCCCCGAGCCTGAGCCCTGCGGGAACCGCGGCGAGATGCTGTGTGGGAAGTGGAGCCTTGTGGCGGAAATGGTCCTGTTCATCAAAGACCTGGAGGAAGATTTAAAAATCGTCTGCCTCTGCTCGAGGGCGTTTGTGGAGTAAGTAGAAACGTGTCTTTCCCGTGCCGAAAAAATGCAGATGATGCAGCCGGAGCCACGCGTGGCCCCGGAGCTGCTTTGGAAGGGGCGATGTAAGACATGGCAACTTTTTAAGCTTGGAGAATTCTTCCGGCCGCAGCCGGCAGCAAGCCTTCCTTCCGCGGGACTTGTAGCCCTTTCTGGAGGCAGCCGCTCCCTCTGAGCTGCTTCCCGGAACTGTATTTATTTCTTTATTTTCTGTAGCTGACAAATTAACCTGTTGAGCTTTAAAACGTGGTAGCTTAAAGGTGAAGTCTTTGAACGGGTAGTAATGGTATTATTCAGCCTTTTTCAGTGTGTCCAACTCTCCCTGACTCCATTTGGGATTTCCTTGGTGAAGATTGTGGAGTGATTTGCCATTTCCTTCTCCAGCTCATTTTACAGACGAGGAAACTAGTCACACAGCTACTAAGGGGGTGAGGCTGGATTTGAACTCAGGTCTTCCTAACTCCAGGTCTGACACGGTCCACTGCGCCCCCAGCTCCCCCTAGCATTGTCTAGGTAGGGGAATCTCAAATGAGGAAAACGGAAATGCAATATGAAATTACTCCGGTGTTTGGCACATCCCAGGTAAATGTAGTTTAGCTTTTAGCAGCGGGGAAACAAAGAGGCAGTGATGAAGCCTATAAGTGAGAAAATAAATTCTTTTTTCAACTTGAAGATTTAAAAAATTGTTTTAATGCTAGACTTTTTAACGTGTGGTTTTAAATTAAACATTTAGATATGTTAAGGCTCAAAAGATATCGAGTAAAAATTATAAGAAGTGTTTATATGGTACTGTCAGTAGTTTTTATGGAGGAGAAAACATGATGCAGTAGAACATTAGCTGGATTTCTAACTTTCGCTGGGCACTTAGAGTGCAAGGTAATTCTTTTGCCGCACCTTGATGGATTACTCTGTTCCCCACAGAGGTTGTTCCAGACCTTCTCTTCCTCTGGCTTCCCACACTTTCCATTCTCCCTAGCCTCTCTACTGAGGACCTGGACTCTTTACTTCAAAAACTGAGGCCTTCTTTAGCTGTAAACCCACTTCACCTTTGGTACACCTAGGTGTCAAAGTGTATAGAGTGCCAGGCCTATAGTCAGGAAGACTCATCTTCCTGAGTTCAAATGTGACCTCAGACCCTTACTAACTGTGTGACCCTGAGCAAGTCATTTCATCCTGTTTGCCTCAGTTTCCTCATCCGTAAAGTGAACTGGAGGCATACTCCAGTATCTTTGCCAAGAAAGCCAAATGTAGTGTCATGAAGAGTCAGACATAACTGAACAACCCTCATCTTCCTTTTTCTTCATTTCAAAACCTTGACATTCGGGATCCCTTCTCTCCTTTACTCCAGTCTTTGATAAGTCTCTTACCCAAGACCAACCCTTCAACAACCAAGCCCTTCATCCTATTCCCCTCTTATCTTCTCCAACAGATTGTCCCCTTCAATCCTTTCCTCCTCCTTATCTACCGATTTCTTCCCTGGTACCTTTAAATGTGAACAAGTCTTATCCTTTAAAGAAAAAAATTGGTTAGATTCTTCAGCCCTTCCAGTAACAGTCTTAATCCTATATCTGTTCACCCTTTTTTAGCCTAACTCTTAGGAAAAGCTGTTTATACTTATTGCCACTTCTTCATCCCTCTTCTAACTTTGTTCAACCCTTTATAGTTTTACTTCCAGTCTCAACCAACCTCTCCACACTTAAAATGATCTCTTTTTTTTCTAAGCTACTTTCCAATGATCTTTTAATTGCCAAATCTGATAATATTTTGTCAGTTCTCATTCTTCTTGACAGCTTTGCAGCATCTATCATTCAACCTCAGGGATCTCTCTTCTCTGGGTTTTTGTGACATTACTATCTTCCAGTGCTTCTCCTTCTCTGACCTTTCCTCTGTCTTTTCTAGAAAATCATCTGTACCTCAGGGCTCTGTTGGTTCCTGTTTTCTTCATTTTCTCTTTTTTGGTCATCTCATTAACTCCTGTAGGTTTAATTATTCTCCCTGTAGGTCACTCCCAGATCTACATATCCAGATTTAGTCTGTGTCCTGAGCTCCACTTAGGCATTACCAGCTGCCTGTTAGAATTTAAAATGGGTTGTATTGGACATATTTCAAAACAGAACTCATCTTTCTCCCAAAAACACTCTACCTTTCTGTACTTCTCTGTTTGTATCACCATTCTTCCAGACTCCCAGATAGCATAATTTCATTGTTATCCTTGACTCTTTACTTTCTCTCACTACATAGATATAATCAGTTGTCAAATCTTGCCTTTTCTACCTCCACATATCTTAGTTCTGTTCCCTTCTCACTACTCACACAGCCACCACTTTTAAATGCTGGCTGTCATCATCTCCCTCCTGGACTTTTAAAGGCTTCTGACTTCCTTTTTCTGTTCTTGATTTTCCTTAAGTACCCATCTAATCACATCACTCCTGTATTCAATCAAAAGTCATTGGTTCCCTACATTCTCCTTCCCACACTCTGCATACAGTCCGGCCTAATGATATGCTCCATGTCTGCACTCTGTGACTGGAATGTGTTACTTGAGCAGCTAGTGTTGCTCTTGATAGTGTGCTGGCCCTGTGATCTCAGACACCTAACTGTACAACCCTGGGCAAGTCTGCCTCAGTTTCCATAACTGTAAAATAGGAATAGTAATAGCACCAACCTTTGCAGGATGGTTGGAAAGGTCACATAAAATAATATTTGCAAAGTGCTTAGCTCAGTGCTCTGCAGGTAAGTAGGTACTGTACAAATGCAAGCTGTTATTCCCTACCTACCTCTGTTTCATAGAATACTTCACTTCTAAGACTTAAATAACCTTTTGATTTCCACTTTTCCCTCCCTATCCTAGGTTTTATTAGGGAGCTACCTAGTACAGTGGTACAGTTAATAGAGCTTGGGGCTTAAAGTCAGGAAGATCAGAGTTCAAATCCTGCTTCAGACATTTAACTAGCTTTGTGATCCTGTATGGGTCACTTAACCTCTCACTAACTTATTTGTAACATGGGGGTGAGGATAGCATTAATTTCACAAAATAGTTGTGAGGATTAAATAAGATAACATGTTAAGTTCATTGTAAACCTTTAATTACTGTTTTGTATTTCTTTTGAATTCTTTATATATCTACAGAGGTACGTATTATCTCCTTGATAGCAAGTACTTTCATTTTTTGTTTTTGTATCCCTAAGACAGTGCTTGCCACTTGTAGGTACTTAATAAATTTGCTTGTTGATTAATTGCGTTAGGGGTAAAATGATGTGGGTTTAAATTTTGTCTTTGCCACTTGAACAGACTTTAGGCAAGTCTCTGGTACTTAGTTCCTTATTTATACAATACAGAGGATTGCACTGGACTTTAGTTCTAAATCTTAATCCAGCTTAAAGGAAAAAGAAACAAATTCCATTTAGTCACATACAAAGGATCTAATTTTTTCCAGATCACTACCTATGATTTAGCAACTAAGTCTTAATGAGTTCCTTGAGGCTCATTGCGGCTATATGACTTGCTTGGGGTAAAAGAGCTAATAATGAGTATCAGAGAAAGGCTTTGAACACAAGCATTCCTGATTCCAATCTATCCACTGGGCAATACTGCATCTGTATCTCAAGTCATACATCCAAATAAATGGCTAATAATCATTTCAAAGAATTCATGGCAACAAATGTTTATTAAATATCTACTTTGTATGCACCTGGTACAGGCTTCGTGCCTGCCCTCAGAGTGCTTATATTCTACTGGGAAAGTTAACTATTTTCTAAATTAGCATTCTTCATAGAGTCAAGCAAATGTAGAAAATTAGCAGTTTTAGGAAAGGTGTTATTCTCATCGCCTCATTTAGTGAATGCAGATTTTACCACATAGAATTTTATCAGTTTCATTTTCTGAGCTATCTCCCATCACCAGCAACAGTTTCTGCTTTAATTGATGCTTTGTCTTTATCGTAAGCAGTTGTTGACTTTGCTCAAAACGTTTTTTTAGAACTCCTCTTTATGAATTACGTTAAGAGTCTGTGACAACATTTTTTTTTTAGTATTCTGGGGGGGTGGCAATTCTTTGTCTGTTTTGATTCAGCTGACATTGGCAGGAGTTGGAAAGTCCTAAAAGGGAAAACAGAAAGTAGTTCAATTTGGCTGGAGAATAGAGTGGCTGAGGGTAAGTAATGTGTAAGGAAAGATCAAGTTGGAACCACATTCTGAAATACTTTAATTGACCAACATAGAAATGTGTATTTTATGCTAAAGACACTAAGAAACCACTAGAGATATTTGAACATGAAAGTAATATGGTTAGATCTATAATTTCAAAATATCTGTTTGGCAGCTGTGTAGAAAATGACCTGGAGAAGGTAGAAATTAGAAACAGGGAGGTCCCTTAGGCTATATGCAAAGTAATGTATCAGTTGGAATATGTGGAGACCTTTACCAGGTGATACAATCTTCTACAGATAAGCATAAGCAAAATCTTTTTTTAATGTCTAGTTTCTTAATTTAAGCTACTTGCAGAAAAAGAAAATACTGTTTCTGCATAAGGAGAATTGTTAAAAACCACATTATTTTAGTGATCTGAATCCATTATTTAAATGACCCCAATAAAGTTGATGTAAATTTCACAAAAGATTTTATAATCATTCATCCTCTTTTCTGAACTTTGTCAAAATTGGGCATTACATAATTAATGAGTAAAATAGTCATTTTAGAAGTTTCATCCCTACTACTGTGTGTTGCCTTGGACAACCACTTCTCCATGGACAGTTTCACTGTCTATAAAATTAAAAGGTTGGATTAAATGGCACCAGTGTCCCTTCCCATTCTAAATCTGTACTCCATTATCTACCTTGGATTATATTAAAATACAATTTCTATAAATAACTACCATACGAAAGCATTTCCTTACTAAGTAGAATTACTGCTAAGGGAATAGGCACTTTAAAGTGGAAGTAACCTAAATTTTGTAAGTTGAGACTTAAAAAAGTGATCTCGATATAAAACTGGATGTTAAAATTGTGTTTTACAACAGAATATCTAGTGAAGATTTCTAGTTTCCAACACATTGTTGCTGTGCTGTTTTTACCAGATTACCTGCCTACTAAGGTAGACTTTGGAGTAAGATCTAAAGGAAAGTTGTAATCGAATATTATATTTTAAGTTCATGGTTATAAAAATCTGCTCTGCTCTTGGGGTTAATTGAGAACACAGTGGTTTCTGTGTGTTGGTGCTAAAGGATGATAAAGGATCATAGATTGAGCTAGAAGGTCCCTTAGATGTCCCACTGCCTCATTTTACAGATTAGGAAACTGAGGCCCATCAAGGTTTAGTGGCATGTCCAGTCTTACACAGGTGACCCTTGAGTCAAACCTAAGCCTTCAGAATACAAATCCATCTCTTTTTCTGCCACAGCTCTGATACTATTAAGACACCTCTACAAAAGTAAAATAATTTGCAGTTGGGACTGCCAGTCTGCAAACTGTTGATATCGGGGTAAGAGGGAGAGACTTTACAATAGAAATAATTCCAAAAATTCTTTTATTGTGTTTAAAGACATGTTGATTTTTTTAAAAGCTATTTTGTTGAATTATCAGGCAGTGAACATGTTTAAGTATTGTTTAAGAGATTCAGAGGGTTTCATTTTGTTCGGATCTGTGATTTCTTTGGTGTAAGGAAACTCCCTCAACCTGTGAAGATCAATACTACTACAATTTGTCATCTTTGAAAGTTACCTGGATGCATTAAGAGGTTAAGTGACTTAACACTGCCAATTTGCCTCAGAGACAGGACTTAGACCCCAGCTGCCTATTAGTCTGAAATGAGTTTTCCTAAAGACTATTTTAAAAAGAAAACTTACTTATTAACACCTTTTTTCCAACTCCGTACAGATATTTTAATAATTGACTACATCATATTTGGAGCACTGAAACAAATTATTTTCTGTACTTGGGGACCCCATCTGCTATTTTATAGGTGATCTTTTGTAAATGTTTAGTTTTTGTCTATGTGTTTACTCCACTTGAATCTTTGTTTCACCATTTAAAACAGTTTTGAAAATTCTTATTTGTTCATGTCTATGGGATAGTTAGAAGGACTTTTTCCTTCACTCCTCCCCTCAATATATATATTTAAATAACTTTTGGGGCCATCTCCAGTTGTCCTACTCTATATCTGGTCACTGGACCAAAGGAGGAAGTGAGGCTGGTGACTTTGCACAGCCCTCCTCACCTAAATCCAATCACTTGCAAGTCCTGGCATCATCTTCCTGTTATCATAGTCCTCTTTAAGAATGAAGGACAAACCACAACCACACAATTTAAAATTCCTGCTAAATTTTCTTACCAATTAAATAAATTTTTTATCTGTTCCTTTTTGCTTAATTTTTTTTTCTTGTTTCCGTTTTTAAACTTCATCTGAAACTCCTATTTCTGCAGGGCATCACCATTCTTCTAGTTATCTAGGTTTATAACCTGGACCTTCCTTGATTCAGCACTCTCTCATCCCATATACACTTAGTTGCCAGGTTTGATAAATTCTTCCTCCTCAGTCATTATCAATGCCTTCCATTCTCTCCACTCACAGCACAACCATTCTAATTCAAGTCCTCATTAGTTCTCACCTACATTATTACAGTAGTACCCTGATAGATCTTTATCCACCCAGTTTCTTTGTTCTGTATTGTAAACGGAGTGATAATCCTAAATCTGATCCTTTCATTTTCCCACTCAAGAAGCTTCAGTAGCTCCCTGTTGTTGCCTCTTAAGATACATGTTTGTCATGTTTAGTAGCCCTTCGTGATCTAGCACCATCATATCTTTCCAGATCTCTTGTACATTACTTCCTATGGGTTCTTCATTTTTCTAGCCAAACTTCTCTGCTTGTTCTTTCTTACAGGATGGATGTTCCATTGCCATTTGCTACTGTTTAGAAAGTAGCAAAGTAGGTCAGTGGAAGAAAATTGATAAACAAGATTCAGTTACTCTCAAACTCAGCAACTCGGTGTTCATTAAGCCTGAGAATATAAA
The DNA here is from genome assembly GCA_028646515.1 of Pseudochirops corinnae. Lineage (NCBI taxonomy): Eukaryota > Metazoa > Chordata > Mammalia > Diprotodontia > Pseudocheiridae > Pseudochirops > Pseudochirops corinnae. Next base: position 158,132,409 of record CM053587.1, on the reverse strand, counting down.
CTACTTGAGACTTTATATTTTACAAGAAAAGTTGGGGAAACTGGAAATCAGTTGGAGGGGAGGGGGATTAGATTTAGACCAGTATTTTCTACCATATATTCCACTGAATTCCAAATTGATACTTAATTCTATTAAGGTCACGTAATAGATACAGCTAAATTTCCTAACTGTGGCTAGGGGAGACAATTCTCAGACAAGGGATAGAGGAAATCATACAAAGCAAAACATAATTTTGATTAACTTTAGTTGAAAAACTTGCATGAACAAAATCAGTGTTGCAAATATTAAAAGGGAAACTCAAATTCATATTGAAAGCAAGTATTTCTCTGGATTTCAGTTGTTTGTACAATAGTTAACATGGCTTTGTTTATTTTGTTTTACAGGGATCGAAAATTGTACTACTTGGGATTAAAAGGGTTCTATGTTAAAGGAAATGATGCCAGTAATACAGGTATGTACCTTTACTTTTTGCAAATGAATTATAATTCAATATTTTTATTCACATGTAATTTTAACACCTACCATGTAGTATTTTTCTGTGAATGTGTAAATTTTTCTGCAAATCAGAAAGTGCTTTACATAATGACTTTCCTGTAAAGTGTCCCAGAAACAAATGTATTTTTTGTTTGGTTGGTTGGTTGGTTGGTTTTTGCCCAATTAAAACCACCATGTAGACCACAGTTATCCTCTTTTGCCACTAGATGGGGTTTTTGGCAAAACAAAATTACCACCTATTTGAAATTGGAAGGAATATCCGAAATTAATAAATGAGTAGATTAACAGTATTGAAAATGAAATATGTAGGTGCTTTTTGGTGCTGAATTACGAACAGATTGGCCACCTGTGAGTTTGTAAAAAATTGAATATGCCAGTACTACCTTTCAGGTTGATGCTATTTTATAGTGTGTTCCTAATTCATTAATTAAGATAATGTATAGATAAGCATAGATACATATATGTACATGTGAATGTGTACATACATGGGTAGGTGTGTATAAGCTATATGTAAGGTAGTGGAGGCCTTTGGACTGAGGAAGACTATTTCAGCTTTTCAGTAGAATCAAAGACTTCAGTATTTCAACCTCAGATGCTTCTCTTAGGGACAGGAGGTCCCTACGCAGATAAAATGGTAGATCAGAGCTTTTAAAAAATAGATATATTTGTCATATAATTTGAATAAGGTTTGAATTCTGCATCTGTGGAGAATGCATGTTAAAAAGTTAAAATTCTTTGTATATACCACTAGAATAAATCACTAAGAATTGTCTGAAATAACTAGATCATCAGCTGTAATTATTGTAACAAAATTTAATTTGTACGTAGAAGCACACCAGTTGTTGAAAACCGCTTTTACTTCATCTCAATTTTCCACATGGCTATAATATTTTTTTTTCTTTATGACATTTCTAGATCTTTCAATGCGATGAAATAGTAATATCATCAAGCTTCAGAGTTGTTGTGTTATATTTGTGTAGACTTAAACTTTATGGACTTGAAGCCAAAATTGTTGACTGTCAACAAGATATAATACAGCCTATTAGGAGAGAGCATCGGACTCGAAATCAGAGACTTCCCTTAGTTTTAATCCTGCTTCAGACACTTACCCGTTCTGTGACACTAAACAAGTTGCTTAACTTTTCTCACCTTTCTCATCTATAAAATGGAAATAATAATAGCACCTACCTCACAGGGTTGTTTGAACCTCGAAATTAAATGTAAACCTCTTTGAAAACCTTAAAAAGCTTTGTAAATGTTAACTTATTAAACATATTTGAGAGTCTGTTGTTTTATTCTGACAGTGTCATTACAACTTCTGATGTCTATTGTGTTATCAGTATGTCAGTTAATGTTCTTTTTTCTTTTTAATTACATTTTGTTTTTTTAATTATATATATAATTACATATTATTAATTATGTGTAATATAGTTACATATTATTTTTAATAATACCTTGGATTATTAATCATAAAAATAGCATTAAAATGCAGTGAGGTATTTTGTAATAAATAGAAATTGGTTGTTCCTAGAGATTTGAGTAGTTTAAGTGACCTTAGAAATAATCTCATTCAACATTCATTTTGTACATAAGGAAAGAGATTGTGACTTCCCCAAAGTCACACCAGTAGTAGCAGAGCCAGAATTTAAAACCTATGTCTCCTGACATTCAAAGTCATAGAACTATGTTCTTTCCACTAAACTATATTTTCATATTCTTATTTTCTCTAGATTTATTCATAAAAGCACATATTCTCCTGGGAATGGAGAATATTAATTTTAAATTAATTTTAAAAAAAAATTCTGTGAGCAAAATTCAAGTTGCAGAAAATGTGACCTGAAAAAGTATTCCTATAAGTGCATGCAACTAAGTGTTTATTTATTTATTTTAACCATAAACTTTAAAAAAAAAATCCTGTCTGTAGAACAAGCCACAGAAGAAAGGGAACAAAATTCCCCTGGGACCATAGAATTGGAGAATGATGGTGATTTGAGACCAGATGAAACTGAACTAGATTCAGAGGCTGAACTTATGAGAAGTATGGGACTACCCCTTCAGTTTGGAGGCCTGTCTGCTCACAAGAATTTTGAGGTAAGTATTAGATTATTTATTTCCTTTACTTCTAGTCATAAACCATGAGGCACAAAATATAGAGGATTAGTGAATTTTCCCCAAGTCTTTTTAGCACAGTTAGTAAACATTTATTAAGTGCCTACTTTGTGCCAGACAAAGACAAGACAGTCCCTACCTTTAAGGAACTTACAGCTTAATGGAGAAGACAGCATACAAAAGGAAGCGGGGGTACTAAGAGATGGGGGCATGATGGAGAAGTCCAAAGGAATGCAGCTGGCTGGGAAATGAAGAAATAGTTGTCCTTTCTTAGAGGCAGGTTCTGAGAGGAACTCTACTCTCCAATCAAAGGGAGAACCTCAGGAGCAGAGGGTGCTAATGTAATGTGAGTTCCAGGGCTGAAATAATCTTCCAGGGAAAAGGGATATTTTACTTATTTTTCTTAAAACGTTTGTAGTTTTATGTAAATTAAGCCCATAAGTAATTAACAATGATTTTTAAAAATATAGAATGTCTCGTGACTTCTGAAAAGAAACATGTTTAAATTGTCATAATGAAATTGATGTTTTTACTGATATTTAGGTGTCCATGAATTCCAGAAATAAAAAAACTAAATTTAAAAAGAAAAAGAAAAAATCTCAGAAGAAATACTCAGATGAAATTCTTCAAGAATCACGGAAAGAGGTTTATGAAGATGATGGCCACTTAATGTCAGATGATACATCTTTAGCCTTTCAGCAGTATGAGACCAGAACATATGAACTTCAAAATGGGCAAGAAGTAGAAATTGGAAAATTACCTCCTGAAAATGTATTACCTCCAAAATTAGAAATTACAGAGAAATGGCAGAAGTATTGGAGTGAGTATGGAGAAGGATTGTTATGGCAAAGCTGGCAAGAAAAACATCCAGGTGAAATATTATCTACTAAACCTTGGAATTGTCCTGAGACAAAGGAAAGATGGGAACAACATTATAGCCATGTTTACTGGTATTATTTGGAACAGTTTCAATATTGGGAAGGTCAAGGGTGGACTTTTGATTCTTCACAGACTTATGATTCAAATAATTGTGTGTCTAAAAAAGAAATGGATGAGAAAGATGATAGTAGCATTACAAGGGAATCATTGTTGGACTTAGTTTCTGTAACCAAAAGTGGGGAGGAAATTTATGAAGGAAGTACAAATGATAAGCATCATGAAGAAATACTTGATGGAATTGGCAACATAAATCTGAATTCAGTAGAAGTAGAGAATGATGGCTTAAACTTGACTATAGTTTGTGGTGATTATCAATATCCGGGTGAAGTTAACAGTATGCAAAAATGCACTCTTGCCAACGAATGTGAGCCATGTGATGGAGCAACCAAGAAAAGGAATTTGTCGGAAAATAGAAGTACTAACCAGGCAGGTAAGTGGGTAATTAACTAAAAAATAGATTAGTCTAATGAACCGATGTAACACAAGAATTGACCATGAAAATGTCATGTGATTTTAAAATGGTGACAGTAATCTTACTGAGTAACAATGTGAGCCTTTTTGAAACATTTCATTGTGTTATCATTCTTTCTTAAATGAAAACGGTTTGTATTATTGCTACTTTCTTGACCTTTAAAAAATAAATATTGGTATTCCTCTGAAGGTCCAGTGTACAGTAACCTAGAAATTATAGAATTCACCTATATCAGTATTATATCTCATGGTCAGGAGTCATAGTATAGAGACCTGGCCTTAAAGTCTGAAAGACATAATTGAATTATCAATAATCTCTTACCAATCAAATATAATAGCCTTTTGTCAATCATCCTTGACTTCACAGTAACATATGACACTGAACAACTGCTCTAGGATACTCATTCCTCTCTAGGTTTCTATGACACTGCTCTGCAGTTTTCCTCTCTGTCTGACTCCTCCTTCTCAGTCTCCTTTGGTTAGTCAGTACTTCTTTATCTATGTCACTGACACTTCACTGTGGCTGTGCCCTAACACTCCATCCTGTGCCCTCTTCATTGTATACAATCTCCCTTTGTGATCTCATCAACCACTGTTAGATCAATTATCATCTCTATTCACATGATTTCCAAATCTTCATTTTGACCTAGTCTTATTTCCAGAGTTTTAGTCCTATATCAGCAGCTGCCTTTTGGACATTTCAAACTTATTATACCATAAGCCACCTCAAACTTAATGTGTCCAAAACAGAACTTAAAATCTTTTCCTCCCAGACGTCTCTTCTTCCCTATTACTATCAGGACTCCACCATCCTCCACACTCAAAATCCTGATGTCATCTTTGACTTTTTTTTTTTTTTTGCTTTTTTTGGAGGGCAGGGCAATTGGGGTTAAGTGACTTACTCAAGGTCACATGGCTAGTAAGTGTTAAGTGTCTGAGGCCGGATTTGAACTTAGGTCCTCCTGACTCCAGGCCCAGTGCTCTATTCACTGTGCCACCTAGCTGCCCCCAGTCTGACTCTTGATCTCACTCATTCCATCTATTCAGTCCATTGCCAAATCTTTTTGTTTCTACTTTCATAACATCTCTCATATGCCCCTTTTTTTCCATTCACATAGTCACCATCATAGTTCAGGCCCTCATAACTTCTCACCTGGACATATTGCAGTTGCTTTCTAACTGTGATTTCCTTACATTAAGTCTCTTGTAGTGTATCCTCCACTCTATTACTAAGGTGGTTTTTCTAAAGCATCTGAAGTCAGAGGTCCAAAGAAAATCTCATGATCTAGTCCAGTGGTTCTCAACCTTCCTAATGCCATGACCTTTTAATACTTGTATGTGGGCATATCTGCATATGGGTAGACCTGCCTGGAGAAGGATAGAGCAGCAGTGTCTTGGTTCCTAAGACCATCAGAAATATGTGTTTTCCCATGGTCTTAGGCCACCCCTGTGAAAGGGTCATTTGACCCCCAAAGGGTTAGCGACACACAGGTTGAGAACCTCTGATCTAGTCTATCCCACTTGCAGCTATAAACGGCTTTAGTAATTGTTGATGTCTCAGATGCTTAGACTATATTTTTTTTAAAAAGTGCATTAATATAGTTATGACAGAGGAATGATTTACTGGAGCCACTTACCCAGTAGTAGGATATGTGCTTTGGGTTATTCATTGATTCACCCAACCACCAGAGGCAAAACAGCAGGAAAATGTTTTAGAAGTCCCATCATGAATGTTTAACAGGTGGTTTTTTATTGTTTGAAATGCTGATTAATAGATGTAGTTATGACTTTTTTATCCTGTTAATATAAAATGAAGTAAGCACTCAAGTAATATTCAGCTTCCATCAAATTATCATAACCTGGATATATTATATGCTCGGGTAATACTTATGCAAAGAGTAATTTTTTTACTGATGGCTATATCATAATACTTTAGCATTTTGGAAGATCCTTGATTTTATTAGTAACTGGTGCTCCTTTGACCAATGTAGTGATTACATACTTTAGTTGACAGTCTTTATGTTAAAAAAAAGTTTGATCACTTGGTGACCACATCTCTAGTAATGAGCTTGGCCAGAATTGGCCAGCCTGCCTCTTAGACAGTATTAAGTGACAACTCTAAATAGCTCAGTCAGTTTGGTGGAACTCGCAAGGGTTTATGCTTAGTTGATATAATTTTTGAGACCCCAGGATCACCTCCTTAGTAGGAGGAGCCATTTAAGTAGGACTTCAGGGTCGAAAGATAATAACATCTCATTATAAAAATCTCATTTAAAAATGAATAATTATGAGTAACCAAGTTCAAATCCTAGCTCATCAGCTTACCTCTTATATGACCTTGGGCAAGTCATTTTATGTCTGTGTGCCAAGGTATAAGGAAGTTGGACTAGGTAGGTATACTCTAAGATCCCTTTCACATCTCTCAATATATTACCTGCTAACAATGCCATAATCTAATATTTAAAAGATCCAGTCACTAAAAATGATTCAGAACCCAAAGTGATAACTTTCATGTTCAGTGTTGTTTGTTATTGATAATAAGATTTCAATAATTTGTACAGGAAGAGAAAGGACTGACATCTTGGAAGATCTTAAAAGGGTAGCCTCTTAATTCTTAGCCATGAGTATTAATTTCAAAACACTTTCCACTGAAATGGCTTGTAAACCATTTTATATCAGGAGAAATGTTCTTCATTCAAGATGCTTATACAGAAAACAAATTAGCAGCCTCTTCACCTATGTATGAGTATACCCTTAAGAGTTCATGATTACCTCTGGTGCAATAGCAAGATGAAGGAAACCCAGTAGGAATAGGAAAAAGAAGAAATAAGTCAGAATAGGGGGAAGAGAGGAAGGATATTCGTGTCATAAAGATTGACATCTTTCACGCTCTTAGCTGATGACATCAGTAAGATAAAGAATTCCTAAAACATCTGAATTCCCTGAGATCTAGCCTCGGGTGTTAAAGATAGATTAGTTTGGCACCTTTGAATATTATTCTGATGTACCAGGATTTTTGCTCCCTGACTGCTCACAGAATGAACCCAGAGATGTTCACTCATCTGACCTTGGCTTTTTGTGATTCCCAGGCTGTCTGGTCCTTGGGCAGCACTGAGCTGTGGAAGAACCTGGGCTGTGATCCCATTTCTGCTCCTTCTTCTTTGTGTGACCATGGGCAAGTCACTTCACTTCTGTGAACCTTATTTTCCATCAGTAAAATTATAGTGTTTGTTTGTCTTTTAAGGCTACTGCCAGCTCTCAACTATAAACTTGAGTATTTCTGAGAGTTCTTCCTGGCACTTTTAAAACTTTTTGACTGATCAGTGAGTTACTGAAGAAATCATTTACATCAGATCTGGAAATTTTAGACAGTCACCACCTCTTCCTCATTTCTCTCTGGCTTTGTAATAGAAATTTTTTCTCAATCTAAATTTACAGTCTTCTTAAACTATTAATATAAGATTTATCCCAGCCAGGGGTTACAGTGGATAGGGCACTGAGCCTACTGTCAGGATGATCTGAGTTCAAATCCAGTCTTAGATACTTATGAGTTGGGTGACCTTAGGCAAGTTACTTAACCTCTGTATGCCTCAGTTTCTTTATCTGTCAGATAGGGATAATAATAGTATCTACCTCTTAGGGTTGTTATGAGATAGTATTTGTAAAACACTTAGCACAATACCTGGCATATAGTAGGTATGTAAATAATTCTTTCTTTCCTGGTATTTCACATTAAGCATTGGCCTTTCTTAGTTATCTGGCATGCCATTCTCCTCTCTTGCTTTGGTTAATAGGGATCTGACTTGTGGTTTTACTAGTATAGAGCAATGCTTTTTAAGCTGTGGGTTGCAACCCCATATAGGATCACTGAAAATTTGGCCACAGTAAGAGTTTTCTGAATATGCAAGGAATAAAAAACACATAATGAATCTGAGGTGTTTCTGGCTGCTCTCGCCCCTGTTGCATTATGCAACTTTATTGCAACCTTGGTTCTGAACACAAAAGCATTGTGCATACTCTCAGGCCATGAAACACCAACAAAACAGGAAAAGGGGTCACAAAAGGGCTCCAGAGTGGAAAAAGTTTAAGAAGCCCTGGTATATAGAGAACTGTCCTCAGGACATTCCCTCTACTTGACTTGCTGTAGGGTCAGTAGCTTCTCTGCAACATTGAGCCTTACGAACTTGTCTGGGGCTCTGAAATGAAGTGACTTGTAAGAAAGACACTGAAACATTTAGATTGAGAAGATTTGTCAGAACAAGGGCTAAAAAAATCTACATCTCTGTCTAGATTCACAGGAGACTTCTGGAACAAGTACAAACAAAGAACTATCATACACTAATAGTAAGGATGGAGATGAGAGTGAGGAGGAACCACCTGAATATAAACCAGCTAAATTGAAGAGGAGGTAAATCTTTTCACCAGAAAATATTTCCATAATAATTGTCAATCAGAAAAACTTTTAACAAATGCCCCTATAAACCTAGCACTTTACTGGTCCTTGTGGAGAAGATTTTTAAAAAGTCAGTCCCTGCTTTAAAGATTTATATTGTCAGTAGGAAGATAAAAATTTATCTTCTGAAAGGAACCTTAGAGAAAGTTCATTTCTCTTTATACTCTCTCATTTTAGAGACAGAGTGTTATATTTTTAATTATTTTTGGATAAAATTCATAAAATGAAATGTAGCTACAAGGAACCGTAATTACCTGTAAGGAACTAAAGTCCAGGGAGATTGTAATTTGGCCAAGGACATCTATGCTGTTTCGTGCTGGTCTGTATAATGAAGAGTTCAAAGATAATTTATCCATGGAATATTTACATTCTGTTATCTAGAGTACTGTTTTAAATTCAAGGAGGGATATAAAACCTAGATAACACACAGTCTTTACTTTCACAAAGCTTATAATCTAGTAGAGTTTTAAAACACATGGAATTTTAAGTGATTTGTAGAGTCCTAATAAGAGAACCATATCCTTTTCTTGGTTATTTGAATTATAGTTGATTATTATAGAAAAGCTACAAGTATATTGATTTATATACATTCTGCTGTTGTACCAGTTAACATTTTATTATTTCAAACTGTTGAAAGTAATGATGGTCTGTGGAGATAATGAAGCCTGTTGATCAGTGTTAATGGAAACTGTTTCTCTCTTTGTGTTTGTAGCCATGAACTAGATATTGACGAAAATCCAATTGTGGACTTTGATGACAATGGTTCTCTCTTGGGATTCCAGCATGGCTCAGGGCAAAAGTAATTTTTTTTTTATTCATGATTTCTGTAATCTAAATTTTAGCGTTTTCTATCCATATTTGGTTGGTCAATATGAATGTGTTTTCTTACATTTTAGACCTTGCACTTTAAACAAGGAATCTGTTTAGTGAAAACTGCAGTAGATCTGAGACCCTCTTCTAAACAGGCTATAATTCTTTTCTTTGTGTAACTGTAATTTTGTAAAGTTATCTTAACCATTATTATAAGAAAGAATTCTCTTGACCTCAGATCTTTTTGGCTGACCCAGTATGAGAAGGTGGACCCTTTTATGCATTAACATCTTTTTATATCCAGATAGGAACTTCCAGGTTGTTAAAGTATTTTGCCAGGAACTCTTTTCCCTTTTCTGGCTCTATAGCAGCTGTGCTGAAAGGAAACCACTTTATACACATCATGAGCAGAGCTTAGACCCTCTTGGAATGGCCCCTATAGGGGGAAAGGGGAGTGAGAAGAAAGTAGGAAAAAGAAAACAAAACTGTGGTCATGTGCTTAAATAAAATGATAATAGACCATTTATATGATAATTGGAGACCACTAGTTTCTGTAGTGAAAACATTCTCTTTGACACAGTTCCATTATAGGGAATGTATACTTTAAGAAGAACCTTTTTAAAAAAATCTTTTCACAGATTTATTTTTATATGTAACAGTCTTATTTTTAATTGTGAAAAATTGGAATCAACCTAATGACAAAGACCGAGATGTTGGTGTGATACATATTATAGGGTGACTAGAGCATTTGACTTGAGAGTCAAAGGATTTGGTTTCAAGTCTTAGCTCCTTAATTTTTTGGGCAAATCACTTACCTTTAATAAGACTGAGGGATTTGAATTAGATGATTTTTAAAGGTACTTTGTAGCTTATAACATTTTGTGGCTCTCTGAATATTTGTTTGGTCGGACATTTGGCGTAATTGACCTAAAGCTTCATATTGACAACTCATCTATAGCTTAGTCTTTGAGAGTTGCCTGTGAAAATCATAATGCACTTAAGGATGGCATGAGAAATATGGAAATATATATTATATTGTAAAGTATTATAAAGAAACAGATAACAGAAGTTGTAAGAGATTACAACTACACAAAAATATATATACAGTTATAGGGATACGTGAAAAGAGTGGAAAGGAGTGCAAAGCAGTAGTTGACAAATTATAGATAATCTGATTAAACTGTTTTAGCATATGTAGTTGCAAATCTAAGTTTTAGTTAAGTTTATGACAGACTACTTAAAATTTACTATACTCATGCATTAAATGGTTTTTAAAGCATGTTCTACATGTGAAAAATCTGCTAGGCATTGCAGATACAAAGAGAGAAACAAAACAGTACTCACCTTCAAGGAGCTTAAGTTCTATAGGTGGACAATAGCCTGTACAAAAATCTAAACACAAAATAAATTCAGAGTAATTTTGCATAGGGGTTTAATCATAGGCTTCTTGTAAGGTGGTACTTGAGCAAAGCCTTGAAGGACTCTGAGGACTTTTTGACATGGGATGAGTAGGTAGTAGTGAATTCCAGGCACATAATAAGGCCTATACAAAAATACATTGAGAGCTAGAATGTAAAATATATGAAAAAGAAAAGTATACTCTCAGCCTGGAAAAGTAAACTAGAACCAGATGAAGGATTTAAAAGTCAAAAGATAATGTATTTTATTCTGGAGCCTTCATTATTATTATTCTGTACCTTCTTCATTAGGGGAGTAACATGTAATATACCTTTGCCTTAGGAGTATCAGGTTGGCAACCACATGTGGAAAGTGGGTGGTAGAGGAGAGGGTCTAGTTCTGCTTCTTCTGCAAGTCACTTCACTTCTTTGAGATCTCAGTTTTTTCCTCATCTGTAAAATATGGGAATAGATCTCAGATATCATAGCCAGATTTCTGTTAACTATAAATGTCCCATTTTTTTCATTTAATTTCGTTATAGAACTACAAATTCATTTGTTCACTAAGCATTTATTGGACACTCACTATGTACATAACTCCTGGGTGCTAAGGGAACTACAAAAGAAATCTAAGATATTATCTCTGTCTCCTAGGAAACAACAGTAAAATTGGGAAGATAGTATATACACAAATAAAAAGTGTTAAGTAGCATATTAGTGCCAGAATGAGCAAGAGCAAGAAGTATTTTTGGAATTCAAAAAAGGAACCCTGTGAAGAAATGCCTGGAATGGATAAGATTTGGATAGACAAAAGGAAGAGAGAAACTGGCATTAAATGGAAGGTGAACAGTATTCCTTCTAGCCTCAGCTCAAATCCTACCTTCTGAGGTCTTTTTCTGTCTCTCCAGCTGCTAGTGCCTTTCTCTCTGGGATTATCTACCAACTACTCTCTCTCTCTCCCCATACCTCTGTTTACTTCTTGGTTTTTTCTTGAATTTGTATGTACCTAGTTATTTACATGTTGTCTTCTCCATCAGATTAGCAGCACCCTAAGGCAGCATTGTTTTTACCTTTCTTTGTACCACAGTGCCTTGTGCATAGTAAGTGCCTAATAAATACCTTTGAGTGCAAACAGGCTTGGACTACCTCAAGGATAAAATACAAACTAAAGTTGGCATTTAAAACCTACAGTCTGCCGTCAGGATTTTTTTTTCGGGCTCATGTCACATAACTTCTCTTTATGTACTATTTCAGTTGAACTGGCCTACTTGGCATTCCATTTCCTACCTCTGAGCCTTTGGACAGGATGTTCCCCATGCTAATAGCATAATACCTCCTCACCTCTAGGCTCAATTCTTGTGCTAATTTCTACAGGAAGCTTTTCTTCATTACCCTCATTATGAATACTATGATAATGAGGTACTAGGTATAAATCCAGCTTCAGATTGTCACAAACACACACATTTATGTCTTGTGTTACCCAGTACATTATAAGCTAACCAAAGCTAGGGACAGTTTTTCCTTTTATGTCTTTGAATCCACAGTGTCTCCATTTCTTTTGGATTATTGGCATGCTTTATATCCTCTGGCAGTCAGTTAAAATGAGTGTACATATGAGGTAAAATTTAGTAACTTAAGAGCCTAAGACCATTTTGTTGCTTCTTTTATGATTTATTTCATGCCTCTAAAAACATAACTACAGAACTAGAAGAGATCTAGGCCAACTTCATTTAATAAATGAGGAAACTGAAGCCTAGGAAAGTTAAGTGACTTGTCTGGGGCCTTATAGGTAGTATTTGGCTAAGCCAGGAAGTAAACCTGAGTCAACTCCAAAACTACTACTTTTTGCATTGTATCTCAGGAAGTCCTTTTGGTGTAATTTGCTCATTCTGTCATGTCTTAAGTTGAGGAAAGCGCTAACAAATTTGTACAAAGTTGTGATAGACAGTTCAGTGGATAGAGCACTGGCCCTGGAGTCAGGAAGACATGAGATCAAATCCAGCCTCAGACACTTAACTAACTGTGATCTTGGGGCAAGTTACTTAACCTCTATACACCTAGAAAGCAGATAAGTGGCTCAGTGGATAGAGAGCTAGGCCTAGAGTCAGCAACACCAAGTACCCTCAAATACTTACTACCTTTGTGACCCTGGGCAAATCATTTAACCTCTGTTTGCTTTAATCTACCAGCAAAGAAAATGGCAAAGCACTCCAGTATCTTTACCAGGAAAACCCATGGATAGTATGGTCCACAGGGATCTTGAAGAGTTGGACACAACCAAACAACTGAATAACAACTATCCCAAACTAAATAAAATAGAAAAAATGATTTCTTTTTAGGAGGGGATTCACAGCTGGGTTTATTTTAAATAAAAGCTTTCTTTTATTTAACATGCATTTGTAGATCATTAACCCATTTACAGAAAAGTGAGAGAGTAGAGAAACTTATAGCTAAAGAATTGGGAACCATGACAAATTTTAGAAGGGAAAATATTAATAGCTTGCTTAAGCACTTTAGTGTTTATACAGACATTGTAGGTTGCATAAGGATGCGTGTATATATATATATATATATAGTATCCCAAAAGTCTTAATTTAAAGATTTTAAACTTCACTAATTATTTTGGGACACTATATATACATATATGTATATCTGCACATGTATACATAATGTGTGTGTATAATCTTAATCCCCGACTGATAAGGAAACTGACATTCTGCCTTCGGTATTCATTACTTGGCTAGTAAAGTGGCCAGAATTATACCCAGATCGAGGTGTTCTGACTCAAAATTGTGTTCATTCCATTTGCCGCATAGTAATTTTAGAAGTATTTTATATGTAACAGAATCTAAGGAAAAAATTCTGTATGCCCTCTCTTGTCCTTGAAAAACTTGACATAATTTTTAGGATGTATGTGTTTTAAAAAGTAAGATAAAGATGTAAAGATTTTGAGGAAAGGGGGAGAATCATTAGTTCAACAGGGTTTGTTACTGACAATTCTATGTAAGTTTTTAGAATTCTGCTAAAATAATGGCTTCTAATAAGAGTCATGGTGAATTATTGGAAAGAATGATCACCTCTGTGCCAAGTTGTTACTTAGGAATTCAGAACAGCTACAAAATGGCAAATAACTAAGAAAACAACCAAAAAGTAAAAGAGGAAGGGAATTAAAATCCTCAGCAGAAAGTCATCTTGCAGAAAATAGAAAAAGAAATTAGTAACTAAACAAAATTTAGAAGTAATACAACTTCAGTAAGATTTTAGACCTTTACAAATAGAGGCAACAAAGCTAGGGGATAAAACTCAGTAAGATAACCTAAAAATTCTTGGGTCTCCAAGAAAAACATGAAGAAACAAAATCTGAATATATTTCAAGAAGTACAATAGATTTTCTTGGAAATGATAACAGAAGGCAAAATATAATTTTATTGAATCAGGAACTCAGTTCACACAAGAATATTGACATCAGATTGTAACAGAAAAAGTCTTAGAAGCAACCAATAAGGAATAAATCACATCACCAAAAAACTGATTTTCATAATGACAAAAGATTTTCCATCCAGAATGAGACATGAAAGGAGAAGCTGGGGTGTAATATAGTAAAACCAAAGCTCACTCTAAGGTTGCTATTTAGCAAAATGAGCATATTTGTTAATGAGATTTTTTTTTTTTTTAGTGTAAACAAAATTTACAGATCTTAATGCTGAGCAGAACTTATCAGGGCCTTTCACATGCAAACCAACCATGAAGCAGAAAGTTAAAGTAAACAGATCCTTAAAATAAGGAATTAATAAATTGTGACTCAAAGTACTTACATAGAATTTGAGGTTTCACTACTTTCTAGGTTAACCTCTTCAGAGGTAGAATTTGCCTTCTGTCCAGGCAGCCCATTACATTTTGACAGCTCCAATTCTGAGGAAGTTTTCCTGATGTTAACATTTTTTAACTTTCACCAATTGTTCTTCATTCTGCCCTCCATGAAAAAACAAGCAAGACTATCCCTTTTCTGTATGATAGTTCTTCAGATACTTAAAGACTACTGTCATTATCTTTCATAAAGTGTCTTTTTCAGGCTAACTATCCAGAGCTCCTTCTGTGGCAAGAACTTACGGCCTTTCTCTGTCCTAATTGCTCTTTTGTGGAGGATCTCCATCTTATCTGTGTCTTTAAACTAAAACTAGTCCACACAGTGTGGTCTGATTAAGACTAGGTACAGAGAGACTTTCCTTATCCTGGAAGATATGGTTCTTTTTACATATAGAAAGATATAGATAGGCTATTGTTAATTTGATGTTCCACCTTTTAAGAAGTTCACTGGGAATTAGTGACTGGGAATTGAATGAGAAAACTACATTTAAGGGCAACAGGAGAAAAGAACGAAAAATAATTATTTAATTAATGTGGGTACTGTAGGTGTAAAAATGATGCAGTGGAATAAGCAGTTCCTAAAGTACAATTAGTCCTATCAAGACTCAGCAAAAGGCAAAAAGGTTTGAAAAGAATCCCTGAATCAGTGTTTTACTTTTATTTCTTTGATGAGTAAAGGGAGTAAGACAATGTACTGTGTAGAGTCAAGAATTTATCCTCTGGAAACAAGATGTACTATACTCTTAATCTTAAGCTATTAAAAAACAATGTGACTGGGGCGGTTAGGTGGCACAGTGAATAGAACATTGGCTCTGGAGTCAGGAGGACCTGAGTTCAAATCTGGACTCAGACACTTAACACAAAAAAGTAGCCATGTAATCGTGGGCAAGTCACTTAACCCCAATTGCCCTACCTTCACCCTCCAAAATAAAAGCAAAAAAAAAAAAAAACCCCAGTGTAGCTGTATTACAGTAGGTAGAAACCCAAGCAAAAATTACATCTCTAAATGTAAATGGATTTAATTTGCCTTTTAAAAAGAAGGTGGTTCCAAAATAGATTAAATAATAAAATTTAACATCGTTACTTACAGGAAACACATCTAAAGTATCGATAAAACTATAGATTTAAAATGAGAGAATAGAGTAAAATCTATTTGCTTCATCTTCCTATAGAGAAGTTGCATTTTAATACTATTACATGATAAAGCTGAAATGAAAATCGTAACTGGAAAACCATATCATACTCAGTGCCATAGACAGCAAAACTGCACCAAATGGCATAGTAACTAAGAATTTAAGGGGAAAGCTTAATTTTTTAATAACTCTGTTAAAATTTTCCAAAATAAAAAAAAGATCTGAGGAATAGGAGATTATTGGTATAATCTTTATTGTTATTGAAATTGACAACTAAAACAAGAAAGAAATTACAGATTTGAAGAGAATGTTGAAAATACTTGTTTTGATAGCTTTATATAAAGAAAATCCATTTGACCCTTAGAGATTTTAATTTTTTCTCATACCACTCAAAATAAATGATATCTCTAGGACATAAAGAATTCATCTTTCATAATAAAGAAAGGCAGAAATCTTAAATACTTCCTTTTACATGCCATAACACAATGAAAATAGGAATACATAAGTGATGACAAACAAAACGTGCTGTATCAGCAAGCACCCTAACATACCCAGGATGGCTGCTAGCACAGGTTCTTAGATCTGCTTTTCTAAAGGAAAGCAACTTAGAATGGGTTAACAATCTTACTTTAATCAATCAAATATCATTTACCTAGTTCAAGGGGAAAAGTCAGCACCCTGAACTTCAGAGAATACAAACACAAGTTACAAGCAGACAAAGAAACAGATCAGCAGACAAGCTTCCAGCCATTTGACCATTACGTCCATACCTAGTTAGCTACGAGGGGGTAAGCACCACCATCTGCGTTTTTCAAAGTCAGGGGGGCTTAACAGCTTCCCAGAGTCTTGTCTAGCCAAATCACACAACTCTTTCCAAAGTGATCCTCAAAGCAAAACCTCATATCAGAGTATATAGCCTTCTCCTGGAGAGAATGTCACAGTCCTCTTGACTCACTGTCCAATCACAAAGTAATAACATGTGAGCATTCATGAAGATAAAGCCTCCAGCCACAGGCTCCATGTGACCACATTCAGCCTATTAGGGGGCAGAGTATACTTTCAAATCAGAGAAGGTTCTCAGAGCCACTTAAGCCTATCAAAGGGCCTAGGAGCAGGGAAGATCTTCAGATTCCCATAACATGTGCATACCTTAATAGAGCATTAAAATGGTAGATAATGTGTGTAAATAATGAGCAAAGACCACCAGTGTGGAAAGAATAAAAAACTAATTAACAATGGTATTAGTGATATGGCTTACCAAAATTGGTGGGGGGATATGACTAGCACTTCATGTTCCTAAACACTTAATAACAAAAGGGTAAAAGAAGACAAAATTGAATTAGGAAAAAACTGAACTAACAAAATCATTTTCAAGACCAATAAATTGAAACTAGTAGGTGAATTAATTAAAAGAAAGAAAAGATTCAAATTACCAAAAGGAACTAATCATACTAAAGGGAGAGAAAACGAAGAAAATTACCTAAAACTGTTGTTTTATAACCATAACAAAATCAAGTTGAGATAGATGAAGATCTATAAATATTAAGTTGTAGTTTTACCAAGGATGCAAGGGTTTGAGATTTGTTCAAAGCAATAACATTTTGATTATGTTAATAAAGACATTTATAACTTTAAATAACTTAAAACCATCTTATTAACACCAAAAAGTGTAGGAACAGGACCTTTGCAATGCCTAACATGACAAGACATCTTTCTAAAATTAAGAACTAGCAATATCGGAGAAAGAAGCTTTCCTACTAATATAGCGAAACTAAAGAATATAGATTGTCTCCATTATTTCTAGAAATAATAGTTATAGCAACAAAACAAAAAAGGAATAAGCATTAAAGAAAGAGCAGGCGGAATGATTATCTCTGGATAATAAGGTAGTGAGCTGAGTGTCTGGGAATCAGAAATATCTGGATTCGGTTCCCACTTTGGGTACATGATAGTTCTATTATAGGTGAATCGCTTCTGAACTACAGTTTCCTCATCTGTAAAATGATGGTGATAATACCAGCAATACCTATCTTTAGAGGATAATTGTGAAGCTCAAATCAATTAAGGTATGTAGAACTTTACCAACTTAGAATGCTTTATAGATGTCATTTACTGTCTAGCCCAAGAGAGGTGACAGTCACAAAATGTAGTTGAAATATTAAATAGCTTCAGCAAGGTAGCAGAATACAAGATGAGTATACAAAAATCTCCAGTGTAGGTAACTGTTTAAAATTTATCTATTAATTTATGGATTTTAATCTGATAAAATATCAGACCCTCCATATAGGAGTCTAGAAATAGTTGTATCATAAATTTGGAACAATTCAAAGAAAAATGGTTACTCATTCATTTTACACAATGAAGCAGAGAATAAAGGAAAATTATTATTATATTAACAAAACTCAGGTAAATACAATTGGTAATGGTACTGCCGTGTTAAAGCTAAAGCAAACTAGCTTCCTGTCTTAAAACACTAATAAGCTTTTGCAATCAGTTTTACTTGTTTGTAGAAATTATGCTTTGAGGTTTCTGATTTTGTTATAACAATTATATTAAGATAAAAATAAATTAAATGATAGAATTTTTCTACTTGATAACATATACAACATTGCTATATATTTTAAATAGTTATATTTGCTTAGTCTCTTGTTAAAGTTCAACCCAAATTAAAATGAGCAGAAAATTCACGTTGCTGTAGATTGAAGATAGCTTCCTCAACCAGGGTGAATTGTAGATAATGCTTAAGAGTTAAGAAGACTGAGTTAAAATCTGCCTCTGGCATTTATTAGCTGTGTAACCCTGGACAAGTCACTTATCTTCATTCAGCCTTGGTTTTCTCATCTGTAAAATGGGGCTAACCCTCCCAGGTTTGTTGTGAGGATCAAATGAGATAGTATGTCTGAAACATGTTGTAAACCTTAAAGGACTATATAAATTCTAACTATTATTATCGTAATGGCTCTTACTGCTTTCAGTACTTATACATAAAATGATAGCTCCAGAGCTGTCTGGGAGAGATCTCAGAATCTGTCTGATGCAGCCCCCTAACTTTGTAGTTAAAGAGAGAGATTCCCCAGAGATTTAATGATTTATCCAAAGCCTACACAGATTGTGTTAGAAACTGGATTTGAACTCAGATCATCCTGATTTCAAAGGTAATACTATTTCTGTTGTATCATACTAACATTGAAACAGTTGAATACCTTGTCACTGCAATATCTTTAATGAACCTCAGAATATTCAATTATATAAAATAAAATTCATGTTAGATATATTGAGTTGTATTCTAATTGTTTTGAATAGTAAAGTGATTTGGTCTGAATATGACAATCCTAAAATAACTGTGAAAGCAAAAAAGTATAAAAATATATACCAAATAATAACATTGATTATTAATCACAGTTGAGTAGGAAATGGAAGCCTCGCTGTGGCATATAGGAAATTCTGGTTAGCTGAAATCAGTCAATAAGTATTTATTGAGTATATATCTCATGTTTCACACTCTTCTATGGTCTTAGAGAAATTTAAGATGTGTTTTCAGGGAGCATGACACATGAAACAGTGATCAGTAAAATATGATCTTTTGTTAAAAGTGTTAAAGTTAGTATGTTGGTACTCTAGGATTTCAGAGGATTAATCATTTAGTGTAGGGAAGACCAGAGAAGGACAGACTCAAATTCTTTGGATGAATGGAAATTTACTACACTTATTTTGACTTAAGATTAGTTTTACTTCAAGCATTTTGTGAGAGCAGTAATTAAAGATAACCCAGCCTGGCTTGTTGTGAAACCAGATTTGGAAATTAGTGCCATGAGGAAAAACGTTTAAATGTGAATTTACAGTAAGGATCTGTAGAATTTTGGTGTTTTGATTGCATCTTTTTTTTAAGGGCATAACTAGTCCTCCAGTTTAGTATAAGGTAATACGTTCATATTCCAACTTGCAGATTCAATTTTTATTTTTTTTTTAAACCAAATAAGTTAGACCTTAAAAATTACTAGAAGCAAATGAGTCTTGTCTCTACTTTTTATGTTTTTGGGTGTGGTTTTATCTTAATAACAAAATTATAACCCTTGCTGTTTCTGGTCAAATGAAATATAATGTTTAAATGTCAGCTATTAGGAAAAATATCAATGAAAAAAGTCTTAAGTTACAGTTCCTGTGTATCATTTCCTAACGTGAATTCTTAGCCAGCTAATGTCTTGGTTTTTGTTTGCAGATATGGTGGAATTTCAAATTTTAGTCATCGGAAAGTTAAGTACCTAGAGAAAGATGTGAAACATAAAACACAATTTCTAGACATGCGCAGACAAGTAAATACAAAAAACAAACATGTCTTCTTTCCTGAAGAGTCAGAAAGACCATCTTCCTGGAAGAGTAAGACTTTGAGTAAGGTATAACTAAATTGTAATTTGTATAGCTAGAATACCTTATCCAGTTATTTAGACCTTCTTTATTTTTGTAAAGGATGTTTTGCATCTTAGGTAGGTCTTAATATGTTAACTCTCAGGGATAAAATTCATATCTTTGTTTTAATTAATGAAATTTGAACCCAGGTCCTCTGACACTATAATCTGTGCTCTTTCCACTTTACTGCATTGTATTCTGCCTCAAAGGACATCTTCAAAGAATTGTTCCCGATTTTTTGTTTTGTTTTGTTTTGTTTCCACTGTGCTCAGTCTGGCCTGTTAGCTGTTAGGAAGATTAATCCTACTGTCAGGGATGATGACACTCATGTAAGAAGGGATAAATTTTGAGCCCAAGGCTTATTAAATAAAGGTTTACCTTACATTATCTGTATTAGTTTTTAGAAACCAGTATTCATTCAGTCTACTATATCACTGATTTCATTCTTTTTGTTTTAACTTTTTTCCATCATTTTCTTTTTTTTTAAACTTTTATTTATTTTAGTTTACATCATTCAGTTCCACGAGATTTTGAGTTACAAATTTTCTCACCATCTTTCCCCTACCCACCACCCCAAAACAGCCATCCCATTGTATAACCCCTCCCCCAATCTATTCTCTCCTGTGTCCTCGCCCATCACCCCTCTGACTTTCCAGTAGGGGAGGATGGATCTCCCTACCACAGTGCCTGTGTATCTTAAGTTCCAGTTAGATGTGGTTAATAATAATAATAATTGTGTACATGTATACATACATATTTTTAACATTTGATTTTAGAACTTTAAATTCTAGATTCTCTTCCTCCCTCATCACCTACCCCCACTGGAAGGACAAGCAATCAAATACAGGCTGTACATGTGTAGTTACGCAGAACCTCTCCACAGTGGGCATATTGTGAGAGACTGATTACATGTCCCTCCTTCCTATCCCGCCCTCCTCCCCCATTCCACTCTCTACCCTATCCCTCTACAGAAGTGTGCACTTCCATCAACCCTCCCCTCTACCCTGCCCTTCCCTCTGTCACTCCACCTCTCATCTCCATTCCACCTACTCTTCTGTGTGGCAAGATACCCAGTTTAGAGTTTATGTCATTCATTCCCTAAGCCAAGTTCAGAGAGATTAAAGTTCACTCTTTCCCTTTTGCCTTCCTGTTCTCCCCCTCTATTGTAACAATTATCCTTTTTGCCTCTTCCATGAAATGCTCAACCCCATTCTGTCTCTCCCTGTCTCTTCTCAATCTAATCCTCTCTCACCTCAGGATTTCACCTTTTAGAATATTGTCCCTTCCTATTCAATTGATCTTATGCCCTCCATGTATTCATATATACACATACTCAGATATGTGCTTGTATGCATATGTAAATCCTCTTATATAGATATATGTGTATGTATATGTGTATATACATTTGTATTTCCTTCCCCTATCCTCATACTGAGAAAAGTTTCATCAGTTACAGTTGTCACTTTTCCATGTTGGCATGTAAATAGTTCAACTTTGATAAGTTCCTTATGATTTCTTTTCCACGTTTATCTTCTCATGCTTCTTGTGTTGGAGTGTCAAACTTTCTTTTCAGTTCTGGTTTTTTTCAGCAAGAATGTTTGAAAGTCCACCAC
>CM053587.1:158088703-158110215 GCA_028646515.1 Pseudochirops corinnae | reverse complement strand
ATTTTTTAAGGTGTTAATTTCTTCAATCAGGTTGTTGACTCTCTTTTCATGATTTTCTTGCATCATTCTTATTTCTCTTCCCAATTTTTCTTCCACTTCTCTCATTTGGTTTTCAAAATCTTTCTTAAGCTGATCTCTAGCTTTTAGGCAATCTTCATGTTTCTTGGAAGCTTTTGGTGTGGGAGTTCTGACTGTGTTGTCTTCCTCCTGTTCCCTGCTTTGATTCTTCTTTTCCCCAAAGAAGGAATCTAGAGTTTGGTTGCTGTTCTTACTTTGCTTCCTGTGCTTATTCATGGTTGGCCAGTCCATGATTTTTTAGCTCTGTGGAACTCTGCTTCCAGAGGGTAAAGCTCTGTCCCAAATAGCTGGGGTTTTCCCAGCTGCCAGAGCTTTTAGGAGGCTGCTGGGGCCCTCCCCAGCTCTGGCTCACTGAAAAGGTACCACCACCCAAGACCGCAATCTGGATCCAGGCCACTTAAGGCGAGAGCACTTGGCCTCTGAACAATTGCTTGGCCCTCCTGCAATCTGTAGGCCAGGAACTCCGAAGTGGGTGGAGGTGGGTGCAGGACCTCCACTTCTGCCGCTTCCTTGCCCTGTAGGCGGTTTGGCTTAGACCCGCTTTTATCCCCCGATCTTTAGCCGAGTTCCACTGACCTTTCACTTAGTCCTTTTTTTTTTTCTTATGGCTTGATAATTCTGGAAACTGCCACAGCTGCTGCAGATCTGCTCTTCTGTTGCTCCAGTTGCAGCTCAGCTCGTCCAGCTGCCCCCAGGGTCAAGCTGCCATTTCAGGCTGGGCTGGTTTTGGCTTCCAGCCCTGAGATGGCTCCTCCTAGCCGAGCTGCCTTTAGCAGAAAGTATATTTGTGTGCATTTTAGAGTTCTAGAATTTGCTTAGAGTCATATTTTATGGGTATTTTGAGGTAGCTATGTGGGAGCTGCGATACCTTACTGCTCCTATGCCACCATCTTGGCTACGCCCATCCACTGATTTTGTTCTTTAATGTACTATGTCCCAGGCGCTCTGCTAGGCACTCTATAATGTATTTTCTTTATAGTAGGCCCATTTTTAGCAACTCTGATGCCACCTTTCTTGTACTAGAGATATGTAATGGGTCATGGTAGGTCAGAGTAGCAAATTGCTTCAGTGGATTATCTTGAATTGTTATCTTGATTATCTTGATTTGTTCACTTGTCATTAAAATACTCTAATTAGAATTCTTTTTTGTCCTGTAAAACATTGGGCATTTCAAATGTCAGTAATGTGAGAGAAAATATTCTATGTGTTGTTGGATTACTATGACTGCATCTATATAGCATGTTTGTGACATAATTCTAGGTGGAAAAATTCCTCAGATGGGTTAATGAAGCAGTGGAAGAGATACCATCACAGGACCCTCAGGATGATGCACAAGACACTTGCACAAGCAGTGATTCAGAAGAACAAGAAAGATCTGTTAAAAAATGTGCTGACTCTTTTGAGATTAGTAATCTGGAACCTGAAAAATGTGATGCATTTTCTTCAACCAATGAATTTGAAATGAAAAAAAATAAAGAAGACAACAAAACAACCGTAACAGAAGAGCAGAGACGTATTCCTGAAAGGCAACTGGTAACTCTTGATATTCCAGATTATCTGCAAGTAGAAACAAATGGTAAGAACAAGTGTGCTCATTTGTAATAGATTTAGAAAAATATTTACTATGCTGATGTTTTCATTAATGTGGCTATTCCTTGCACCATAGTTCATATCGTTTTGTTACTGTTATAGTTCATACTCCATGCTTGAGTATTGGACTTTATTGGAGGTGGATAAGACACAGGACAAATATATTAGCTTTTCCATTGGTAACAGCAAATCAGTCAAAAGCTTTGAGGAAACAAAAAAGAGTCAAGGCAGTCTCTGCCTTCGAGGAGCTTACAGTCTAACAGTAGATAACAGACAAAGAGTTATGTATAAACAAGTTATGCATAGGATAAGTAGGAAATATTTAAAAGAGGGTGGACTCTAGAATTAAGAAGAGTTGGGGAAAACTTCATTTAAAATATGGTATTTTACTTGGACCTAAATGTAGCCAGTAGCCAGAGATAATAAGGAAGGAGAGTGTTGCAGGCCTAGAAGATAGCCAGAGAAAATGCCCAGAGCTGAGAAAAGGCACTGTGGAACAGCAAAGGGGCCACTGTCACTGCATCAGAAAGTGCATAATAGTAAGAAGTTTACAAAGGTAGGAGGGAATTGGATTATAAAGGGCTTTGAATGTCAAACAGAATTTTGTATATGATCCTGGAGGCAGTAGGGAGCTGCTGGAGTTTATTGCCTTAGAGGGGTGACATGGTCAGACTTAAATTGTCAGAAAATCACATTGGTAGCTGAATGGAGAATGAATTAGGATGAAGAGAGATTTGAGGCAGGTAGACTACCTGCAAATTATTGCTGTGGTTCAGGTATGAGAGATTAGGGGCCTGCACCAGAGTGTTAGCATGGTAGCAGTGTCAGAGAAGAAAAGGGAGCATATTCAAGAGATTTTGTGAAGGTGAAATTGACAGGCCTTGTCAATAGATTGGAGAGGGGAGGGTGAGAGATAGTGAGGAGTCCAGAATGACTTCTAAATTGGCAGACTGGAAGGATGGTAGTATTTTTCACAATAAGAGGGAAATTTGGAAGTGAGAACAGTTTTGGGGAGAAAGTCCAGTTCAAGATATCTGAAAAGGAATTGGAGATGCCAAACTGGAAGGTCAGCAGAGAGATCAGGACAAGGTAGGTAAATTTGAGGATCATTAACATAGAGATGGTAATTAAATCCATGAGAGCTGATGAGATCACCAAGTGAAATAGTATAGAAAGAGAAGAGAAGAGAGCCCAGGACGGAACCCTATGGGAAAGCATAATCTGGATAAGGCTTCTGCAGAACTACTGACTTTTTGTCTTTCTTTATTATTTAAAAAAGAAGTGAGGGGAAGAAGTGAAGAGAGATGGTTATTGGCTTCTGTTGGTATGAATTATCACTGCAGTCTTTATTCAGCCCTTTTTGGGACAAATAAAAATGGTTGCCCTCTGATAAAGAATGTAAGTGGAATCTATCATGCCTTTGAAGATAGTACTTACTTATGGTAAAAGTTTACCTTTTTTTTTTTTTAAGAAAAGAAGGAAAATAGTTTAGCAAAAAAAAAAAAAAAACCAACAATACTTTACCCATATTTCCCTACCTGTGCATTTAAGTAATTTCTCAGTTCATTTCCAAAGCCAAGTTTGGTGTTATAATTATTAGCAGTCTGCTTCAGTTTTTTGTTCCATTTACATTGTTATGGTAATCATGGATACTGTTTTCCTAGTTCTATTTTACATTGCTTTCCATCAGTTCATGTAAGTCTAAATTTGCTGTTCTGAATTCTTAATATTCATTATGTTTTATGCTATAGCATATCCCATTAATCGTGGCCATAATTTGTCTAGACTTTCACCAAACAATGGGTGCCCTTTTTTTTTTTCCAATTCTTTACTATCATGAAAAGTGCTATATTGTGTATAGAAAGCCTTTCTGTCTTTAACCTGAATGGTCAAGTCATGCAAGCATTTATGAAGCACTTCCTATATGTAGTAGGCACCATGCTAAGAACTAGAGCATATGCCTAGCATTGGAATCTCTGATCAGAAGGCTTGGATATTTTAATCATTTTGTTTTAGTGTAGTTTCAGAATGGTTAGACCAATTCACGGCTCAACCAATCAGATATTTTTTAAGCACCTTCCTTGTTCTAGGTATTCTAGCACTGAGAATACAAAGGAAAAGGCAACCCATCTAGTGTTGTACATCCCATCCCCACCACACCTTCTTATCTGTGACTTCCCACAAAGACTTTACAAAAAAATACAAAATCATACATATATGCATATTTTTATTCAAGATAGCCAGGGAAAGATTTAACTTGCTTTGAGTCAGGAGCTCAGTAATATCAGTTAAGAATAGATTTTTTTTTGCTAACAGTAATATGATGAAGATATTTTGTTCTGTTATTTTGGATAGTTCTAATGTACTATATTTGTCATAAATGATCTGTTTGACTTTTTTTATGCTGTGTATACTTTTACCACAGTTGAAGCAAAGAAGAAGAAAAAGAAAAGCAAGAAAAAAAACAAAACTCTAAATCCCCTCCCTCCAGAAATTGCTGCTGTTCCTGAACTGGCCAAGTATTGGGCACAGCGATATAGACTGTTCTCACGTTTTGATGATGGGATTAAATTGGACAAAGGTAAGGTGGTATGTGCTGATGAAATGTATATATTCAGATTGACAAATACTTTGTTGTATCCTTTATTTGTTAGGTTTTTAAAAAACAAAATGCAGTGACATTAAATGGAACATCTCATCATTCTCACCTATTTTTTTTGTTACTTTTTGGTCTGAAACTGTGATTTCACTGAAATAGGGAACTCTCCATGAGAAAACTCCCTTAACCAAGGTGAGAGTTGCTTGGCAACAGTCATTTTCTTTGCAGAGAGGATTGAGGAAGGTCTAGCTCTTCAGCTACCCTGCCACCACCTCTACTGTTGGTACCTAGTTAGCTAAACACTGAAAATTTTGAGTTTAAAACCTGTTGGCTTGCACTGTAAATGTAAAAATCATTAATATTATAAAATACAAGTCTAAAATTCAAAAGGCTTGAATTTGAGTCCCAGATCTTTATTAATTATAACTCATTTTATTTGGCTTTGGGTTTTTTTTCCATTTAAGTGTCTTCTCAATACTCTGGGTCTTACAGTAATTTACTGGATTTCATGTTGTTTTGCACAACTTGACCAGAAATATTTTTCCCCTTTAGAGGGATGGTTTTCAGTTACACCTGAGAAGATTGCTGAACACATTGCTGGGCGTGTCCATCTGTCCTTCAACTGTGACATTATAGTAGATGCATTTTGTGGAGTTGGAGGCAATGCCATTCAGTTTGCCCTAACAGGAAAAAGAGGTAATCAACTATTAGAAAACTATTTTCCTTTAGTTTGTCTCTGTATGTATTTGCTTCAAACAGTTGAAATGTAGGCATCTTGTATTACTGTGTGTGCATATGTTAGTCTGCAGTGCTTACAGTGAAGCATATTTTAAACACTAAAAATATTTGCAACCACTTTTAACTAAAAAAGCCATGTTGCTACCAGATGCTTTGTAGAATCTAAATGTAATATTTTAATTCAGAAATTCAATGTCTTAAAAGTTGCACTCAGAAGAGACAAGGTCAGTTATCCTTGACATAGAAAAATAGTTTCTGTTTTAAGCAATAGTTTCTTGTTTAAACAAAAGATGAACTTAAAATGTCTTAAATGTTTAAGTTTGGGTGATTCTGTAAGGGATAGATAGTAACATAGCTCGGAATATATTTAAGTAATTGTTCTCCCCTTTTGTTGTGCCTAGCAAAAGAATGTGCTGGATTTCTGTGGTATTGGAGGCATTGAGAGAAAGAGAGAGAATAAATACTGTTGAAAATATCCTGTATTTCATTCAGAATTTTTCTCCTTCTGAGAACTATCTAAACACACACAAACACACATTTATTTACATGCATATATTTATGTAGATGGGAAGATTTTACACTTGGCTATGATTTTCTGTATTCCAGTAGAGATTCAATGGTTTAGCATTTGTCAGTAACACTTTCACAGGCCAATATCAGTGCTTACAATCTCTGCTGCTTTCAGACAGATCTTATTTTCAGAACACTCAGTTTTAAAGACTAGATTTAATGTCAAAAAACATTTTGCTCCTTAGTGTCAGCATATTTGTCATTCTGCTCCAGGACCACAAATGTAGCAGATTAAAAAATTGATAAAGATACCGTCTTTTCTCTCTTACTTGTTTGTGTATCTAGAACAGAAAGAGTCAGTTCTTGTAAATGCGTGGTTTTTTGTAGCAACTAATTGGTTGATGTGTATTTTCTGCAGTGATTTTATTTTGCGAAAATGATGATGTTTCAAAGCTACTTTTGAAGTTGTCATTAATAAACCTCCATCTCATTGGGGAGTAAAGATCAAATGAGCTCATTTAAATGCTTTGTAAATTGTAAACATGTAAAACATGACCTATTGAATTTTTTAATAACTTATTTACATGACCACCATGGAAATCATGTTTCCATTTCTTCTAAGTACTGTACTAGCTTTTTGGAGTCCATACTTTATGGCAAGTGGTTCATGAGAATTTCTATAAGTAAACCAAGGTTAGCTTATATTAGCATTGTTAATAAATTAAGTGAAATCAGCTTCATTAAAAACACAGAACTAACAGAAAGTGTTTCACTTAGCAGTCTCAGGAAAAGAAGATCTCTATCATAAAAAGTCTTTAATTCCTTTAAACTGTTTTTCCAGAAAAAAACTTACCTACATTTTTTTTAGACTGTTTGTGCTTTTTTAGAGAATCTCAACATTATGGACTTTGGGTATAACAGATATCATTGATTCAACACATGTCAACACATGTCAGTGATAAATGCTTGTTACTCAACACATTGCATGTTCATGATAGACACAGTAAATACATGTAAATTGATACATGTGATAGAAAAATGAGTTTGTGTAAGCATCCTTTTCTTTACAAATTCAAATGGAGGCAAATGTGTAAATCATCCCTGAGTAGGTAGGATTTTGTAAATACTATTGCCATGTGCTTTTGCAAAAACCTAGATAAAAGTTTCAAAACACCAAGCCTATTTCTAATTTCCTTTTCAGTCCAACTATTCTTTTAATACGCTTTTTCATAGCTTATTTGTGATTTACTCTGAATACCGTGAAAGTAACTTGATTCAGAAAAATGTAGCAAGAGAAATATATTTAATTACCATTCTGGACAACTAGAATATTGAGTATCACAGATTAATATCATTATTCATTATTCTTCTGATACCTAATCTCTATCCCCAAACTACCTGTCATCGAAATTTTATAAAAAGTTTTCAATCTAGCCTAGCTGGTCACAATTAAAATTGTAAATATTTCAGCTAAATCTGCATCTTTGGTATATGTAACTGGATAACCTAATCATAGGCATAGTTTTCTTTCCTTCATTTATGGATTCTTTAAAGGATTTATTCATATCATTGCAGAGATAAAATGTTATCTCACAAGGCTCATAAAATCCACTTATTTTCCTTTTATCTTTTTCCAGTGATTGCCATTGATATTGATCCAACTAAAATTGATCTTGCTCACAACAATGCAGAAGTATATGGAGTAGCAGATAAGATAGAGTTCATCTGTGGAGACTTCATGCTGTTGGCCTCAGATTTAAAGGCAGACGTTGTATTCCTCAGCCCTCCTTGGGGAGGGCCTGACTATGCTACTGCAGAAACCTTTGATATTAGAACCATGATGTCTCCAGATGGATATCCTTTCTAAGTCCTTGTTGTGATTTAACTTAGAAATGGTGGTAATTGTTATGTTTTATTGCAAAGTTGCGTTGGGAAAGGGGCGTCAAATTTTCTGTGTGATAACTGTTGTGTACATCTTTGGAGAGTTTTTTAATTTTGTTTTTGTCCCAAATAAATGGAAAAAATGAAGCAGTAATTGACTTTTTAAAGCTATTGATAGTGCCAGCTCATAGCAGCACAGAATTTGAGCTGAAAAGAACCTTAGTGTTTCTTTAAATCAGTCCCTTCAATTTATTAATGAAAACATTGAAGCCAAAAAGGTTACACATAGTGAGTGGCAAAGGTATAATTTCAAACCAGGTTCTGTAGCCCCAGATTTTTTTCATTGTACTTATTTGTGGGTGACATACCTCATCTTTGGCAAATTTAAACCACAGAGCCTCAAGGGCCCTGTCTTTGGGAACTCTGGCTTCCCTTGGAATCTGCCAAGAGAATCTAGACAGCCCTACTTCAGTGTCATGTAGACTCAGAAACCCAATATGACTCACCTGCTTTGTAGTTTGATGTAACAGCAGGCTCCCATTGAGAAGGACACTGGGTTTGGAGTCAGGGGTCCTTGGTTCAGCCACCACCTGCTCCCTGGATGATCTGGGACAAGTCACTTAAACTTTCTGGGCATTAGTTTCCTCATCGGTGAAATGAGGAGGGTAAATTAGGGGTCCTTGAAGGACCAAACTTTTTTGTTTTTGCCTCCCAAGAATGTTAATGACTTTTATTCCACCTAGACAATGAGCAGTCAGTCACTATTAGTCATTTATGGAAGGGATCTTTCAAAGCCTTCTAATCTGTCCCACCTTCTTGACCCCCCTGATTTTACTAATGGGAAACTGAGGCCTAGGGAGCTCATGTGTTGTACCCACAGTCACACGGAGGAGGCATCAGTAGTGAGCTTCTGAGATGGGACTGGAACCCAAGGTCTTTTACTCCAGAGCCAATTCTCTTTGCCTATAACCCCCTGTATCCATTCTTAAATAGTAATATTGATTGGGACACATGCTAAATTATGATTTTAGGTTAATAAATAATTTCACATTTTCTACAGTCTTTCCAGGTAAATTATTCTAGTGCCATACTGAAAACTAAATCCTATGTAATGGTTTAAATAACTTAGGTATTTTTAATATTTAAGTATTTTAATATTTTATTTTAATTTTAACATAAGTAATTAAGGATATTATGGGTAATAAATCATATAATCTCCCCCCCAAAAAAATAGAACTCCAAGATTAAAAAATACTACAATTTAACATAACATAATTTGTTTGGCAAAAAGCACTTAACCTTTCTGTGCCTTAGCTTTCTTACTTATAATTATAAAATAATAAAAATAATGATAAAATAATTTTAAAGTACTAGTCACATTTGCATAAGCCTTGAAGGTTTACAATGTCATAACAACAACCTTGTGAGGTAGATAGTTACAAGTTTTATTATCCCCTTTATAGGTGAGGAAATTGAGATTCTAAGAAGTTGTGACTTGCCCACTGTCACACAGATTTGAAATGTCAGATGCATAATAAGAACCCACAGCTCCCAAGCCCAGCATTCTCGCTAGTAAGTCACACTGCCTCTTGATATAGGAATGATTATACTGTCTACTCAGCTGCATGATAGAATCCATTGAAGTAATTATTTGTAAGCATTCTCAAATAAAAGAGGTGTTTTGTAAACTGTAAAGTTCTATAAAGAAACATTATTAACTTTTTTCGTCTTTTTCTTGTTTGTTCTTTTGAAGCAGACATGTGATTTCATTGATATAAGCAACCTTCTCTCTAACTGTAATTTCCTGAGGATTAAAAGTTGAGGAACATTCCCCGAGTCACATAAGGAGTATATGTTATAGGCAAGTCTCCAGTTCTAGTGCCAGCAGTTCCCCACTGGGCCTCAATTTCCTCTGATATCAATCTATGACTGGTGTTATAAATCTAAAAATTTATTTGAATTCATCCAGGGACATGAGCAAATAAGTTGATGGTTTGGAAGAGATTTTTGTTAAAATGAGTTAACTGCTTCTATAGTAAGGATTTTACTCTATTAATGTTTATCATTTATTGTTAAATTTCACAATAAAAGCATTTTACAGCCTAGATTGGGGACCATCTTTTAACTGGCTGAATTAAGTATCATTTAGTAGAAGTAAACTGGTGTCAGTTATTTTTCCTTAACTTATTTCAACATTTGAAATTTTTAGGCTGTCCCAGATGATCACTAACAATATTGTATATTTCCTCCCAAGAAATGCTGATATTGACCAGGTAGGTTATGATTGAGGAATTATTGATAAGCCTCCTTCTGATTTATCTATTGATTTAGTTTCACAGGTAAATTATCATTAAAATGGCATTCTCTTCTTTCTCTGCTAAACTTTGTAGATCCATTGTTGTAGTTACTCTTATTGCAACCTACATAGTGAGTATTACATACTTACTATGTTAAAAGGTAAATATGTAACACGGGTTGATGTGATTTTGGGCTAGAAGGAACCTTGCAGATCATCAGGCCCAATCCCCTCATTTTTACTGATGAGATAAACTTATATCTGCTTCAGCTGCTCCTGGATTGTAGGTATTTAATAAATATTGTTGAAAGAAGAAAAAAAATTCCAGTCTTTAGGACAGTACTGTACCATCATGCATGTAGCTTCCACGTAATAAAAGTTTAATGCATTTGAACTCAAGAATCAAATTACAGACACACATCTATGAGAGTGTGGGTAGAAGCAAAAGGTACGGCAGTGAGATGACTTGTTATGATGTTTGTTATGATGATCTGCAAGGTTCCTTCTAGCCCAAAATCACATCAACCTGTGTTACATATTTACCTTTTAACATAGTAAGTATGTAATACTCACTATGTATGTTGCAATAAGAGTAACTACAACAATGGTTCGGGTGCCTGCAGTTTGCTTAAGTCATTATTAGATATGCTTAGGTTCTTTAAAGCTTGAGCAAAAAGGCTTGGTTTGGTTTAAACATTGAGTTTATATGTATATCAGCATAATGTAATGTTGACCAGTCCAGAAGCCTAAAGGGGAAATTTGCTAACAGATTGAAATTAATTCTCACAACCCCCACATCATACACTTTGACTTTTTCGGAGGCACTCAGAAAGAAGACTCTTTGTTAGGTTTCCATACCCTGCTTTCTTTCCTCAGCTAAAATTTTCATGGGTTGAACTCTTAGAAAAAAAAGTTACCCCGTCATATAAAATGTAGTTGGAAATAGCATCTGGATGGAATACATCTGCTGAATTTGACAGTGTTCACCATCTTTGCTGGACACTTCTTTCTGAGCTTTCTTGACACTCCTCTGTCCTGGTTCTCCTACTTATATATTTATTTTTTAGTTTATTTTTGTGGTTCCTTATCCAGATCATAGACCTTAACTACTAAGTCTTTATCCTCAATCATCTATTCTTCTCTATTCACTCTCAGTGACTTCAGTAACTCCCATCGGTTGAATTACCTATCATCTAAATGCTTTAAGATCTTCATAGCTAATCTTACTGTCTTCCCTGAACTTCAACCTCACATCCATTCCCTATTAAACATTTCAGATAGGGCTTCCCAGAAATACTTCACACTCAACATGGCTAAAAACAACTCATCTTTCCCCTAGTTCCTCCTCCCTCCCCCTTCTTTTATTATATCTAAAACACCGCCAGTCTTACACTTACAGTCTTCCCAATTTGTAACTTGGCATTGTCCTCAGGACCTTACTCTCCTTTTTTTTAACGTATGAAATCAGTTGCCAGATTTTGCCATTTCTGCCTCTATAACATCTCTCAAATCTGACCCCTTCTGTCTTTTCACACAGTTATCAACTTAGTTCAGGCCCTTATCACCTCATACCTAGATTATAGCATTAGCCTCGTAACTGGTCTACCTCCCTCAGGTTCATCCTCCATAATCCTGCCAAAAAGATTTTTCCCTAAGTACAGATCTGACCATATCCTTCCCCTACTCAGTTTTAGCAACTTTCTGTTGCCCCTAGAATCAAATGTAAGCTTCTCTGTTTTGCTTTTAAAGTCCTTTCAACCATGCCCCAACTATTTCTCCAGTCTCATGGTATACAGTTCTTCATCTTACAGTGCTGTCCAGCTTTACTCCTCTCTGTTCCTCCCACATTCTATTCTGTATTCCACCTCCGTGCATTTGCACTGCTGTACCTCATGCCTCAGGTGTGTTCTCTCTTCACCACCACTTAATATAATCCCTTTCTTCAAGGCTAAATTCAACAGCACCTTCTACACAAAGCTTTTCTCAATTCATTCCCCTCCACAGCTGGTGCCTCATCAGACTATCTTGTATATAAATATTGTTTATATACTTTTTATTGTTTTCCTTTTCTGGAAAATGAGCTCTTCAGAGTAGGTCTCTTATTGATTATATTCGTATCTGCTGTACCTATCACAGTGCCTGGCACCTATTAGCTGCTTAATAAATGCTTATTGCTTAAGTGTTCATAGATTGTGGTATAGTGGAAAGGATGCTGAACTTGGAATCACGAGAGACAAGAATTCAGATCCTTCCTCTGACACTTAAAAGCAGTGTAACTGGACAAGTCATCTTGCTCTTCATATGTAAAATATGGATGATAATAATTATCTTTACTGATATCGTAGGGTTTTAAAAATTAAAATGAGGTGTTTATAGATAAAGCATTTTGTAAATTTCCGAGCGCTAGATAAATGTCAGTATTGTGACTATTGTATAGAACTTGCCCATAAGGAGATTGTCCTTCCCTGAGGAAAAACCTTCTTCCTTAGGCAGAATCTTAGGACTGGAAAGGGACTTCAGAGACTTTCTAGGCCTACAGTCCATGGATCTTCAGGGCATTCTTATATGTACTTCATGGGCTGGGGGGGG
This sequence comes from Pseudochirops corinnae, assembly GCA_028646515.1. Classification (NCBI taxonomy): domain Eukaryota; kingdom Metazoa; phylum Chordata; class Mammalia; order Diprotodontia; family Pseudocheiridae; genus Pseudochirops; species Pseudochirops corinnae. The sequence goes on along the minus strand of CM053587.1, from coordinate 158,097,934 downwards.
GGGGGGAAGGGGGAGTCTGTGAAGTTGGATGGTGAAAATATTTTTTTATATAATTTGTTTTCTTTGTGATTCTATATATTTTATGCAATTAAATGCATTATTTTGAGAAGAGGTCCATAGACTTCACTAGACTGCCATAGAGTTCTGTGACACTCGAGGTCAAGAATTCCTGAGCTAGTCAATCTTATAAACTGGTCAGGAATCTTTTTTGTGACATTTCAAGCAAATATTCTCATCTGGAGTTGAAAGGAGTTAAGAGAGCTCAAGCACATAAGGTCATAATCATTCTAAGTGTAAAAATATTTTCAGTTCAGTAGTTTCTGATCATCAAAATGCTGTGCAAAATTTCAGTGGTGAAACTTAATCTAAGTAAGAGTTACAGCTGATCTTACCTAATAGTGTATGTTCTGTTCTACCAACAAAATCCTGTGCTTGCACAATGCACTAATAATTTTGTTGGTCTTAAATTATTGAATATTTCACTAGGCATCTTTCAAGATAAGATCTACTATTTGTTTAATGAGCTATATATTCCATGTATTTCACTCCTCTACACATTAAATAACCTGAGAAGAGGTTATATAAACTTTGCTAAATATATCTGCTGTGCTATTTTGCTGTGACAAATACATAAGCTAATTTGAATACCAGGTTAACTCTAGCAAATAATCTATTCATTGTAATACTTGACCATTAAAATAGTACTAAACATTGAAAAATTATTTTTACATGAATGATTCCAACTTTTCTTTGTATTTGGGAGAAAGAGTTAACATAAATAGTAATATGCCTTTACTTGAATTACTGGTCTGTTGGAAGTAAAACCATTAGTTTTTGTTTGTAAAAGGTCTTAACACTTATACTTTATTTACATTTTCTGCCTGTAGAGGGAGTCACAATACTAGTAAAATATTAGGAGGGTGGGTGAAAGTAAATACTTATTCAAGTATTTTGGTTAAGATCTAATTTAAGTAGAAATTTCAGCAGGAAATTTTCACTTTGACTCTGGTTTTTTCCCCCCTAAAATGTCAGTGGTTGCATAGATGACATACCAACTGCTTCACAAATTATGTTGATTTTCGTACCCTTTGATATTTTGGAATTGTTTTTTAATTTGTGCACTCCCAACACCCATTAGTTAAAATCAACCAGAAAATTAAAATATGCCCAAAAGTCACAAACTAGTCAAGAAAAATCTGCCTTGCCTTCACCTATGTATATTTGCTTTCTAATGCCATGAATAAAATAAAATGATATACAAATTATAAACTAGCTTCGATGGAGAGCATACCTATTATTTTTTCTTCAGCTTTTATGTTTAATATACCAGAGCACACTAACCTCATTAGGCAAATTATGTTTCTTTTTCAGTGTCAACCAAAAAGAGGGTATTTGTCTTTATTTTTGTTTTTGCTTTGTCATATATAAATTTCAGAAGAATGTGTTAAAAGTACTATCTGTTATAGCTTTACTTGTGAGTAGAGAACAGGAAGCTCTGTAAACAATAGAAGTAAAAAATATAAGCCACAAAATTATCATTGCTCTTACTATTGAAGAAAACATAGGCAGCTTCCAGTTTTGAAATGTCTTGTGTACTAAAGTTGTTTTGCATTTATTTAAAATTTGGAATGGATTTATGCATAAAAATCATTAAAAGGTGATTAGGTTCCTCTACCTACCCACACAAGCAAAATCATATTTTTTCCTCTTTAACCCAATATTCAGAAAACATCAGCTTGTCATATATTGTGATCCTTGGTCAGAAACAGTAACAATAGTCATTCATTCTGCCCAGGTCATTCATAAGTCTAGTGCATCTAATTAGACAGGTGTAATTGAGAAAAGGAGGTGTGTTTGTGTGTGTACCATCTTTTTCAAAAAACAGGTATTTGACTTTTAACAATAATTAATTACCAAAAATGTTTAAATGTTTCCATTACATTTTCAAAAGAGATGTGTGTGTGTGTGTGTATATATATATATGTATGTATACACGTGTTTATGTATATATGCGTGTGTGTTTGTATCTACTCTGAAAGTGTCATGGAAACATTTTAACTTTTTTTGTTTTCTTAGTTACTTTTAAAAGTTAGATATCTGTTTTTTGAAAAAAATGACCATTCCTTAATCTTAACACTTTTCTCAGATTTGTAATATTTAATATTTTCACCAGGACTAGTATATTGGAATGACATAGTCTATAAAAATGTATAGATTAAGGTTCACATACTCTGGTCTTTCCCCATTTAGGAATGGCTACCATTTTCCTGCCCTATCAACTGCTCCCATAAACAAGGGAGGCAAGAATTTTAGAGGTTCTGTAGGTTCTCGACTAGAGGACAAGAAAAGACCCTGAAAAGTAGGAGCAACTTAAAAGAACTGACCCAAGGACAGTCTCCACATGGAATTATGCTGTCTAAAGTACAACTAACTTTGGAAAAACTAAGTGACTATCAATCAGTCATCTATTGCTGACATATTAATTCAGTTAGATTGTTTTTATAACATACAGTTGAGGGAAGTTTTGATTAAAGGGAAGGAATAAAAGGTGGGTAATTTTAAACCATGAAAAACTTTAGATAGAGTTGAGCGTCAAGTTAGCATTGGTTTATAGGAGAGGAGAAGGAGATAGAATGCTAAAAATAAACTCTTGTCTATTTGAGTGTGTGTTAGATACAAGACAGGGAGCGGAAATCCTCATTCTTGTACTTCATGTGCGCCTTGTTCCTCAAACTGAGAGTAGTGGCAGAAGTACTAGGGTGAGAGTCTGTTAACTACTTGTATGACCTTGGGCCATTTAATTTTTCTGGGCTTTGGTTTCCTTCTAGCTTTGAACTCTTTAATTCTATTTCAGCTTCATTATGAGTTGATACCTAGCCATTTTTTTTCTATGGGGAAAATTCTGACCTGATTTAAAAATGAACTAAATGCATGATTTGTAACCTAATCCTAATTTCTAAGCAGCATATTTCCAGTAGAGAAATGTACCAGGGAAATAACTGAGTTTTTGTTTGATTGATTTTATTTTGTTTTTGTTGTATTCTCTCAAGACTACAGCTTCTCTAAGAAATATACTTAATATACTAAATAAGAAACTGAGTAACAGAAAAGTGTTATCATTTCCCCAGCAGTACTCAGGAAGAAGTATCAGAGCCCAAGCAGACATTATCTGACTCCTAGTATTATGCCCTGTGTACCAGATGAAGGGAGGCCACCTTTAGCCCTGATACCACTATGTGGCACCAAAGACTATTTACCATTATTTACTCCTAACCCCATTCATATTTTGTTTTCTTACTTTTCTTTCCCAGTTTTCCTTCTCCTCTGTTTTAAACTTTCTACTATTAATATATTCAGACATTGCTTAGACCTGGAAGTGGTGGCTGGAACTAAAGAAGTCAGAAAAATTTATCAGACATGAAACAGCATTACACACCTCTAATGTGAATGGTGGGACTAATATTTAACCAAAAACATCTCATAGATCATAATTGCTAAATAGCAACAAAATTAGTCTTTCTTTAACATTGGTAGTAAAAAGTTTTCACTAGATTTAGGTCAAACTCACAGCCTTCAATTTAAATATGTATCTAAATGGGGATACACAGAATTGTGGGACAAATTCCCATTGTATAGTAATATTTGGGTGGGATTTCTTCATTGGATTGCTGAGAAAATCTGTTGGAATGCATATCCTATTCCTATCAAAATGTTTAGTACCATGTGGCTTTACTTAAATCCTTGCTTGCATTCCAGTCTTTATATTAGATTCTGTTAAAAACCATAAAAAATCTGAGATTTTAAAACTAAATCTGTGATGCATTTAGGAAAAATACAAAGCTTTGTTCCTTTCACTGCTATTTTATTTTATATTTTAAGTAACCAAAATAAATGTTGAAGGAACTTTTGATCTGAAGTACTTTGCACATATGTACTCATATGTATGTAGTCTTTAATCTTTAAGATCCAAATTCTAGGTATCTGCTTTCAGAAACTCAAGATTTTTTTTTAAGTCCAGAAACATTACTGGCCAGGCATTCCCAATATTGCTTAAGTATAGTACTTAGTACTGCCTAAGAAACTGAAGTTGATAATTACTTTTTGTACTAGCAGATGTATATTTTGCCATTTTATGGTCCAAAATTGGGATAAATGTAAAATGAGATTTTTTTTGAAGCTACCAGAATCTGATAATTTACTTGTGATGTCCAAATATCAGTTATTTGTATTATAATTACAGCATTTCCTTTTATATTCTGTGACCTAAATCTATTTCAGAATGGGGCTAAGCTGTTACAGATTTTTTTGCCAAAGATCAAGCATATTTAAAATATTCTTAGAAAAAAAAAAAAAAAAAGGACTTTTTGCTCTAGAAAAAGAACTTTCCCTGTAGATGAGCCTAGTACCAACCTGCAGCCAGAAGTATTGGTAGGAAAATGGGCTGTTCCTTCTCAGTTAGCTGTACAGATGGAGTCAGTGCTGGAAAGTGGGCTCTGTCATAGGGGTAGTATCTAAGTGCACTGGATAATAGGAAGGAAAGGGGGAGGAACAAGACTGCTTTCAGATGACCTCCTGAGTCCATTTCCCTGGGTTCATAAATAGCAACCTATTGTTCAGTTTTTTTCTTAACAGAACATTACATTTAGGAATGAATTCTGTCTCCATGATTTTCAAGTATCATACACCATACTAATCTCTGTCCATCCCCTAAAAGATAAATTCTGCATTAGCTTTTTACTATATGATGTTGGTATGGTAATTCTTTATGAATCTATAGGAGTTATTTTAGGATGTAGAGTAAGTGGAGATTTTTCTTTGCCAAAACATTATTCAAACAATTTGTTTTATCATATTTTAAAGTCATGGATTACAATATAAAACATCAAATTCTCTTATCTCCCATGTTTCTGATAAAATTTTAGGCTAAACTAATTTTTCTGAAGCATCTTTAAAAAAGCAAAACAGTGGTATTATTTGGTTTCATTTCTAAATGTTGTAATTCATATGTTAAGGTTTCGATAAGAACATATATTAATAAGACTTAAGTAATTTATTCTTTGCAATGAACTATGCCCAGTAAACTTTGTAGCTAAATTGCTACAAAATTGGTACATTTTAAATTATAACAATGTAACTTATATTTTGTTATAATATCTCTTGCCTCATTAATCTCTTGCATGTCTTTAATTTTGAAACTTTTTCAATCAAAAATACCTTTTCTCCCACCTTCCCTATCTATACCCTTTGAGAAAAAAAAAGAAAAAGAAAAAAATAGCCTCTGTTATAAACACACAGTTAAGCAAAATACTCGTGTATTGGCCATCCCATATGTCTACACACACACACACACACACACACACACACACACACACACCCCTCCCAAATGGACTTGTATTGGAAAACTCAGTTCATATTTAAAGCTTCTAGATAAATGTTATTTACTTACTATAGGAGAGCATGGCTACTTAATCCCCACAAAATGGTTTTGTGGTGTGGCGATAACCATGCAGAAAAAACATAGGTTAAAAAACAAATCAACATGAATCAAATTTTGAGGGTGCTTTGTACACATTTAAACATTCAGGAAAACTTAATCTAGACATAGTAGAAAAAGGTAGGTCAGTTTGGCATCAAGAGTACTTCCAGGTAGAATCGAGGGGTCAGTGCTCCAAAGTGATCCTTGGTCAGATTTCAATAACCTGGCCAAAGAACACTGGATAGGAAGCTTGGCTTTCTAGTCCCTGCTCTGAAACTAACTGAAACTTTTCCTCCTTTGAAAAATAAGGGTGTATAACAAAGTGGTTTTTAAAACCCTTCTAACCCTAATGGTTTCTGGATACATGAGATCTGTGTTTCATTTCACGAATCTGAGTTCAGCTTCATTTTCAGTAAGAGTAGAATGAACTGTTCTCTATATCCTTGGGTAACTCACTAGACTTCTATGGGGCTCAGTTTCCTCATCTGTAAAATGAAGGTGCTATACTAAATAAAGTCAGACCTTATTTTTCTCAGATTTTGTGTTTGCAGATTCATCTCCTCACTAAGATTTATTTGTATCCCAAAAATGAATGCTTGTATCACTTTCATGGTCATTTGTAGACATGCTCAGAGGGGCAGAAAATTTGAATCACCAAACATCCAGCTGAAGTCAAACATTGTGATGCTCTGCCTTCTTTTTTCAACTCATATACTTTGAATTAGTGTTATTTTCATGATCTATTTAGTCCCATAGTTTTCGTGTTTTATGGTTTTGTTGGTGATTTCACTTTTTAAAATGGCTCCATGATTAGTTATACTGCTGTCTAGTGTCCCAAAGCACAAGAGGGCAAGTAATGTGTCTTACAGGGAAAGTACTATATAATTCATGTCTGGGTGAAGCTTATCATGTGTTAGATAAGCTTCACCCAGACATGAATTATATAGTACTTTTGGCCATGAGTTCAATTTTAGTGAGTCAATAATACGGTACATCCAGAAAAAGGAAGAGGAAGTTTACCAATCTGTACATGAGGCCACTCCGGAAACTTCTAATGTAAATGTTGTAACCAAAGACTCACAGAAACTTAACACTGTATTTCCCCCTAGAAGAAACAATGGTTCAGAGTTCACAGTGATTCAGTAGAACATAACTACCATGAATTATCAGAATTTGCTATAGTTCTTAATGCCTTCTCCAAGTCTACCACTCCTTCAGAATTCTTTGAGGGTCTAAGAGGAATTAGCTTTAAGCCTTCTTTCAGTCCCCTCCCCAAAATCATCTGATTATTTGCTCTAGTACTGACTGTTTTGTCCCTCAATAATTAAGCTTCTTAGATGCTTAATGTGAAGAAACACTCATCTTAGCACCTAGTTAGCAAAAGTAATTAGTTCGAATAGGAAGCTATTTTAACAATTATTTCAAAAAGAAAGCTACCAGATACACTTCCTCTCCCTAGGGGTAGCCTCCCAGGCAATGGCCTTCTAATATCTTAAGATTGCTGTCCTCTGCCCACCATGAAAAAGTGGCTGGGAAAAGGTAGTAACTACATAAAATCTTAAGTGAAAATTCTTTAATTGAAAAGAATTTGTTTTCTCAAACTAGTATTCTTATTTAGGTGTAATACTCATAGTATAAAACATACTTTAAACATTTACATTTGGGACATTTTTTTCTTCTGCATAAAATATGAAAAGTTCTGGCCACTGATTTTGTTTGTTTCTTTGTTTACTTTTATTTTACAAGATTCAGTTCCATAATCCCTTGAGTTTCAAATTTTCTCCTCTCCCTCTTTCCCCCCAACCACCATGGCGGCATGCAGTCAAGTATAGGATCTGCAAATACTTTCACTTTAGACATTAGTCTGGTTGTATAGAGGGGTTGTAACTGATGGAATGAACAATGGGAAAGAAGAAACAAAACCAAACATGGAAAAGAAAGAGAGCATGTAGTTTGCTCCATTTAAACTCTGTTCTTTCTAGATCTTTCTCTCAGTGTAGACATCTCCTTCCATCCTGACTCTTTTAGAGTTGTCTTATTACCTTGCATTGCTGAGAAGAGTCCAGTTTATCAAAGGTGGTCATCACACATAACGTGTCTGTCATTGTGTACAAATTTCTCCTGGTTCTGCTCTTCTCACTTAGCCTCAGTTCGTATAAGCCTCTCTAGGTAAATATGAAATCCATCTGCTCCTCATTTCTTATAGCACAATAGTATTCCATTACATTCATATACCACAACTTGTTTAGCCATTCCTCAATTGATGGGAATCCCCTTAATTTCCAATTTTTTGGAGCTGCAATAAATATTTTTGTACATATGGGTCTTCCTACGACTTCTGTGATCTCCTTGGGATACAACCCTAGAAGTGGTATTACTGTGTCAAAGGGTATGCAGTTATTTATAGCCCTTTGGGTGTAGTTCCAGATTGTTCACCAGAATGGTTGAATCGGTTCACAACTCAACCAACAATGCATTAGTGTTCCAATTTTTCCACATCCTCTCCAGCATTTGTCATTTTCCTGTTTTGTCGTCTTAGCCAATCTGACTGGTGAGATGTGGTACCTCAGAGTTGTTTTGATTTGCATTTCTCAAGTCAGTAGTGATTTAGAGCATTTTTTCACATGCTTATAGATATCTTTAATTTCTGCCTCTGGAAATTGCCTGTTCATATCCTTTGACTGTTTATCAATTGGGAAATGATTTATAGTCTTATAGATTTGACTCAATTCCCTGTATATTTTAGAAATGAGGCATTGAGTGTAAAAATTCTTGTCCAATTTCCCGCTTCCCTCTCAATCCTGGTTGCATTGGCTTTGTACAGAAACTTTTTGATTTAATGTAATCAAGATTATCCATTCTGCATTTTATATTGCTCTCTAACTCTTGTTTGGTCATAAAGTCTTTCCTTCTCCATAAATCTGACAGGTAAACTATTCTTTGCTTCCTCAGATTGCTCACAGTATCAGCCTTTATACCTACCTAGATTGTGCACCCATTTAGACTTGATTTGGGTATATGGCATTAGATGATGATCTATGCCTAGTTTCTGTCATACTATATTCCAATTTTCCCAGCAGTTTTTGTCAGATAGTGAGTTCTAATCTCAAAAACTGAGGGCTTTAGTTTTATCAAACAGTAAATTATTATAGTCATTGACTACTGAGTCTTTTGTACCCACTCTATTCCATTGATCCACTACTCAAGCAGTTTTGATGACTGCTGCTTTATAATACAGATTAAAATCTGATATGGCTAGGCCACCTTCCTTAGCATTTCTTTTCATTAATTGCCTTGATATTCTGGACCTTTTCTTCTTCCAAATGAATTTTGTTACGATTTTTTCTAGCTCTATAAAGTAATTTTTTGATAGATTGATTGGTATCGCACTAAATATGTAGTTTAATTTAGGTCAAATTGTCATTTTTATTATATTAGCTCGACCTAGCCATGAGCAATTGATGTTTTTCCAATTAGTTAGATATGACTTTATTTGTGTGAAAAGTATTTTGTAGTTGTGTTCATATTGGTCCAGAGTTTGTTTTGGCAGGTAGATTCCCAAATATTTTATAATGTCTACAGTAACTTTAAATGGGGTTTCTCTTACTATCTCTTGCTGTTGAACTTTGTTAGAAATATATAGGAATGCCAAGGATTTATGTGGATTTATTTTATATACTGCAACTTCGCTAAATTTATTTATTGTCTCAAGAAGTTTTTTACTTGATTCTCTAGGATTCTCTAAGTATATCATC
>CM053587.1:158066080-158088203 GCA_028646515.1 Pseudochirops corinnae | reverse complement strand
AGGAGAGAGTAGACTGGGGGAGGGGGGACACACTGGGATGGCTGTTTTGGGGTGGTGGGGGGGGGAAGAGGGGGAGAAAATATGTAACTCAAAATCTTGTGGAAATGAATGATGCAAATGATAATAAAATTTAAAAAAAAAAAGGAATTGTTTTCCTTTTTTAATTCAAAATTTTATTTGTGAGCATAGACTTTCTCTCCTGGGCTGTCTACCCCCAAAACATTTTATCCATGAGATGCTACCTATCTTTCCTCTAAACTCTTTGAAACATGCTTTTCCAAAACATAGGCTATATGTCAAACTATGAACAGATTTCATTCCTTCTCCTTCTCATACTCTAGTATGAAGTCATCATTTTCTCCCAAGACTACTATCATTTCTACCCCATGAATGAATTCCTCCCTATTAACAAGAATTTGATCCAGAACAGAATTGTGTTGTTAGATGAAATTATCACTATGAAGCAAGTTAAGAAATTCGTTTCTTTGTCTTTGACAGAAAGAGAGATCCAACAGGTGTCTGAATAAGAGAAGTTCTTATATTATATTATTATTATTATCTGTTTCCCAAACCCTTATATATCACCTCTTTCTGTTTACATGGCCTATTATAATGACAAAAATCTCTTCTCTCTCCCTCCTTTGACATTCACCCAAATACACTCTGTCATGTTGCCCCTCTCTGATTCCTGGATTTTATTCATGAGCTTACTTTCTCAATATATACTAATGTTACTCCTTGACAGCACTCCCTCTCTACCTCTTTACTTACCCTGGTCTTTTTTTTTTTTTTTAAGAAAGTATACCCTTTCACAGCCATAATTCTATCATGAGTTTCATCCCACCAGGTCTCAGTCTTTATGAAATCAAATTACCTTCCTTACATCAAGACCTCTGGTTCATATTATTTATTGACTAAACTTTGAACCATCTGTGAATAAGACAGAAAGTTACGTTATTTTACCACAGAGGGGTAGTTTCACTATGGGTAGGGTCAAAGGTGAATATGGGTCCTCTATGGGGAAGATTCCCCATTCAGGCACATGGTTTCTCTATGCTATAACATATCTAATCACAATTCTGTAATGTCAGTAGTAACATTATAGAATCTGCAAGTATCTGACCTAGAAATGAAGAGACATAGTAGTGGAGAGTCTTAGAGCATTGGTTTGTGGGCTTTTAGGGGATAAGACATAGTATTTAAGGGTAGGCTGATATTGACATTAAGCAATGTGGTTACCAATGTCATGGCAGGTGGCTTATAAAAGGAAAGATCCAAATGAAGGAATAATGCCTTTTGATCGTAAGATTCTCTAATTGTCTATTTGTACATAATACAGTACTAATTGAATAAAAACATGAATAAATTAATGAAAAATAATTTATGAAGCCTAAGTATGTACCAGGTATTGTACAAAATGTTCAGCATACCAGTAGAAAAGACAGCTTTTACTCTCTACATCTCTCTTTTTTTTCTTTCTATCAGGTTAGGGATCTCCCAGTGAGGTTACTTCCTTCACCAATGTGCTTTCTCTTCAGTTTATGGGCTTTAGAGAGTTGGCTGGGGTACTGAGTATAAGTGATTTGTCCAGGAACACATAATCAATAAGAGTTAGAGTCTGGACATGAAGACACATCTTTCTTACTCCAAATCCCACACTTCTGAGAGGAGAAGACAACCTATCCAGGGGAGTGGTTTTAAAGGAAAGGTATTTTGCGTTTGACTGATGGTAATGTTCATTTGACTCCTCTTCCTAAAGCAAGAAGTAGAAAGATTCCCTTGGGAAGGCACAAACACAGCAACAATGTGGCCACAGGAAAGCATGGTAGGAAGAAGGGTGGGGTTAAGCGCAGTCAAAAGTCTAGGACTGGTTAGATATCATGGAAGGAGTGACCCAGAAAATTGCAAACAGTACATTTGTTAAGTCCTTAAATTATCTTTTTAAATTATAAATAGCATAGAATTGGGGAAACCTAGGAAGTAAACTGAAAACCAGAATTTTACTAGGTATTGGTATTAACCCCATCAGGGCAATGAAAATATTAGAATTTTTGATAAATTTTTCCATTTGAAAAATATAGATGCCAACACCTCATCTTTAGAGTCCTGTGTGATTTAATATTTTTAACTATATTGGAAATCCTTATGTAAAGAATCTTATGTTAATAGTGAATTTAGATATTGCATGAGAATGCGAATACTGAGTGTTGCTGTTCTCACAGACAAAAAGGAGAAGTGATGTGTAAATGAAAATGAGTGGAGAGAGGAAGTGTCAGTTAAAGCTGAGAGCACTGCATTGGGAATAAAAACTCCTGAATGTACTGTTCTTAGTTTTGGAACTAACTCATCATATGTCTAGGGGTTAATCTTGGTTCCTCTATATAGGAAAAGTAAATGAAACTATAGAACTTGCCATTTATTCTGGAGGGGCTATTTGTGAAGAGAATCTCTTTGAGATCTTTTCTGATAGAATACCCAATAAAAACAGCGAGCTGTGATTCAGTGGTGGAGGGACCTACCAGAGATAATGTAGGTCAGCAACATCTCTGCAACTCAAATCCTCCAGAGTTGTCTGAAGCACCCAGAATGTCAATGACTTGCTCAGGGTCACATGACCAATTTGTATCAGATTTGAATCTGAATATTCATAGCTCTAAAGTCAGTCAGCCAGCTCTCTCTCACCATCCAGCCAATAGAACTAATGTAATGCTCTGTTGTAAAAGAAGTTCCAAATTAGAAGATAATAGATGTTCAATTAAACAAATATTAAGTGCCTGTTCTGCTCAAGATGCCATGCTATAGATCATGGGAATACAAAAACCAGGGGAAAAGCATCTGTTTCCTCAGGGAACTTGCATGCTACTGAGGGTTAATGTGTTTGTTACCCTGGTTGTGCTGGAAACAATTTCAGGAACAGCAGGGGAGCAAATAGGTATCTATAAGCTTTTTTACTTTTTTAAATCTCCATACTGTTCAAGTGCATGAATTGTTTACATTGGGTGTCCTTAACTGGAGTCTGTGAACTTGTTTTTGTTTGTTGCTAATTATATTTCAATATCATTAGTTTCTTTGTAATGCCATTTTGTATCTTATTATATCTTATTATATATTATATTTAAAATATTTATTATCAGAAGGGGTTCATAGGCTTTACCAGATTGCCAAAGGGGGTCCATGACATACAGAAAAGATTAAGAATGCCTGGTTTAAAGGGAAGGCTTGCTGTGGCTGGAGGGATTCTTTAAGAATCATCTTTCCCTTGGAAGTCAGGATGGTTGAGTGAAGAGGACCCTATGCTAAAGAAGATGGAGTTCCTTTTATCATTTTGTTAGGGTTACTACATTTTTATATCCAAAGTACTGGGTTTTAAATTCTCTATGTCCAAAATATGGTTTCCCAAAGATATACTGTTGGAATACTGTTCCAAAATATTCTGGATTCCAAAAGAGAAAGTTTTAAAATAATTGTAAATTAACTGTGTTGATTATTAGTGTAATTGCAATTCACTTAATGACATGATGATATCTAAGAGATGTTTATCCCTACTCTACTTTGTCTTTTCATGATTTACTGCTTGCTTGTTATATCTTCATGTCTCATTGTTTCTTAAGAGACGGTGTCCCACCAATTATGCAATGAAGCAATTGAGAACTATTTCCTTTGGGAGATAATAATGATATGAAATGGAGGCATCTCCATCAATTGGACTGTTCCTTATAAATCTTGCATTTGTGGACAGTTCAGAATTTGGCTGCTAGGGGAGGGAAGTAGGGGAAATGTTACCCCATTCTCTTTCAAGTTCTCTATTCAGCCTCCTTGATTTTCATAGACCACACTTTGCATTGAGAAGCAGCATGTGATGGTGGTTGGAGGACTGATTGTGAAGTAAGTAAGACGTGGCTTCAAATCTGAACTCTGACAAATACTGGCTGTGTAAACCAGGCCAAGTCACTTAACCGTTGAAAGATCCAGATAACTGTAAGAAAGTAACTTTAAGAACAGTGACTTATCTTCAGTGGTAGAGGGAATTCTCTACACCAATGAAGTCACAAGTCTGGACTAAAAAATACTAAGACTGACATGAAAGTAGGAAGTAAAATATCAATTTAGATTAAGAAAGTGGGAGAAAAATTCAGAAAAGAAAACAAAATGCCTAAGGAATTCTTTAGCCAGCTGACTTAGTGGAGGTGGCTGGTATCTAAAGAGCTAAAATAGTCCCTGAAGCTGTAATGAAATAGTTGACAGATCCCCTTCTATTAAGGAAGAAATCATATTGTAGCTAAACATCAGCTCTACCTGGCAGTAGAGAGGAGCAACCACTGCAGATAGTATTAGAAGGCTGAGTCACACTGATGGTAAAGTTTCTCCACATCTTCCCTTCCTTTTAAGAGTGTAGTAACCTGTGGAAAATATATCCCTTTGTTAAAGGGGATGGGAATAGACTTTCTTGTCACTCATTTTCTTCTACTATTTGTTTACATGTTTTATGTTTTGAACTGTGTCCTATGGCTATTTAAAACAACAATAATATATTGGTGGGGGCTCAAGACCTATGGCTTTGAGTGGAAACTTCCACAATATAACTTCAGTCTGGGATAGATTTAAGGTACCCACATATGAGAGGGTCTTTGGTGCTACACAAATATAAGAAACAAGTTGAAGTCCAGCTTAACTGGGTTAAACACAATTGCTTTAAGCCAGTATTGGAGTTTTTCTCATTTATCACCAGTTGATTCTATAAAAGTTAATACAGAAGATAATGGTGGCAGTGGGAAATCTCCAGTCTCCAAAGGACTTAGGGTGAGATTGGAGGTCAAGGACTAGACAGATAGCAAGCATCTCCAAATCAGCCCTACAAAGGAATGAGGATGGAATAGCTCGAAAAGAGGAGTTGAGTCCTCTAAGAAAGTGCCTGTTTTTCCACAGTGCTGTGGGCTAATGTGTATGGGGGGTGGGGAGGAGAAAAAGAGAAAGTAGCAAAGGTTTCTAAAGGTAAGCTACTGTTGCTGAGAAGGTGAGCTAAAATTCTACTAGGTCAGTTAGCTCAAGCATGAAATATTGAAAAAACAAGGAAAACAATTCTATTGAGAGAGAAATTGGGAAGTTATCTAAAAAGACTAATACACAATGTACTAATTGACTGAGGTTTAAAAAAATCTATGGAAGCAGTCAATCAACAAGAATTTATTAAAGCACTTACTTTGTGTCAGGTTCTATATAAGCAATGAAGAAACAAAGAAAACAGAGACAGCCTCTGACCTTAAGGAGTTCATATTCAAATCTGGGGAGAGAGAACATGAAAATAACATAAGACATAGGATAGAAGAAAAGTAATCTCAGAGAAGAGGCACTAAAAGCTGGGGGACTAAGGAAAAGTCTCCTGCAGAAGTTGGGCTTTGAGTTGAGTCTTGATGGAAGGCTGGAAAACTAGACAGCAGAGGTAAAAAGGGGGAGCATTCTACACATGGGGTGATAGTGGAAACACTTGGAGATGGAAACGTCCTATGTGAGGAATAGTAAATAAGTCAGTATGTGTGGATGCATACAGGGAGAGTGAAATGTAAGAAGATTGGAAAGGTTAGAAAAGACAGAGCAATGAAGGGCTTTAAATGCCAAATAGAGGACTTTATACTTGACCGTGAAGCTAACAGAAAGTCACAGGAGTAGGGTAAGGAGGTCAGACCTACATGCAAAAACAACAACAATAACACCTCAGGTGCTGAATGGAGGATGGATTGGAGGCAGAGAGACCAATCTGAAGGCTACTGCAATAGTCCTGGTGAGAGGTGATGAGGGATTATGCTTGGATGGTGGCTACATGGGGAAGAGTTAGTGAAAGGTGATAACAATGCAAAAAAAAAAAAGCATTAATATAACTATAAAAATACATAAAAGAAAACAAAAAGTTTAGATGGAGATATTAACAATTAACCATGTTAATTTAATAAATACTTAACGTGTATGTAAATTCACTGCAGATAACTAATGGAACATATGGATTGACCACTGGTTTTCCTTTAATCTCACTACATGATAAGTACACTAACTTTTCCAGTTTAGCATTTCTCTGGTGGTCTCCTTTACGATTCTTTTCTTGTGCAATTCTTAATTATGTGTGTTTAACTAGCACTTTGAATGAGAAGTGATCATTCTTAAAGGAGAGACTGAAATTATGTGCTCAGCTTAAGAATAGTGAAATTTGTCTTTATCTGTAATATGTTGAAGCCGTTTGTCTTTATCCGTAATATGTTGAATCCTACTCATATCAACCATGACTTCTAGATGTCTTATGAGTGGTGGGAAGGCTCAGAAGTTTAATTCTTTGGAGGGTGTGGTATAATGCCAAAAACTATCACTAGAGGGATACTAATATTAAAAGAGATAGGCTTTGGTTTTAAAGAGAGACTCAGGGATATTAAAAGGAACATTTCAACAAGAAAATCCAACCCACTCTCGTCTTCGTATTCAATTTTGAAAACCAGTGGACAATCCGGTATGCTCAATTATCATCTATAATGAACTCAGACCATCCAGCTTCCACATACCTACAAGGAAAAAAATTGCTTTGGTTATTAATCACTTTTAAAGGTTCTATTTTTTCGGGGTACTGGTTAGAGCTTTAAGGCTCCAGCAGGAGGCTGAAATGCAAGAGGTTAAATCTCTGCTTCCTAGGCAATGCTCTCAGAAATGAGGCACTTAACCTTATCTCAATGGTGCATGATCAACCAGTCACAGGGCAGGAGAATGGATCCCACCATACCCAAGCTGCCCTAGCTAATCATTGGTGCTTATCTCCAATACAACCACCTTTACTCATCTCCAACACTTTGCCACTCTTCCTGGGGCTGATGCTGTTCATGATAGCAACTTCTACCCCCTCTTTCTGAGACAGACATTTTCCCCTCAGGGCTTCATGAAATCTACAGCAGCAGCAGCCTAGGTATCCCTGGGAAAATTCCGTCTCCCTCTCCAACTCCCAAAATACCTTGGGGCTGTGTTGTTGCTCCATTGGAAGGCAGTCTCTGTGCTTAGAGGCAATGATTGGTAAGAGACTTTCTCATATCCACCTCCTAGCTTCCCTTATTTCCTTCAAGTCCAAGCTAAAATCTCAGCTATCCTGATTCCATTTAATGCCCATGCCTTCACTCTGTTGATTATCCCCAGTTTGTCCTGTATATATTTTGTTTGTACATAGTTGTTTGCATATTATCTCCCTTATTAAACTGTGACCTCCTTGAGAGCAGGGACTGTCTTTTTTGGTATCCCCAGTGCTTAGCATAGTGCCTAGAACACATTAAGTATTTAATAAATATATGTTAACTGACTGACTTTCGCCTCTTGATTTTGGATAGGACAGAGTGAGTTAAACAGGATGAACAGGTAGGGATGGATTGTGATGTGCACCTCAGGTGTCACTTCATTATCTTTCCTCCAAACCTTCCCCCACTAAACTTCCCTGGTGTCGCTGAAGGCACCACCATCCTTCCACTCACCCAGATTCTTAATAACTTTATTGTCATACTCAACTTTTCCCTTTGCCTTATCCTTCACCTATATCTAACCAATTTACAAATTCTGCCATTTTTTACCTCCCAATTTCCAACACCTGTCTCCTTGTCTCCACTAAAACAACTATGACCCAACTGAGCTCAGTCTTTCATCCCCCAACCCCTCTCAACTGGATGATTATAATAGACCCCTAATTGGTCCAACTGCTTCAAGTCTCTCCCCCCTTCTCCAATTCATCTTCCACCCTACTATCAAAGAGATTTTTTCCATGTCACTTCCTTATTCACTTAACTCCAGTAGCTTCCCATTGACTCTAGTAGCAAACATTATTTCATCCATATCTCATCCTTTAAAAATGTCTGTTTTTAATAGACTTTACATTATACATTATTATTAGTGCAATAGTACATGTACATAATTTTATAAAATGAGTAAATATATGCACATTGGAGGTACATGCTTAAACATTTTTACTTCTAGGGGTGCCTTAATAAAAAACTCTGAACACGATTGCTTTAGGGTGATTGACAGTCTGAGGGAAAGAATCTTTCTGAAGGAAAAAGGTATGGTAAAAATTGTTATTAGAAAGAAATATCATGCCATATCAAGCCAGATTTCAATAGACAGACAAACCTCAAGGAGAGAGCGGTGAAGCAGTATGAGGGATTAAGCCAGCTTGGAATAGGTCTGAGAAAACTCCAAAGTCTGTGTTGTTAAAGTGACAGTTTGCTACATTAAATTACTCTGCCCCAAATTTTTATGGTAACGCAGTGTTACCATACAAGTATTACTTCATTCTTCCAAGGCATCATTGTGGGCCCAGATACTTGATGGAATTAAAACAACTTCTGAAGGCATTTGGACAAATAATGGGCAAATAATGTGAGAAGTTTATGTTCAACAACAGCAACAACAATACTTTGGTGTAGTATTTAACATGTTTAGTCTTTATTCTATCCTGCTTTTCATACTCCATTGAATTATGCACTACAGATTTATGAATTTGAATGATGGGCATATTCAAGCAATATATATAAGTGTATATGTATATATATACATATATACACATATGCATATTCTTTTTTTCTTTTATTTGTTTACTTTTAGTTTGCAACATTCAGTTCCACAATCCCTTGAGTTCCAAATTTTCTCCTCATCCTTCTCCTTCCCTCTCTCCCTCCCGCCATGGTGGCATGTAATCCAATATATGTTCTACAAATACCTTCACATTGAACATTAGTCAAGTTGTAAAGAAGAATTATAACCAATGGAATGAACAACGAGAAAGAAGAAACAAAACAAAACAAAATACAAAAGAGAGAGCAAGCAGTTTGCTTTAATCTGCATTCAGACTTTAGTTCTTTCTCTGGATGTGAATATCCCTTTCCATCATGAGTCTTTTGGAGTTGTCTTATAACCTTGCATTGCTGAGAGGAGCCCAGTCTATCAAAGTCAGTCATCACAGATACAATGTGTCTGTAATTGTGTATAAAGTTCTCCTGGTTCTTCTCTCCTCACTCAGCATCAGTTTATATAAGTCTCTCCAGGTTATTATGAAGTCCATCTGCCCCTCATTTCTTATAGCACAATAGTATTCCATTACATTCATATACCACAACTTGTTTAAACCACTCCTCAACTGATGAGCAAACCCTTGATTTCCAATTCGTTGCCACAACAAAAAGAGCTACTATAAATATCTTTGTACAAACAGGTCCTTTTCCCACTTGTATGATCTCTTTGGGATACAGCCCTAGAAGTGGTACAAGCGCTATATATTTAAGCCCCTAGCATAATGTATGTGCTGCTGCCAGTCTTTAAAAAAAGATGGTAAACGGAAGAGGGTACTATAGAATTGGAATGACCCAATTTTTGCAGAAAGGAAGAAGGTGAAACATTCACATAACAGGGTGGTGAATTTGACTTCAATTCCTAGCAAAATTCAAGAACACATTATTAAAGAGATGGTTTGTTAACATTTAGAAAAGGAAACAATGATCACTAAGAGCAAAAATAGCATCATTAATTCAATAAACTCTTATGAATTACCTAGTATGTGTCAGGTACTGTGCTAAGTGGTGGGAAAAGAAAGACAAAAACGAAGCAGTTCTTTTCCACAGGAAACTTACATTCTACTGAAGGTCAGGAAGGATACAACCCTTACATAGATGCATAAATAAAAAATACATGCAGAATAAATACCAGTTAATTATAGGGTTGGGATAGCATTAATAATTGAGGGAATCAATAAAGGTCTTTTGTAGGAGTTAATTCTTTTTTATTTATTTTATTTTTTTGCTTTTTGGAGGGGGGAGGGCAGGTCAATTGGGGTTAAGTGACTTGCCCAAGGTCACATGGCTAGTTTTTGTGTTAAGGGTCTGAGGCCATATTTGAACTCAGGTCCTCCTGACTCTAGGGCTGGTGCTCTATTCACTGTACCACCTAGCTGTCCTGGTATGAGTTAATTCTTGCAGGGGATATAAGTTCCTAGGCCTAGAAAAGACCACACCATGGATAGATAGCCTATTGTTGTTTGTCCTTCATGCTCCAAGAGGACCAAAATGTCATTGTGAGGTCAGGGTCAGTACATAGGATGTCTGATCATACCAGTATGAACTTGGAAGATTCTGTCACAGGTTGGGCATAAATAGTCCATATGATCATTTGGGAGGGAGATATATCTAAATTTGTACATCTCATGTTTCTTTTGAACTACTACAGCAATTCTGCTTTGCTCATAGAATGCAGGGCCTTCTTTGATGTGGGCGCACCACGCTAGATGGCCTTGTGCCAGCGTTTTGCATGTCTCACAATCAATTCCAAAGTTCTTTGGGAAAACCTTGAGGGTGTCTTTGTATTGCTTCTTCTGACCACCATATGAATGCCTGCAACATGTGAATTCTCTGTAAAATAATTTTTTAGGCAAACTTATGTTTGGCATTTGTACAACATGGTCAGCCCAGCAGAATTGCATTCTTGGCAGTAGAGTTTGAATGCTTGGCAGTTCAGCTTGATGAAAGACCTCAATGTCTGGTTCCCTATCTTGCCAGGTGATTTTCAGAATCTTCCAAAGAAAATTCAACTGTAAGTAGTTCAATTTTAAAAATTTATTTATTTATTTTTAGTAGTTCAAACTGAGACAGAATGTTGTGTATGGGAAACAAGTAGGATAAATTTGGCTTGGCCATAGAGTGAAGGAGGGAAAATAACATGTAATCAACCTAGAATGACAGGGAAGGAAAAATAAGGGAAGCAAGTATCTATTAAGCCCCTGCTATGTGTCAGACAATGTGCTAAGCATTTTAAAAATATCTTATTTGATCCTCACAACTCTGTAAGATAGGTGCTTTTATTATCTCCATTTTATAGAGGAAACTGAGGCAGACAACAGTTGAGTGACTTCCCCAGGGTCCTACAGTTAGTAAACCAATGAAAGGTTTGAGAAACCAGATTGCAAACCATTAAAGAGAAAGAAAAAAAAAGAATCTTGCAACAAATAAGTCAAGCAAAATGAACCCACAAAGTGACTATGTCCAAATATGTGTCTCTTTCTTGATTCTACCACCACTTTGTCAGGAAAGAAAAAAAATGTTTTATCATAGGTCCTCTAGAAACATGGAAGATTATTGCACTGGTCACAATTATTAAATACTTTGGGTTTGTTTGTATGCAATGTTACTGCCTTTATAAACACCATTATTCTGGTTCTGCTCACTTAACTCTTCATGTGTTTCATCCAGGATTCTCTGAAATCACCTCTTTCATCAGTCTTACAGTACAATAACATTCAGTTATATTTCTATGCCACAAGTAGTTCACTGATTCCTTCAATTCTCTCCCCATTTCCCAATTTCCTGGTTCTTTTAATTTTAGTTGCATTGGTTTTGTTTGTGCAAAACTTTTCAAATTTTATATAATCAAGATTATACATTTTACCTCCTATGAACCTCTATTTCTCTTTTTGATTTTGAACTCTTTCCTTATCTCTGAATCTGACAGTAGTTTCTTCTATGCTTATTTAATTTGTTTATCATTTCACCTTTTATGTCTCAACCATATGTAATTAATATTTTTCCAACTATTTAGATGTCTTTATTTACATAGTGTTTTCTAGTTGTTTTTATCTAGTCCTGTTTTGTAGTTATTTTTAAATGGAATTTCTCTTTCTATCTCTTCTTACTGAGATTTTGTTGGAAACATACAGAAATGCTGATGACTTGGATGGGTTTATTTTATATCTTTCAACTTTCCTGAAGTTGTCAATTTCTTCATTTAAAAAAAATGATTCTTTAAGTAAGTCTTCATATCATTGTGCCAATGCAATAGTCACAGCACTGACTGCAACGGTAAATATGATGGCATAGTTCTCAATAAAAAATATAACAGACTCTCCACATAGAAGACAGAAGTAAAACATTTATTTGGACACCAGAAAACCAAATCCCAACACCAGAAAGTAAAATCCATCATAGTAGCAAAGAAGTTAATACACCATAGCACAGCATGAAGCCACACCATCCTTTAACCTTCCCACAAACAAACACTTACAAGCCTAACAGTCACAGCATGGGGCAAACACACTCACAAACCTAGCTGTCTCCCTGGGTATGTCCTCTTTCTCCCACCATCTAGATGCTCTGACTCCCAGCTTCCTGTGGACTCTGCTCCACCCTTCAGCAAACTCCCCCCATCACAGGCTCCATGTGATCACATTCAGTCTATTAGGGAGCAGGGAAAATCTTCAAATCAAATTCCCATTCCCATTACAATCATCAGCGAAACAGTGATAATATTGTTTCCTTTTTTATCGATACTTATTCCTTCAATTTATTTTTCTTGTCTTATTGCTTTAGCTAGAATTTCTAGCGCTACCTTTAATATTAATGGTAATAATGGATATGACCGTTGTAAATGTGTTCGATAACAGTTTTTATTTGATAGTATGCATATTGTTTGATATTATATTTAGAATGAGAGGACTCCAACATGGAATCACCTAGGCTAAGTTGTCCCAATGCCCATAGAAACATAAAGACAGAATAGACAATTGTACTTTCCACTGTTAACTCTGGGTCAGATGGACATGACTTGAAGCTTTTTGACTGAATGAAATTTTGACCTGTTTTAGGGGCCTGGAGTCATTCTCCCTCTGTGGCCTTAGTTAACATTGGCTTCTCTCACCACTTTGTGGTTCTGATAAAGAAACTCCTTCTACCCTGAGCTTCACTCAAGCCCCTTATCAATAAAGAGTTCACAACTTTTCCACCTTATCTGGGTCTGATTAAGAATGCTCCCTAGAAATGGGATTATGGGAAGATGATGGGAGAAAACAGAAAATACCAGGCTCTCCAAATTTCTCCCACAAACAAGGCAAAACATCTCCTTAAAGTGAACTTTGAACAGCAGAAATGATTAAAAGTCAGGATCAAGGAGGTGTCCTCCTAAGACAACTGGAGAGGACTATAGGAAAGACTCAACTTCTAGGGGCAGAGGATTGGACCAATTGAAGTACAAAGATCTCTGGGCAGATTCTGTTGAATCAGTAAACAAAAAACCTTGGGGGCAGGAACTTTCATCTCACAGGTAGTTTGGTAGTAGGAGAGCTGAGTAGGGGAAGATTGAAGGACCTTTCCTTGTCTCAGGTTGCCAAACCCAACTGTGTTAACCAGATCCAGTCCCAGGCTGTGGCTGCTGGTGAGGAGGAGAAGACACATGTGAGCAAAGGGCAGGACCATGATGGCTGTGAACACTTACAGGAGAGCAGAGTCCCTGGTTTTAATTAAAACCTAGAGATAAGTTGAAGTCTGCAATCACAGGAGGGAATGTAGGTAGCAAGAACATCTGAGGGGACAGCCTGGCTGGCAGATTAACAGAAGAGTTTCCTCTTATTTAGAATCTTCTCTTATTGAGAATATCTAAATAAACCTATTTTAGAAAAAGAAATTGAACAGGCCATAAATGAGCTTTCTAAGAAAAAAGCATCAGGACCAGATGGATTTACAAGTGAATTTTACCAAACATTTAAAAAGTAACTAATTCCATCCAATACTAATTAATTTGGAACAATAGGAAAAGAAGTCCTACCAAACTCCTTTTATGCAACAAATAAAACAAGATAAAACAGGAAGACCAAAAACAGAGAAAGAAAAATTACAGACCAATTTCATTATTGGATATGGATGCAAAATCCTAAATAAAATTCTAGCTAGGAGATGACAACAACATATTACAAAGATTATACATTGTGACCAATGTATTTGAGATTTATACTAGATTTATATTAGAAATGCAAAGATGGTTTGATGTAAGGAAAAC
Organism: Pseudochirops corinnae; assembly: GCA_028646515.1. NCBI lineage: Eukaryota > Metazoa > Chordata > Mammalia > Diprotodontia > Pseudocheiridae > Pseudochirops > Pseudochirops corinnae. The sequence goes on along the minus strand of CM053587.1, from coordinate 158,074,379 downwards.
TATTAACATAAGTGATTATATTAATATTAAAAGTAATAAAATAGTATAATTATGTCAATAGAAGCTGAAAAAGTTTTTGGTAAAACACAATACTCATTCCTATTAAAGATACTTGAAAGCATAGGTATAAAGGGATTTTTCCTTAAAACGATAAGAAGCATCTACCTAAAACCATCATTTTTAATGGAGAAAAGCTAGAAGCCTTCCCAATAGGATCAAGTTTGAAACAAGGATGCCCATTGTCAATATTATTCAATATTTTACTAGAAATGCTAGCAATAGTAATAAGAGATGAAAAAGAAATTGAAGGAATCATAATGGAAATGAGGTAATAAAAGTATCTCTTTTTGCAGACATGTTGTATAATTGGAAAACCCAAAAGACTTAACTAGTTGAAACAATAATCTTAGCACAGTAGAAGAATATAAAGTAAATCCACATAAATCATTAGTATTCCTATATATCACAAACAAAAACCTGCAAGAAAAGATAGCAAGAGATGCCCCACTTAAAGTAACTGTTTAGAGTATAAAATACCTAGGAGTATACCCACCCAAACAAACTTAGGAGCCAAATGAGGCCTTTATCAGAAACACTGGTTGTAAAAATTCTTTCTCAATTTTTTACTTCCCTCCTAATCTTGGTTACATTGGCTTTATTTGTATAAAAGCTTTTCAATTTAATGTAATCAAAATGATCCATTTTGCATTTCATAATGTTCTCTAACTCTTGTTTGGTCATAAAATCTTCCACAAATATGACAGGTAAACTATCCCTTGCTCTTCCAGATTGCTTACAGTATCAGCCTTTATACCTAGATCATGTATCCATTTAGGTTTCATTTTGGTATACAGTGTAAGATATTGGTCTATGCCCAGTTTCTGTCATACTATTTTGTAGTTTTCCCAGCAGTTTTTGTCAAATCGTGAGTTCTTATCCCCAAAACTGGCGTCTTCGGGCTTACCAAACAGTAGATTACTATAGTCATTGACTGCTGAGTCTCGTGTGCCCAGTCTACTCCATTGATCCACTACTCAATTCCTCACCCAGTACCAAGCAGTTTTTATGACTGTTGCTTTATAATACAGATTAAAATCTGGTATGGCTAGGCCATTTTCCCTAGCATTTCTTTTCATTAATTCCCTTGATATTCTGGACCTTTTGCTCTTCCAGATGAATTTTGTTACTATTTTTTCTAGTTCTATAAAATAATTTTTTGGTAGATTGATTGATATGGCACTAAATATCTAAATTAATTTAGGTAAAATTGTTGTTTTTATTATATTAGCTCGACTCCATGAGCAACTGATGTTTTCCAATTATTTACATCTGATTTTATTTGTGTGAAAAGTGTTTTGTAATTTTGTTCATATAAGTCCTCGGTTTGTTTTGGCAGGTAGATTCCCAAATATTTTATAATGTCTACAGTAACTTTAAATGGAATTTCTCTTTCTATTTCTTGTTGTTGGATTTTGTTAGAGATATATAGGAATGCTGAGGATTTATGTGAATTTATTTTATATCCTGCAACTTTGCTAAATTTATTTATTATCTCAAGTAGTTTTTTACTTGATTCTCTAGGATTCTCTAAGTATATCATCATATTGTCTGTGAAGAGTGACAGCTTAGTCTCTTCTTTGCCTAATCTGATTTCTTCAATTTCTTTTTCTTCTCTTATTGCTACCACTAACATTTCTAGTACCAAATTGAGTAACAGGGGTGATAGTGGACATCCTTGTTCCACTCCTAATCTTATTAGAAATGCTTTTAGCTTATCCCCATTACATATGCTGATGGTTTTAGATAGATGCTACTTATTATTTTAAGGAAGACTCCATTTATTTCTATACTTTCTAGTGTTTTTAATAGGAATGGATGTCAAAAGCCTTTTTTGCATCTATTGAGATAATCATATGGTTTCTACTAGTTTTGTTGTTCATATGATCAATTATGCTGATAGTTTTTCTAATATTGAGCCATCCTTGCATTTCTGGAATAAATCCTGCCTGATCAAAGTGTATTATTCTCATGATAAGTTGCTGTAGTCTTTTTGCTGATATTTTATTTAAAATTTTTGCATCTATATTCATGAGGGAAATTAGTCTATAATTTTTTTTTCCATTTTGTCTCTTCCCAATTTAGGTATCAGTACTATATTTGTGTCATAAAAAGAATTTGATAGGACTCCTCCAGTTTTCCCAAACTATTTGGGAAAAGTATTGGAATCAATTGTTCTTCAAATGTTTGATAGAATTCACTAGTAAATCCACCTGACCCTGGAGATTTTTTCCTAGGGAGTTCATTGATGGCTTGTTAAATTTCTTTTTCTGAGATGGGATTATTTAGGTATTTTACTTTCTCTTCAGTAAATCTGGGCAATTTATATTTTTGTAAATATTCATCCATTTTACTAAGATTGTCAAATTTATGGGCATACAATTGGGCAAAGTAATTCCTAATTATTGCTTTAATTTCCTCTTCATTGGAGGTAGATTCACCCTTTTCATTTTTGATACTGTTAATTTGGCTTTCTTCTTTTTTAAAAATCATATTGACTAAAGGTCTATCAATTTTATTTTTTTCCATAAAACCAGCTCTTAGTTTTATTTATTAATTCAATAGTTTTCTTAATGTCAACTTTATTAATCTCTCCTTTGGTTTTCAGTATTTCTAATTTAGTATTTAGTTGGGGATTTTCAATTATTTTTTTCAGTTGCATACTCAATTTATTGATCTCCATTTCTCTATTTTATTCATGTATGCATTCAGAGATATAAAATTTCCCCTAAGAACTGCTTTTACCGCATCCCACAAATTTTGGTATGTTGTCTCAGTATTGTTATTCTCTTGAATGAAGTTATTAATTGTTTCTATAATTTCTTGTTTGACCCACTCATTCTTTAGGATTAAATTATTTGGTTTCCAATTAGTTTTTAGTCTATCTTTCCATGGCCCTTTATTACATATAATTTTTGTTGCATCATGATCTGAGAAAGATGAATTTAATATTTCTGCCTTTCTGCACTGAATTGTGAGGTTTTTATGCCTTAGTACATGGTCAGTTTTTGTGTATGTATCATGTACCACTGAGAAGAAGGTATATTGCTTTTTATCCTCATTCAGTTTTCTCCAGAGGTCTATCATATCTATCTTCTCTAAAATTCTATTTACCTCCTTAACTTCTTTCATGTTTATTTTGAGGTCGGAGTTATCAAGTTTAGAGAGGAGGAGATTGAGATCCCACACTAGTATAGTTTTGCTATCTATATCTTCCTCTAACTGCCTTAACTTCCTAGGAATTTGGATGCTATACCGCTTGGTGCATATATGTTTAGTAATATATTGCTCCATTTTCAATGGTGCCTTTTGGCTAGATATAGTTTCCTTCCTTATTTAATTAGATCTACTTTTGCTTTTGCTTTATCTGATATAAGGATTGCTAACCCTGAAATTTTTTTTTTTACTTTAGCTGAAGCATAATATGTTTTACTTCAGTAAACCACTGTTTCAAATGTGTTTCTTGTAGACAACATATTGGAGGATTATGGTTTTTAATCCATTCTGCTATCCACCTGTGTTTTAGGGAGAGTTCATCCCATTCACAATCTCAGTTATGATTACTGTCTGTGTCTTTTCCTCCATTCGATTCCCTCCCTTGTTTATCCTTTTATTTCTTCCTTCCCCCTTCCCCTCCTTAAGAGTTTTCCTTTTGACCACCACCTCCCTCAGAATTCCCTCCCTATCAACCCCCCTCCCTTTTCTTACCCTTTCCCCCTTCTACTGCCTGTAGGGCACAATATATTTTTATACTTAATGAAACATATTTAAGAATAAATCTCATACAGTGCTCCTCTCCCTCCCTTCTTTCCTTCTATTATAAGTTTTATGCCTCTTCATGACAGATTCCTACACTTAACTGATTGCGTTATTCCCTCCTTGAACCAAATCCAATCAGAGTGAAGCTCATAAGATGTTTATCTCCCTCCCTTCTTTGCCTCTACTATAATATATTTTAATACCTCTTTGTGTGGCATAGTTTACCCTTTTCTGCCTCCTCCTTTTCTCTTCTCCCGTTACAGTACCTTTGCACCCCTTAATAAGGTTTTTTATTATCACTTCTGTTAATTTATATTCATACCTTCTATCTACATATATACCTTTTAAAAGTCGCAATAAGTATACAATTCTCCATGTTGACAGGTATCAGCTTCCCATACAGGGATGTGAAAAGTTTGCTCTTATTAGATAACAGTGTGTGTGTGTGTGTGTGTGTGTGTGTGTGCGTGTGTGTGTTTTCCCTGGTTACCTTTCTATGTCTCTTGAGTCCTCCCTGTATTTAGAGATCAAATTTTCCATTGAGCTCTGGCTTTTTCATCAGAAAGTCCCTTATTTCGTCAAATGACCATCTCCTTGCCTGAAAGATTATACTCAATTTTGCTGGATAGCTGATTCTTAGTTGTAGTCTGAGTTCTTTTGTCTTACGAAATACCATATTCTAATCCCTCCAATCTTTCGATGTGGAAACTGCTATGTTCTGTGTGACCCTGACTGTAGTTCTGCAATATTTGAATTGTTTCTTTCTGGCTGCTTGCAATATTTTCTCCTTGACCTGATAATTCTGGAATTTGGCTACAATATTTCTTGGAGTTTTCAATTTGGGATCTCTTTCAGGACGTGTCTAGTGGATTCTTTTGATAACTATTTTACCCCCTGGTTCTAGGACCTCAGGGCAGTTTTCTTGATGATTTCTTGGAAGATGTTTCTGGGCTCTTTTTTTCATCATGACTTTCTGGTAGAACAATAATTCCTAGATTATCGCTCCTGGATCTGTTCTCCAGGTCAGTTATTTTTCCAATGAGGTATTTTACATTTTCTTCTAATTTTTCATTCTTTAGGTTTTGTTTGACTCTTTATGTCTCATAGAGTCATTAGCTTCAATTTGGCTGATTCTAATTTTTAGCAAATTATTTTCCTCAGTTAATTTTTGAAGTTCCTTTTCCATAGGTTCAGATTTCATTTTTAGGGATTTCTTTTCTCCAGTTAGATTTTGAACCTCTTTTCCCATTTCACAAATTTTACTTTTTAAGGAGCTGTTTTCTTCAGTGAAATTTTTTTCTATTTTGGCAATGGTAATTTTAAAATAATTTATCAGCTTATCTTCTACCTTTCTCATTTGGCTTTTAAAATCCTACTTGAGCCTTCTGGCCTGGGGATTTTCCCATGGGCTCTGTGCTCCCCGCTATCGTTCCGGTTTCCGTCGTCATTCCCACACTCCTCCACATGTGTCGGTCATGGCCCTGCTGCTGCAGCCCCTGCTGTTGCACCCTGCGGTCAGGCCCTGTACCCTGCCACCCTCCCAATGCTGCTCCCTGCCAAGGTTGCTGCCACCTGCACCTTTGGAGGCCTCCTGGGAGGAGGGGTCACCAGTGGGCAGGGGCCTGCATGACCCCGCCTTCTGCACTCGCTCTGGAGCGTACCCAGTCTATACTCGTGCACGTGTGGGGGGCTCCACACAGACGGGGACAAGGCCTTTGCTAAATTCCTGACAGATGAAATTAAAGAGGAGAGGAAGATCCAGAAACACAAATCCCTCCCCAGGATGTCTGGGATTGGGAACTGGGTGTGCAAGGGACAGAAGCCAAGTTAGTCCAGAGATTAGCTGGCGAGAGAATCATAGTCACATTCAACATTAACAACAGTGTACCACTGACATTTGACGATGAGCCACCAGAGGGACAGAAAACCCAAGAACAGCAAGAGCCTGAACTTATGTCAACTCCAAACTTGGTGATGGAGGTTGTGAAAGACGATACCAAGAAGGCCTTTGTGCTGGACTGCCACCATCCAGAGGGCAAGGTTGGACAGGAAGAAGGGGATGAGAGTGACATCTTCTCCATCCTGGAAGTTAGCTTTCAGCCCACCATTGAATCTGACTGGAAGGATACAAACTACACACTCAACATGGATTCCCTGGACTGGGCCCTGTATGATCACTTGATGGAATTCCTGGCTGACCATGGGGTAGACAGCACGTTTGCAGATGAACTGATTGAGCTCAGCACGGCCTTAGAGCACCAGTACATCAACTTTCTGGAAGATCTGGAAGGGTTTGTCAGGTGTCAGTAGGGAGACTTGAGTCTGCAAGGCCCCTGCTGTGCTCTCAGAGCCCTTCCTTCCAAGAGAACGTTTCTAGAAGCCATCATGGAGAAACCACTGTGCTGTGAAATATAGCCAGGTGTAAATTATGCCCCCTAACCCTTTATTTCCTTTGTCTGCTGGCATTTTTATACGCCACCACAGAATGACGAGAAATAAAACCCTTGGATCCCTCCAAAAATAAAATAAAATAAAATAAAATCCTACTTGAACTCTTTCAAGAAAGTTTTTTGGGCTTGAGATCAATTCATATTCCCTTCTGAGGCTTCAGATGTGGGTGCAGAGTCCATGCCGTCCCCTTCTGAATTTGGTTCTTCTTGCTCCCCGTAATAGGATTCTAATGTCTTTTTCCAACTTGCTACCCTTCCATTGTGAGTGCCTATTTCCTGGCTTTTAATGTGGATTTCTGCTTCTGGAGTACGGAGGGGTCTGACCCACACTTCTTAGGCTGAAAACTGAGGGCCTGGTTATTGACTTTGTGTGATGTGGTCTCTGGGTGTCTAGACTGAGGCCAAGGCCAGGACTCCTTGTCATAAGCTCAGCCACTCCCTTCCTCTAGGAATCCCAAGCCTTCAGTTGGTTCCACTGTTTCAGAATTTACACTGGGGCAATATTCTCTGGGTTTTCAGGGCCAAAGGGGGAAACTAGATCAGCTAGGGTTTACTCTGCCATCTTTGTCACTGGAAGTTTAGGTGGGTCATTTTTAAACATCCAGGATGTGGGCTGATAACACCAAGAGTAGCTACTGTTGCTGTCGCAGGACCTGTGCTTGTCTCTTACCTAGCTTTGACAGATCCCTGTCCTGTGAACCGCCCCCACAGTGGGAGAATCAGCTTGCCTGGGCTTACTCCAGCTCTGTGCTAGTGCAGATGGCTGTGTCCACCTCTGTGCATTGTGTTTGATTGCCTCCATGTGCTGCATCTGACCACCTCTCTTTCTAACTTTTGCTAGTGGACATTGTCAGTAGTGCATAGAAATGCTAATGATTTATGTGGGTTTATTTTATATCCTGTAATTTTGCTAATGTTGTAATTATTTCAACTGGTTTTTAGTTGATTCTCTAGGATTCTGCAAGTATATCATCATATCATCTGCAAAGAATGATAATTTTGTTTCCTCATTGCCTATTGAAATTCCTTCAGTTTCTTTTCTTCTATTGCTATAGTTAACATTTGCAGTAGAATTTTGAACAATGGGGGGGTAGAACCAAGATGGTGTAGGAGCAGCAACATATCGCAACTCTCACATAGCCATCCCAAAATACCCATAAAATATGACTCTAAACTAATCCTAGAACTCCAAAACGCACACAAATATACTTTCCACTAAAGTCAGCTTGGATACGAGGAACCATATCAGTACTGTGAACCAAAACCAGCCTGGCCTGAAGCCCTGGCTGAGCCCCTGGGGCGGCTGGACTGGAGGAGCTGAGGAGCCTCTGGTGAGTGGATTAGCGGCCGCAGCATTCAGAACTAGGTCAGTGGAATTGCGAAATCGGGGGAGAAAAGTGGTCTGGCCGAAAGGCCTCCAGGGCTGGAAAGCGAAAGGCAGAGGTTTTGCACCCGCCTCCATTGCAGCTTCCGCACCCTCAGCCTGCAGACAGCAGGGGGACTAAGCGATAGTTCAGAGGCCAAGTGCTCTCGCATTGAGCGGCCTGGATCCGGATCGCGGTCTTGGGCCTTGGTCCTGTGAGTCTTCATTATCCAGTGAGCCGTAAGTAAGTAGGAAAGGGACCCAGCAACTTCCTGAGGGCTACAGCAGCTGGAAGGACCCCAGAGATTTGGGACAGAGCTTTCCCTTCTGGAAGCAGAGCCCCATAGAGATTTAAAAAAAAAAAAATCAAAGACTGACCAACCATGAGTAAGAATAAGCATAAGAAACAAAGTAAGAACAGCAACCAAACCCTAGATTCCTTTTTTGGGGAAAAGAAGGATCATGGCAGAGAGAGGGAGGAGGAGAGTGGAGCCAGAGCGCCCCCACCAGGGGCTTCCAATAAACATGAAGATTGCCTTAAAGCTAGAGATGAGCTGAAGAAGGAGTTTGAAAACCAAATAAGAGAAGTGGAAGAAAAATTGGGAAGAGAAATAAGAATGTTGCAAGAATATCATGAAAAGAGAGACAGCAGTATGACTGAAGTAATCAA
>CM053587.1:158043917-158065580 GCA_028646515.1 Pseudochirops corinnae | reverse complement strand
ACTAGGGTCCTCCCAGCTGCCGTAGACTTCCGGCTGACTGGGTAATGAAGACTCCAAGACCGAGGCCCAAGATGACGATCTGGATCCAGGCCGCTCAATGCGAGAGCCCTGGCCTGAAAACAATCGCTCAGTTCCCCTGCTTTCTGCAGGCCGCGGGTGGGAAGCTACAACGCAGAAGCAGGTGCAAAACCTCTGCCTTTCGCTTTTCCACTCTGGAGACCTTTCGGCTGGACTGCTTATTTCCCCCTTTCGCAATCCCCACTCACAGCTGGTGCTAATCTGCAGCTGGTGCTAATCCTCAGCTGGTGCTAATCCTCCACTCACCTGAAAGGCTCTTCCGCTGCCCCAGGGGCGCAGCTGCGGCTTAAGGCCAGGCTGGCTTCGGTTCGCAGTGCTGATATGGTTCCTCATAGCCAAGCTGACTTTAGTGGGAAGTATCCTTGTGTGCATTTTGGAGTTGTAGGATTGGTTTAGAGTCCTATTTTATGGGTATTTTGGGGTGGCTATGTGAAAGCTGGGATATGTTGCTGCTGCTACGCCGCCATCTTGGCTCTGCCCCCCCCAAGGAAAACAATTCCAATGAGGTCTAAAATGGTATTTATCTGAAGAGACTTATGTAGATAACACAGGGAACTCACCAACCACTGTAAAGATGATGGAAGCAAGGTCTATAAATATAGTGTAAAAATATTGTGAAGAAAGCCGAGGTTCAGAATGAACTGAGACTGGTGAGGGAAACTGGGAAAAAGAAAAAAGGGGGTTCATTTACCCATATTGGGAGAAAAGACGGATCAAAGAAGTAAAAGAAATTTTGCTTAGGGCAAAGGGGATGATGACTGTGAAGTATCTAGGTAGCACAGTGGATGTAACACCTGGCCTCGAGTGAGTATGGACCTGAGTTAAAATCTGCCCTCAGACACTTACCCACTGTGTGACCCCGGGTAAGTCACTTAACCTCTGTTTGCCTCAGTTTGCTCACCTATAAAATGGGGATAATAATACCTACCTCCCTGGGTTGTTAGGAGGATTAAATTATATAATAATTATAAAGTGGGGGTGTCTTTTTTAAGCAGAAGGCATCCCCCTTAAGTTGAGGTCTCCCTTGATGAGAGAGGATCCTTAAGGATCTACCTCCCTTTATTGGGAAGTGTCCCCCTTAAACAACCATCTCCCTTGGGGAGGACCTTCCTTGGGGGGCCAGCCCCCCTTAAACTAGGTTTCCCTTTAGCTACATCTCCCTTATGGGGCTGAGGAGCCTGCTTAGTGTGCTGTTACCTGAAACAAATGCTTTTATTCAAGTTGGAGACTCCCTGAGCAAATTCTTTCAAGACTACCTTGCACCCCAACATCTTAGGGTACCCCTGTACATCACTTATCATCCTGGTTCTGACCCTCATCACTTTTTATCTGGACTGTTGTCACATCCTCCCTGCTGGTTTCCTTGCTCCTAGTCTCTTCTCTTTCCAATCCATTATCCTCATGGCTGCCAAATGAATCTTCCTAAAAAATAGATTATTGCAGCGAAATGGGCAGAACCAGAAAAACATTGTACACAGTATCAGCAGCATTGTGTAATGATCAACTATGAATAACTCAACTCTTATTAGCAACACAAAGATATAAGAGAAGTACAAAGGACTCAGGAAGGAAAATGCTATCCATATCCAGATAAAGAATGGATGGATTCAGAATGCAGATCGAAGCATTTTTTTTCATTTTATTCTTTCTCATGGTTTTATTTCCTTTTGCTCTGTTTCTTATTTCACAATTGTGATGAATGTGGAAATTGTTTTACGTGATAGCACATGTATAATATGTAGATATTATAAAGTGGAGGTGTCTTCCTTAAGCAGCATGGCTTCATCAGTAACAGGTTATGCCAGCCTAACCACATTTCCTTTTGTGACAGGATTACTAAATCATTAGATAAAGGAAACATTATGCATAGTCTTTTTGTTTCAGTTGTATTCAATTTGCTGTGACCCCATTTGAGGTTTTCTTGGCAAATACTAGAGTGGTTTCCCATTTCCTTCTCCAGCTCATTTTACAGATGAGGAAACTGAGGCAAACAGGGTTAAGTGATTTGTCCAAGATCATACAGCTAGCAAATGTTTGAGGAAGGATTTGAACTCAATGAGTCTTCCCAACTCTAGGCCCAGTGCTCTATTCACTGCACTACCTACCTGCCCATGCTAATAGTTTATCTATAGCTTATCAATGTTTTCAATAAAGTATCTCATGCTATTCTTGTAGAGAGAAAAATGACATATTGTGGAATCTAATCCATAAACATATGGATTATCACTTAATTATTAGATAATAATTACAATATAATCATTTTAAAAAACCAGATTGATTTAAAACTGGTTGGAATACCAGCCTGATTCTAAAAGGTAAAATTCAGTAGGTTTAAATGTAAAGTATTATATTTGAGTACAAGCACAAAAAAATTAACTTCACAAGTATGAGACAGGGGAGCCATGGTTGATTAGATAGTAATTGTTTTCAAAGAGATCTAGAGATTTGTCCATAAACTCAATCTGAATCAGCCATGCGTCATGGCAGCCAAATAATCTAATGTGATCTTTAGAGGTGGGGGAATAATTTTGAGGAATGAGGATGTGATATGCCTATTTTGTCCTTACATCATCTGAAGGATTGTGTTAAGTTCTGTCTGCCACTATTTGAGAAGGGTATTGATGAATTGGAGAGTGTTCAGAAATTAGCAACCAGAATGTTAAAGGATCTTGAGCCTATCTCATATGAGGATTGATTGGAGGGACTGTTCATGTTTAGGTTGGAGAAGAGAAGATTCAAGGGGCACATAATAACTGTCTTTGATTATTCAAAGGGCTGTCATCTGGGGAACAGATTAGACTTGTTGCATTTGGTCCCAAAAGACAGAATCGGAAGCAATGAGTAGAAATTGGATTGAGGCAAATTTTATCTCAGTGTCAGGAAGAGCTTACTAATTAAAGGAATCCAGAAACGGAATGGACTACCTAGAAAGTGGTAGGCTCACCTACTATAAGATCTTTAAACAGAGGCTGAACGATCACTTGTCATACATTTTACAATCGATATTACTTTGGGGTATGTGGACTAGTGGCTGCTGAAGTCACTTATAACTCTCAAATTCTGTGATTCTATAACTGAACAGATTTTCCAAGCCCCACCTTTCTAGGAATTATATTCTAATTGACCAATTCTTTGACCTTTCTTTTCAATATTCTTATAATGTACCTATTTTTATTCACTGGTCTACACTTCAGTTTAGTAAAACTTCAGACATTTTAATCCTCAAATATACTGACACATTAGTATTCACTTAAAAATTGTGATAATTCACAATTTATATTTAACAAATCAATTATACAAAACTAATAATCAACTATGTCAATTCAAGTCAACAAGTATTTACTAAAACTTTGTGTCAGGCTAAGTGATAGAGATAAAAAGAAAGGCAAAAACAATCTCTGTGTTTAAGAGGCAAATCTAATGGGAAAGATAACATGCAAACAATTGTGTTAAAAAAAGATATATACAGAATAAATTGGAGAATCATCAAGAGAGTCACACAGTTTACACAGTAATAATGAAATAATAATTGTATGCAATTGGTATGTATTAGATAAAACTGCAAAACCAGAAAGGTTATGTCATTAATTATCAGAAGCACAGTCAGGCACTTTGCATTTACTGCTATGAGAAAATACCTGTGACAAAGAAAGAAGGCAAAAATATAAATCTCACATGTAAGTCCCCATACCAACAAACTAATAAAAAATGCAAACAAGAGTCATAGTTACTACTTTTTGCAGATGTCTTAATTGTTTACTTTGAGAACTCTAGAGACTTCACTTAATTGAAACAATTCATAACTTGACTAAATTATCAGGATATAAAATAAACCCACAAAAATCACCAGCTTCTCTGTATCTCGCCAATAAAACCCAGTAGGAAGAGATAGAAAAAGAAATTTCATTCAAAAAACTACAAAATGTATAAAATTCCTGGAAGTTCACTTACCAAGAATCACATACAAATACAACTACAAAATACTCTTCATAGAAATACAATCAGTGACTGCAGAGATATTAATAGTTCGTGTTTGGGCCATGCTAACATAGTAAAAATGGTAATGCTAGCTAAATTAATTTACATATTCAGTGCCATACCAAACTACCAAAGGATAATGTTATGGAAGTATGCAAAATAATGACAAAATTCATAAGGAGAAATGAGAGGTCAAATTTTAATCTCAAGGAAAATAATGAAAAGCAGAGGAAACTATTAGAGCCTAATAGTACCAGACCATCAAAACAATTTGGCACTGGTTTTAAAAAATGGAAAAAGTTGGTCAATGGGATAGGTTAGATACAGTAGACCTAGAAGCCACTACTGATGTAAGAACTCACTATTTCACAAATATTTCTGGGAAAATTGGAAAACAGTCTGAGAGAAATTAAACTTGACCAACATCCCATACCATGTACTACAATGAGTTCCCAAATGGACACATAACCTACATATAAGAGGGCAAATTATAAACAAATTACAGAAGAAAGGAAGGAGATGCCTTTCCTAGTTGTGTATATGGAGAGTTCTTAACTAATCAAAGGACAGAGAATCAGAGAAGGTAAAATCAACAATTCAATTACTTAAAATTGAAAAGGTTTTTGACACAAATAAAATCAATGCACTTAGAATTAAAGAGGAAGCAATAAAGTGGAGAAAAATCTTTGGAGCAATTTCTCCAATAAAGGTCTTTATCTAATAATTAGAGAACATGCTACAAATATGTAAGGACAAGATCCATTCCTCAATAGAGAGTCAAATGATATGAGTGTGGAGCTCTTTAAAGAGGAAAACCAAATGATTAACAACTGTATGAAAAAAAATGTTCCAACTCTCTAATAAGAAAAATTCTAATGAAAATAGCAATAAGGTTGCACTTCAAATTCATCATGTTTACAAAGATGTCAAAACGGAAAGTGACAATTGGTGGAGGATTTGTGAGAGAACAAGAATACCAAGGCACTGTTGGTGAAACTGCGGAGTAGCCTAGCCACTTAAGGGAAACAATTTGGAGCTATATTTAAAAAGTTACTAAATCATACATGTCCTTTGACCCAGTGATGCTGCTGCTGAGAATTTGCCCCAAAGAGGATAAAAATGGACAGAAAGGACACATGCATCCAAAAATATTTTTAGTAGCATTTTTGTTATAGCAAATAACTGGAAACTAAGGTGGTGCCCATCAGCTAGGGACTGGCTTCAGAATTTGTTGTATAAGAATATAATATAGGGGAAGGGAATAAGCATTTATCATCGCATCTACTATATACCAGGCACTGCACTAAGAATTTTACAAATATTATCTCTTTTGATTATTGCACCACAAAAAATAACAAAAGGGACAGATTCAGAGAAATCTGGGAAGATTCATATGAACAGATGCCAGGTGAACTGATAGGACTAGGACAATTATTTATACAATGACCACAACATTGTAAAAGAAAACAATTTTAAAAGTCTCAAGCGTTCTAATAAATGTGATGACCAATTACAGCTCCAGAAAACTATTGACAAAGCCTCCTTCCCTCCTCTTGGTGCAGAAGTGATGGACAGTAGGCATAAAATGAGACATACATTTTCTTATACAGTCAATACAACACAAATTGTTTGTGCTTGACTATGTATTCCTTTCAAAGCTTCTTCTTCTTCTCCTCCTCCTTCTCCTTCTCTTTTCTCCTCCTCCTCCTCCTCATTCTTCTCCTTCTTCTCCTCCTCCTCTTCCTCCTCTGCCTTCTCCTACTCTTCCTCTTCCTCCTCCTTCTTTTCCCTCTCCTTCTTCCTCTCCCTCTCCCTCTTCCTCCTTCTCTCTCTCCTCCTCCTCCTCACTCAATTACAGTTAGACAGGAAGGAGAAAAAGTTGCCCGACTCCCTGCTCTGAGATTCTTTTTTCTCCTTCTTAGTTCCAGTTCAGTGTACCCTCTCCATCAAAAGGTAAATCAACTAGAAATACTTAATACTTGCACAAGCTCTGAATTGGGGAGTAGAGCCCTTCTGTTACAAGTCTTCATACCTTTCTGGAAGCAGGCTCCCAAGCTTTTCCCATGGTTCTTAAAAGCAGATCACTTTTCTCTGGGACAGACCTCCATTGGTCTGTCTCCCCACCTCCCCAATCCCATTACACTTCCAAGGTATCACGTCTTATTTGCTGTTGTGTTTGTCCCTGTACTAACACATATAGTAGGAACTATATTTATTAAACAAATTTTCATTGTGCAATATACTTTGGGAAACAGAACAAATGAATTCTTTAAAACTTAGTTATATTTAATGGGAGGAAAAGGCAAAATCATCTTCTTCTTGGACAAGATCAAACGGAAATCCCAATCCCTTAACTTAACAGACCTAAGAAGCCTATTTTCTTGAACTAGCCCTTGCTGTTGTTTATTTCTTAAGGCCAGAAACTACCAATGAAAAAGATACATACTAGAGACCAGTTATAATAGCTTCCCTTCACCTCTCCTTTGTTCCCCATAAAAGCACATTTAAAAGGTAACAGCTTTGGACTTTTCAAAGAAAACAATTGCTCTTTTCCCTCATTTTAACTTACCAAATATTGCAAGACATGTTGTCATGTGCATATGACTTTAGAGTCTCTCTCCATTTGAAAACAAAATTGCAGAGTCTTTTTAGTAAATAACCCTAGATGATGGTAGGCAAGTATTCAAAATTAATTATTTCACTTTGAAATAGAGTATTGCAAGTGACATAGAAAAGCAGTTTAGAAAAATATAGATTCCCAATAGACCTCCTATTCTCAGGAAACTATTTACCATCTTTAGTACAATTATAAATTTAAAAGCCAAAGAAGAATATATGCTTCTATTCTCTTTATAGAACAGTGATATTTGTTTTTATTATTCATCTTGTGCCTACAGATTTGGTGGTTTTGGGCAGTTGTTTATTTATTTAGCAGTTATCAGAGACATCACAAAAGTTGGAGAAGGAGAAATTTCAGGCAGATTTAAAGGAAAGTATACAGGACAATTGTCAAAACAGCTTGAGAGGAAACTCTCGTACTTATAATTCACAAATATCCCCTTAAACGTGTTGTCGCTCTCCTTAAGATGAGACTGAGGGAAGAAACTGAGGCCACAAAAGGCCTCAAAACTAACTTAATTACATGAGGCAAGCTAGAGGCCAAGAAGAGATTAGGCCTATCAGCTCTCTTCATTCCCCAGTCAATGCCCACACTTCCTGACCACACTGTTTCTGCAGTAGTCTGATACCCAAAAGTACATTTTGAAAAGCAGACCAGTTATGAGACTGATGTTAAAGGTGGCTTATATGATGTGTGCCTGTAACCAGATCTCTGGGCATTTTCTGGTTTTCTCTTCCTCCTGGGTACTCTACTGCAACAGGATGGCATAAAATAGGCTGACTTGAAAAAAAAAAAACTGGAATCTGGAAAACAATATGCATTATGTAAATTAGAAGAAGTTCAATGAAATTGAATGTTGTGTAAGCTTGATTCCAGAAAAACACCTCCTTGAGGGACTATGTGTGTGGAATGTGGCACAAGTTGTCAAACTCAATATGCTGGTTCATTTTTTACACAACTTTTTAAAAAAATCTTTGTAAAGGAAGGAACCTCACTGGGTAGAAGAAACTGAGAGGGATATATTAAAAAATGAATACAAAGACATCTATTAGTCTTTAAAGTATAGGGCTGAGATTTTGGTAAGCAAATTCATTCAGCACCCAGTGCCCACAAACATGAACCTAAAAACAAATTCTTCAGTATGCACTGCTTTGTGAGAAGCTTACTGGGTTGGTAAGAGTTTTCATGCGCTCTGCTTTCCACTGAGGATCTAGTTATCACTGCAAGCAGGTGTTTTCTCATGTAAAACATGTTCTTGGCCTCCTTAAAGCCATCATGCATCAAAATGTTCAGCTGCCAGCATGATAAAACTAAAGGAGTCCAGGTGTTTCTGACCTCCCAGGAGTCGTGTTGCTGAAGAGTGGTTCAGAACAGAAAGACTGGGCCCTTATATGGATAATCTGTCCTCTCCTTTGTCTTTAGGGCGAGGTTCTTAATCTCCTTTTTCAGTGTCATGATTCCTTTTGGAAATCTGGTGAAGCTCATTCTCAGAATAATATTTTTAATGAATTATTTTACAAACCCGGTCATAGTGAAATAAAAGATATTTTTTCTGCAACCAAATGATGAAGAACTCTTGCTTTAGGTATCAATTATTTGTGAAGTTTCTTATAATGATAATAACTAATACTAATTGCTGGCATTCTGATTAAGATTCTTGAGAGAAAGGATTGTTTTATTCCTTGTTTTTGTATCCCCAGCACAAGACACAGAGGAAACTCTTAACAAATGCTTGCTGACTTACTGATTTATATAGCCTTTTAAAATTTGCAAGCACTCTATATACATGGGGCATCCAGGTGGCCCAGTGGACAGTGCCAGTGGCCTTGGAATCTGGAGAACCTGCAAATTTGGCCTCAGACACTTACTAGTTATGTGACCCTGGGCAAGTCACTTAACCCTGTTTGCTCATCTGTAAAATGAGTTAGAGAAAGAAATGGCAAGCCACTCCAATATCTTTGCCAAGAAGACCCCAAATGGGGTTTAGAAGATTGAAACATGACTGAGATGATTCAACAACTATATATACAATCTCATTTGACCTTTAAAGTTATTTGTGAAAGTGGTACCAGAAGCAGTATTGGCCTCTCTTTTTAATAAATGAGGAAATTAAAGCAGGAAAATACGACAAGATTATAAAATTTTAGATCATTGTCAGATCTAAATTTTATTATTCTTCTATGTTTTCCTGTAAATGAATGGAGTTAAGAGAATTTCCATAATGCTCACTATACATTTAAATGAAAAATGCTGCTATTGCTGATCTTGCTAATTTTCAAAAAGGTTTTTATTGATATGTTTTATTTTTATATTATGAAAGTTTACAAATATTTCCATTTCACAAGAAATCTTTTATAACAAAGTAAAACAATTAGCAAAGCTAATAATATAGTGACCTCATCTGAAAGTGCATGCAAAATTCTCCATCTATGGTACTCCCCCTAGTTCTCTGGTTTAAAAAAAAAAGAGATCTATTTTTTCTTCCTCCTATTCAACAAAGCATTGAAAAATAAAAGAAAAAATAAATTCTTTGTAACAAAAATGCATAGTTAAGCATAACAAATTCCCTTAATGGATGTATATAAAAATTATCTGCCTTATTCTGCAGCCTAAATCTATTAGCTCTGTAATTGTTAGCATGTTTCATCATTAGTCCTCTGGGATTATGAATAATCATTGTGTTTATCATAGTTCTTCCAGCTTTCAAAGTTGTTTGTTTTGCTGAATTATTGTTATCGTATAAATTATTCTCCTGGTTGTGTCCATTTCATTTATCAGTTTATAGAAGTCTTCAAAATTGTTCATTTTTATAGTGTTGATGTTATAGCATAAATTGTTTCTGGTTCTGCTGAATGCACTCTGTATTTTCATATCTTTTTAAAAGTCATCTGTTTTCTTAATTTATACCATGATAATATTCCTTCACTTTCATATGCCACAGCTTATCCCATCATTCCTCAGTTGATTGGCGTCCCTTTATTTTCTAGGTGGTTTTTTGTTTTGCTATCACAAAAAGAACTGTTGTAAATTTTTCTGTGCATTTTTTCTTCTTTCTTTGGTCACTTTTGGGTATAGGCTTTTCAGTGGTATAGCTAGAGCAAAGGGCACACCCCATTTAGTAACTTTTTGTATATGATTCCAAATTTCTTTCCAGAATAGTTATATCCATTCACAAGTCCACCAACAGTGCATCAATGTGCTTGTTTTTCCAACAACCTCCCCAATATTTATCATTTTCCTTTTTCATCATTTTTCCCATTCTGATGAGTGTGAGATAGATATCTCAGTTGCCTTAATTTTTGTTTTTCTAATTTGTGGTGATGTGGAGCACTTTTTTCATATAACTATGGTTAGCCTGGGTTTATTTCCTTGAGAATTGCCTATTCGTTTCTTTAGACCATTTATCAACTGGAGGAATGTCTCATTCTTATAAATTTTTTTTTCTTTTTTGAAGGGGGAAGGCAGGGCAGTTGGGACAAGTGACCTGCCCAAGGTCACACAGCTAGTAATTGTTAAGTGTCTGAGGTCAGGTTTGAACTCAGGTCCTCCAGGGCTGGTGCTCTATTCACTGTACCACCTAGCTGCCTCTATTCTTATAAATTTGAATCAGTTTCTTATATATCTTAGAAATGAGACTTTTATCAGAGAAACTTGCTGAAAATATTTTCCCCAGTTAATTATTTCTCTTGTAATCTTAGTTTTGTGATATTAGTTTGTACAAAACCTTTTTAATTCTATGTAATTGAAATTATTCATTTTATCTTCTGTGATTCTCTCAGGCCCTTTCTTAATCAGGAACTTTTCTCCTATCCACAGATGATAATTCCATGTTTCCATAATTTGTTTACAATGTGACCTTTTATATCTAGGTCAATATCCATGTGGAGCTTACCTTAGTATAAGGTGTGAAATATTGCTCTAAATCTAATTTCTTCCATATGATTGTCCAATTTTCCCATAAGTTAATATTAAATAGCGAGCTCTTATCTCAGTAGGAGGGTCATTTAGTGTTGTAAAAAAAAAAACATTTTTCTATTTTATCGGTATTTTATTTTAAATTTGCCTTTTTAAAGGGTGAGGTGGGATTCATTTTAATTCACCAAAGTTGTTGGCCCCTGAGACACATTTGAGATTAAAGACAGTTACAATAGCAATAGCAAGGCAAAAACCTTGACATTTCTTAAGATCCTAAAAACAAAAAAGAAAAAGAATTTTCTCTCATTTCCATGTAATAAATTTCTAATCTTCCTTTAAATTCCTGAATGTGAAATTCTTATTTTCAATGTAGAATTTATATTATAGACAGTGATTATGTGTCGAACAATAGAAAGAGAAGACCCAGAGGACAATTATATTAGCTTGCTTTTACTGTGTAACTCCCAGAACTCTGTGACTGCCTACAATATTCTTGCTGCTGAGTGGAAAAAACTTTTTTGGGGGGGGAAAAGGGGGATGGTCCTTAGCCTGAAGTGGATACCCTGAAGTACACAATAGCAGAAAATAGGATTTGAATTTTAAATTTAGCTAATAGGAGGGATCATTGCCTAAATTCCCTACTTTGCTTTGGGAGTTGCACAGACCTAGTTAGTATATTAAACCCTAACTTGGTGCTCAAAGGCTCACAAGCCTTAGATATTTCAACAATCTTCTCCAAGGCTAAGATGTGCCTAGGAATCTTAATGAAGTGATTCCAGGCTCCTGCTGCTGGAATCTTGAGTGTTTGTGCTCTTTTCTTTTTTCTTGCCAAAACTATAAGCCTTGAAGAACTTTCTTATTCATGAGCAAACACAATAATGACAGCAACTCTCTAATAACTAAGCAACTGCATAGTTGATGCGATCCTGAGTGGACACATGGAGTAACCATGACAATTATCACAGGCTCATAGACACTGATCCTGAAGGGAATCAGTCTGCGTGTAAAAAAAGTCAAGCTACAGACAAGCAGGAACCTTACAAGAAATCTAGCCCTCTCCAAGCTCCAGCCCTGCAACTGATAACATGGCTAAACATACCAAGAAGGTCGGAATTGTTGGTAAGTATGGAACACATTGTGGTGCATCCCTCAGAAAAACGGTGAAGAAAATTGAAATTAGCCAGCATGCCAAGTATACCTGCTCCTTCTGTGAAGGAACAAAATGAAGAGACAGGTTGTGGGTATCTGGCATTGTGGATCCTCTATGAAAACAGTAGCTGGTGGTGCATGGACCTACAATACTATCTCTGCAATCACAGTCAAATCTGCCATCAGAAGGCTAAAGGAATTGAAAGGCCAGTAAAATTTTCTTATCAAATATCTGTAGCCCATAGTCCAACAATAAATGGGTTAATTTATGAAATTAAAAAAAAAAGAAATCCAAAGCACAATTCATGAGAGACACTCAATTAGCCGAGTAACTGGTTTCTGTGGGACTGGTATATCTAGAAAAAAATACCTGAGGGACAATGAAAACATCTACAAGCAGATAAAATCAAAAAGAAAGTTTTCAGCAAAGATGTTTTTAGTCAAAAAATATTCAACAGGATTTTCTGTGTAAAGAAAATGAAAACTGTTGGTAGAATTGTAAATGAGATAAGCAGAAAGAAGAAAATAATATATGCATTGACTAGAACAATGGAAATAGATAAAAAAGCTGAATGTGAACACTGAGTAATTGTAATGGTCAGGTTTGCCCCAGGAAGAACTGAGAAGATTCATCACCCTCCTTCCTTTGTCGAGGCAAGAGACCATGGATTTGGAATATTACATATATTGCCACATTCCATTGATGTGCTGATTGGTTTTGCTAACTTCCTTTTATTTCCAACTTCTTTTTATTCTTTGTTATGAGGGGATATAGTCAGAAATTTAAATGGTATAAAGCAATATACAATTTAAGAAAAATTAAACTGAAAATGATGGATTTCATTTAACAAAGAAAATATTGTCGTCCACATAACAATCATGAGAACAATATGATGTACAGGAAAGAACGCTGGCTTTAAAGTCAAAGTGTATGGATTTGAATCAGATGCTTAGATCTGATTTACTAGGAAAGAAAGCTGTGTAAGGGGCCCACAATCTTTTAAAATTATATTCACTAGTTCAGGGGGAAAGTCAACACCCTGAACTTCAGAGAAAATACAAACAGAGAAAATACAAGCAGAAAAGTAAGAATCAACCGACAGGGCTCTGCCTGAATCAACTACACTTTTCACATACATCCCTGGATCGAGAGAGCCTTTACATCTAAGCAGTTGGGGAGTTCTGAACATACCGCCCCTCAGAATCTCCACCAGGGAATCACAAGATCCTTCTCATGAGCAAGCCCCAAAGCAAAGACCCAAGTCAGAGTATATTTACGCTTCTCAGAGACAGAGGGCATCACAACCCTCCTGATTCAGCACCTAATTAGAAATTAGCAAAAGGTGTGAAAGCCTTCCTCTACAAGCAAGCCTCCTCTAAGCAAGCTTCCCTTAATGGGCTCCACATGAGGTCTATTAACAGGCAGGGAAGATTTTAAGTCCCATTAACATTACACTACTTAAAACCTGTGTAACCTTGTGCAGGTCACTTAACTTGGCTTTTATTGCTAAGTTGTGTCTGACTCTTTGTGGACTATACTGTTCATGGGGTTTTCTTGGCAGAGATACTGAAATGGTTTGCTATTTCCTTCTCTAATGGATTAAGGCAAACAGAGCTTAAGCGATTTACTCAGTCACAAAGCTGGTAAGTATCTGAGGCCAGATCTTAACGCAGGTTTTCCTTAGTCCAGACCCAGTGCTCTATCCACTGAGCCACCCAGATACCTAAAAGTCCCACTGAGATTTGAACTCAGATCATTGGATTCAAAGTCCAAAGTCCATTACACCACAGAACCACTTTTTAACTTGCCTAGGCTCTGCTTTCCTCCTCCATAACATGAGGGATGGGAATAGATGATCTGTATGTACCCTTCCAGCTCTGAGTTTGTAATCCTATAACAGGGAAATTTCTCAATTCCTCATCACTTATCCAGAGTCTATCCATTACTCAGGAACCAGCTTAAGGAACCTCCTCTTCGAAACATTCCTAGATATAAAATGAAATATAGAGAATTACAAAGAAATCTTGAATGTTTGTGCTCCTTTTTTTTCTTGCCAAAAGTATGTTTTGTAGAATTTACTTATTCATGAGCAAACACAATAATGACAACAGCGCTCTAATAACCAAGCAACTGCAAAGTTGATACAATCCTGGGTGGGCACATGGAGTAACTGTTGAAATACATTTGTCAAAATATAAAAAAATAATAAAAAGTTCACCAAATCCTGTTTAAGAACCCCCGCTCTAGGCAGAACAGGAGAGGTGGGCTCCTGATTTCTCTCATTACAAACTCCTATATATCTACAGAGAATCACAAAATTGTGGAATCTCAGAATTGAAAGGGACAATTTAGCACAGGGTTCTGAATATAATAGATGCCCAATAAATATTTTATTGACTATTTACAAAGTCTATAATCTGATTTTAAGAAAAAAGGAGCAATAGCAGATGAAAACAACAGGATGGTGGTAGAACTGGGAGATTATTTTAACTGTTAATAAGAAACAGGTAATCACAATTCTGGGGCAGTTAGGTGGCATAATGGACAGAGTGCTAGACCTGGAGTAAGGAAGTTCTGAGTTCAAATATGACCTCAGACACTTACTAGCTGTGTGACCCTGGGCAAGTCACTTAACCCTCTTTGCCTCAATTTCCTCATCTGTAAAATGAGCTGGAGAAGGAAATGGCAAACCACTTCAGTATCTTTGCCAGGAAAACCCCAAAAGGAGTCATGAAGAGTCAGACATGACTGAAACGAACTAAACAACAATCATAATTCTTTATTTATAGACCTTTAGCCACTCACCTAAAAGGGGGCTTCATTAGAAAGAAAACTAGAGAGATGTTGTAAATTAAGGTTTTATTTTCTCCATGAGAAATAAACTAAATCTGTCCTGTGCTTCTGAACCCATTTAACCATACCAGTACAGCACTTATTTTATTTTTTATTAATTTGAAGAAATGACCACCTCTGATACCAGAACTGTTCACTTATTACAAGTGCCCAGAAGGTTTTCTGCATACTTTTTTTTTCCACTTGTGGTTTTCCGGCCATGGGCAGAGTAGCTGTGTGTTTAGTTAGGCTGCTAACATTTTCTCACTTCTCTAACCTCTTGTGTTCTTCCTGACTGACCAGCTGGATAACAGCTGTCATATTACTTGTAGTCACTAAATTGAAGGGGCTCCACCAAAGAGGTGTTATTTTTACTATTTAAACATATAGAGAACTTATCTTCTTCTTTGCAAATGGCGGTTATCTGGTGGAGAGGCATAGTGGTTTTATAAAGAGAGTTCCAAAGTCCTAGGTTTTTCTTGGCTCCATTTCTGACTTCCTGTTCCACATGTTGAGCAACTCACTGAAACTTTGACAATTTCAGTAATTTAGTGGAGACACCAACTGCTGCGGAAAGGCATTGTGACCTGGTTGATATAGTACTAGACAAGTCAAGATGCCAAATCCTATTTCTGGTATGTGACCATGAGAAATTCACTTAAGCTCTTGGAACCTGAGACAGTTCTCTAAGACTATAAATCATAGGTGTACAGTCACTTGCATAAATGGAGGGAATTTCCACACTGATGAAATCATGGATATTGACCTAGCCTAAGGACATATTACCTGGAAGAGATAGGAACTATAAAGTAGCTGTTTGCAGAGATTCTTAGGAAATGTGATGTTGACACCTTAGAAATTTATCCGGTGTTATCCATTCAGTGTCAGAGAACAAAAGTCCAGCGCATTGGCCAGGACTCCTTTTCTCCCTCCCTTCCTCCCCACGTGGAGAGCGGGGAAGATATGCATGAGTCACACAGAATAAGAATGTCTGGATGGGACGTGAACCATGCTGCCATAGGGAACACCCGCATCAACAAGGTCACAGGTAGATCCATAGAAGTTTCAAAATGCGTTGCAAAATTTCTGGTTCTATGGATAGTACTTCCCATTTCATGTTTTCAGGTGCCCTTTTTCAGTAGGAAATTGGGAACCTTTGACTCCTGAATTTATTTATACTCAGAGGATCATAAATTTTGAGGGGGAAGAAACCAGCGGACCTAGAATCAGAGGATCTAGGTTCAAATCCTGCCTCTGATGTTTACTACCAGGGCAAATAATTTATTTTTTCTGTGCCTCAGTTTTCTCATGTATAAAATGACAGGGTTGAACTAGATAGTCCCTGATGTCTCTTTTAGCTCTAGATCTAATCATCCTCCCCCACATCTTATAAATGAGGAGCCTGAGGCCCCAAAGAGTCTAAATGATTTGTTTGCCTTTCCCTTAGAGCCAAAATGCCTCCCCATATCTTCAGACTCCAAATCTTACACTCTTTCCATTACAACACACTGCCTCCTAGGCCTGAAAGTACCTAGTTTCATTTCAAGAATCAGATTATAGATTTAGAGCTAGAAAGGGTTCTTGGAGGTATCTAGTCCACCCCCACCCCCACCCCCATTTTCAGGTTCAGTGACTTGCCCAAACTCACACAGACAGCAGGGTCAGAGCCATGATTCAAACCCAGGTTCTCAGACTCTGTATCTAATACATTTTCCTCAGTACCTGGCTCTCTCTTGTGTTACCAGTTCATAGATAAAGTGCTCCATGCTCCAGTGCAGCCATCGGAACAATTTGAAGCTGCTGTTTACTGCTTGTTAGCTAGCTCGGCTGCTTCAGCAGGAGGTAAAGTTGCCTAGGATAGGCTCGGGAGCCTCAGTCTAGGTGAGGTTCAAGGTGGAAATAACCTCCACTTTGTAGCATGGGCAAATTTCCAAGAGAAAGTGTTTCTCAGATTGGGAGGTTATGGTGAATCCATTTCTTCAGCTCAGAAATATATTAGCAATTCAGGTTGTGATCAGATAAATTATTGGTTATATAGCACAGTTCTTCCAGAAGGTGCAAGTCTTCACAGAATGGAAACAAGTTTAATGCCCTCATTAAAAAAAAAAAAACACTTTTACAAAAGGAAATTTACTTAAAAGGTGCAGCAAGCATGGGGGCATACTCATCCCAT
The DNA here is from genome assembly GCA_028646515.1 of Pseudochirops corinnae. Lineage (NCBI taxonomy): Eukaryota > Metazoa > Chordata > Mammalia > Diprotodontia > Pseudocheiridae > Pseudochirops > Pseudochirops corinnae. Next base: position 158,048,834 of record CM053587.1, on the reverse strand, counting down.
ACCACCTTGGTTCCTTGGAAGAGTAAGCTCATTTTCAAAGCAGTTTCTTCAAGGCATTCACCCCATCAGGTTCACTTCTAAATGTTTGTTGCATGGCTAATAGATGAGTGAGCATGCATCATTACTACTGCTGGATTGGGTGCTGGAAAAGTCTTCACTTCTGTTACTGCTACACTGGGCCAGGCAAGGTCTTTGGGACTTAGCTCCACGTTGTCTGGCTTGTGGCAAATCCTGCAATAGATTTTAACTGCCGGCCTTTTGGTGCCTTGCTCTACAGAAATTTTGAAGCTCTCAAGGTCACAGCCACCCCAATCTTCATCTAAAAGCAGGCAAGGAGAGATAAAACAGAAACCACGGTGACACCACAGTCATGGGCTTTCTACTTCATGCTGGGAGAAAAAGAGAAAGGCAGAGAGAGAGAGAGAGAGAGAGAGAGAGAAAAATGGGGGAGGAGGGAAGAGAGAGGGTGGGGAGAGAAAGACAGAGAGAGATGGGGAGAAAGGGAGGGAGATGGAGAGAGGGAGGGAGAGAGAGAGGGAAAGAGAGAGGAGGGAGAAAGAGAGAGGGGGAGAGAGAGAGAAGGGGGAGGGAGAGGGGGGAGAAGGGAAGGGAGAGAGAGAAGGAGGGAAAGAGGGGGAAAAGAGAGAGAGAGGGAAGGGAGAGAGAGAAAGGGAGAGAGGGAGAGAGGGAGGGAAGGAGAGAGAGGGGGGAGGGAGAGAGGGAAGAGAAGGAGAGAGAGAGAGAGAGAGAGAGAGAGAGAGAGAGAGAGCTCCTCCTATTGGGCCTCCTCCAATGTTCCCAGTCCAGAAAGAGCCAGAGCCAAGAGATTCATCCTGACTGACTGGTCCCTTTTGAATGCACCCTAGTTCAGGCTACAGAGAGAATCCACAGTTCATATCCTCATCACATGGTATACAGACTAGACCCAGCTGTATCTCTGTATGCTCCACCTCAGGAAACAGTAATCTCCTCATTTTACAGATAAGAAAACTAAGGCCAAGTATTTGTCGGAGGTCTTATAGCTAATTAGGAGGAGTCAGAATTCAAACCACAGCCCTTTAGCTACAAATTTAGTGTCATCCTGCCATATCAGCTGAGTCATAACCAAAGTTGGTGAATAGAATCCAATGTACTGGCCCATTGTAGGATGGGAATTCTCCTTGGTCCTATACTTTTCACCTTTGGAGAGGTGAAGGAAGATTAAGGGCATAGAATATGGGTACTTTTTGAGACAGCTAGGTTGTGCAGTATTTTGGCCTTAGAGTCCAGAAGGCCCAGGTTCAAATCCTGCCTCAGATACTTATTAGCTAGGTGTGACTCTAGACCGGTCACATAACTTCTCTCAGCCTTGGTTTCCTCATTTATAAAAGGGAGATAATAATAGCTCACAGGATTATCGTATCAAATGAGATAGCTCATTTATAAAGCATCTATATAATAAAACTTATATAATAAAATATAAAGCATTTTATATTTAGGCGTCATATAAATGCTAGCTCTTAATATATACGATTGTCCAGCTATGTTGTTTGTCCTTCGGTTTCAAAGAAGACTGATGATGTCATGAGTGAGGTCTTGGATTTAAATGAGGCAGAGTTGCATACACTGGTCAACCTCACTCTCTGTTCTTGAGTCATCCAAATCCAGTGGCAAGACAAAAATCAGGAAGACTGGTGATGGCACTGAATGCCTCTTTGATGTCCGACCAAGCTCTAAGAGCTCCACAGAGCCTGCTTTGGCTACCTTCATGGATGTTGTGACAAATTGTTCTCACGGGCCCATTCTGCCAGGGAAAGTCTTCACATGCTTGGGGCAGAGATCCCCCTACCTCATCAACGGTTAGAGGCCTGTCAATTACCCTCCATCTGATTTAACTCGCCTGCTGAGATGATTTACTGGGGTGTGGTCCCTATGCATACTACATCTTCTTGGAGCCACTGCCAAGAGTTAGGTGAATCAGGTGGACACCAAAGGTTGAAAAGCAGCCCAGAAAAGGGCAAGGTTCAGCAAGCCCTCACACAAGAGATGATAATCCTCTTGAATAGCTTTAAACCCTTGTTCAGCTATAAGAAATAACTGTTAGATAATTGACTGAGGGAACTAGATCCCTTCAGGCAAAAAGGGAAGAGATTGATAATGCCCACCCCAGGGTGTGTGTGCCAACATACCTGCATTCACACTCATGCCTGAGGTCACAACCATAAGTGAGTAATGAAAAGCTAGGTGAGTCAAAGGAGACACAAATAACCCACGAAGAACAAAAATCAGGATTTTACTATAGATGAGGCGACATGCCAAAGAACTCTGTACATCATAAATTTTCTCTGAGAATTGCCTTAGCTGCATTCCAGAAACTGTCATATCATAACCAATTCTCTATGGTCAATCAACAGATATTTATTAGCTCCTGCTTTGTGCAGTACTCGGGAGTGTGCTTATAAATGTTTAACAATTGGCTCTCCGGGGGGAAAATATGGGGGACACATTTTAAACTTAAATTTAATTTTCATTATTAACATTTTTCTCCAACGTTATCTTAAATCTAGATAATCAATAAAGCAATAAATCAATCCCTAATTTGTAACATTTGCTGATTTTTGAGGTATAAATGTTCACGTTGAAAATTTGACAATCAGCTCTCAAGAGCTCTCGTGCTCCTCAAAAATGCCATGATGTAGTTTATTGAGGACATGGGGGAAAGAGTCCTGGACTTGGGATCGCACAAACTGAACTCAAATTCTACTTTTTGTGACCCTGACCAAGTCACTTGTCTTCTTTGAACCTCAGTTGCTTCGTAGGCAGCTTCTTCCAGCTTTAAAGTTATGATGCTAAGAATAAGCTATAGGCCCTACTCTTAAGAGTTTACTAACCAGAAAAACCTAAAAAGAGTTCTATGAACTGATGCTGAGTGAAGTGAGAAGAGTCAGGAGAACATTGTACACAGTATACTAGCCACAGTCTGTGATGACTGATATCACAATTCCACAGTGAAGAGGAGTGTTTGTTATCAGTCACAAAGGAACAGGGCCCCCGGTCACAGTTCCATTGCCAAGAGGAATGCTAGCACTTATGACTGCAGGAGAGCAGGGGGCCTTCTTGGGTAAAAATCAGGGTGCAGACCAAGAGAACAGTGACCACTCTTCTTCCAGGATAACACCACCTTGGAAGCAGAGAAAACTTGCAGTTTGGGGCAGCTAGGTGGCACAGTGGATAGAGTGAGGACCTGAGGTCAGGAATCCCTGAATTCAAATCTGGCCTCAGACACTTATTAGCTATGTGATCCTGGGCAAGTCACTTAACTCTGTTTACCTCAGTTTCTTCATTTATAAAATGAGCTGGAGAAGGAAATGGCCAGCCACTCCAGTTCTTTGCCAAAAAAGCCCCGTGTCATGAAGAGCCAGACAGGACTGAAATGACTGAACAAGAAGAAGTAGCTCTGAATATAGTGGCACAAAAAGCCTAAGGCTTGGCACAGTGCCTCCCCACCCCAGGGGAGCAAAGTCCAACTTTAACATAAAGTTCAAAGTAAAGAAATAAACTGAAAAAAAAAGGAGCAAACAACAACAAGAGAAAAAAAAAGAACTTGACCATAAAAAGCTATTATGGTAGCAGGGAAGAGTGAGACTAAACTTAGAAGACAACAATGTGACAACAGCTACAAGCAAAGCCTCAAAGGAAAAAACACAATAAGAATTCCTGGAAGAGTTTTTAAAAAGAGAGATAAGAGTTATAGATGAAAAATTGGGAAAAGAAATGAGAGTGATGCAAGAACATTATGAAAAAAGAATTGAAAACTTAGTAAAAGAGACCAAAAAAAAAAAAACCCATAGAAAATAACACCTTAAAAAACAGAATTAGCCTAATGGTCAAATAGGCCCAAAAATTAACTGAAAAAAAGTGTCTGGAACTCAAATTTAAAAAGAAAAGAATGTTAAACATAAAAAAATAATAAATCTTAAAATAAATAAATAAAGCATCCTTACTTCCTCCATCTCTTTTTCCCATTTCACCTTATTATGTAATATTCCTTTTTACTACATAGAATCAATAAGCTATCTGAAAGTGAGATGGGCTGCCAATGGAGGCAATGAATGCATTATGTCTCCCTGGCAGTCTTTAGTCAAATATTGAATGGCCATTTTACGTGCGTGTTATGTTGGGGATTCTTTTTCAAGTATGAGTCAAGTCAAGTATAAGACTTCTGTGGTCTCCTACAACCCTGAAATTCTATCACTCTAGAATTATCATACATAGTCACACATTTTGTGTATTTATTATAAAATTGAAATATGTTGCATTGTTTCTATTATCTCGTAATTAACTTCACAAAATATAAAAACAGTTGCACAGTTACCTTGAATCTGTGCTTTTAATCTCCTCCCCTCTAGTCACGTAGGTCAGGCTTGGCTAGTTAGGGAGGAAGAGAGAGAATGAGAGAGATAATGCCTTTAACAGCTACTTGAAGAATTCCATCTTTCACTTAAAGGGTAAAGACGGAGGCAATATTAGGTCAGTTTTGGCTTCTGAGGCCTTTGTGTACTGCACCTCCCCCTCCTGCTGGGAGATCTTCATCCTGACTCCTGTTTTCAATCTCAGATCACAGAAATATTTCAAAGGAAAACCCCCCAATGTGGTATCTGTCATTCTTACAAGCTCCCTATTGTGACTAACTATACAAGGGGCCTGTTGTTCTCTCCTGAATATGGATTCAGGAGACTTATACAGGCAATGAGTGAAGAAAAGACCCAGAGAGCCTCAGCACAAACCAGAAGGGAGTGTCCATTGTCAGAAGACTATGGGCAGACACGTTTGCCAAGAAGCACACCAGTAAATCTAGCCAGCAATGTTTGGGTGGGCAAGTATTAAGGTAAAATGGGAAACATTCTACTTCCAACACAAGATCTATAGGACCTTTAT
>CM053587.1:158023298-158043417 GCA_028646515.1 Pseudochirops corinnae | reverse complement strand
AAAATTGCCTGTTCATATCCTTTGATCATTTATCAATTGGGGAATGACTTGTATTCTTGTAAATTTGACTTAATTCCCTGTAAATTTTGGAAATGAGGCCTTTATCAGAGACATTGGTTGTAAAGTTCTATCTTTTTAAATGATAAGATTTTGTGAAAGATTGTATTTCTTGTGTGTTTATATGATTATTAGTATTTTTGATGCTTGTTGAGTTTATGATAAATTTTTTAAGAAGATAGACCTAACTTCTTAAAGCAAAAACAATTTTAAGCTCAAAGTTGTAGGACTGGTGCTGAAAAAGCTACTGACATTCTTTGACAGTCAGGATTTGATTGAGATAAAATTCATCTTCAATGCATTTCCACCTAGTTTACCTATGCTCTTTCCAGTCTTCTAGACACTTCTTTTCCCTTGAGGAATACAACGTCTTCATGCTCCTCAAATGTGTCACCCTGGCCACCCTTCCACTCCACTCACCTCAAAATTTACTTGTTGTACATCAGAGCCAAAATAAACTCCTTTTTCATCCTGGAAAGTTCAAAAATTGCAACCTTTACATATTGCTGTCCATTAGAGTCTTTAAGTCTTCAGTGGATCAAAATGTAACTCGATTTATCACAAAATAAACATCTACATACTACAAAGAGCAGCCTTTTACTGGCCTGAAATATCTTTATACTTATAAAAAGTCATTAAAAAGTACCCCTCATTGTGCTTTCTTGCATGTTGATTCCTAAGTCAGTAAAACATTTATTTTTTTTTCCTTCTTTTTTCTTTTTTATTTTTTGGAGGAGAAGGCAAGGCAATTAGGATTAAGTGACTTGCCCAAGGTTACACAGCTAGTTAAGTGTCAAGTGTCTGAGGCCAGTATTTCAACTCAGGTCCTTCTGACTTCAGGGCCGATGCTCTGTTCACTGTGCCACTAGCTGCCCCCAATAAGCATTTATTAAGCACCAATGGAGATACAGTGGGAAAAAAAGGCAAAAGATACTCCCTGTTCTCAAATTGCATATAGTCTACTGGAGGATACAATGAAAACAACTAGGTAAATATATGATGTAAACATGATAAACTGGAGCTAGTGAATAGATGGAAAGAGGAGATTGTCGCAGACAGCATCTAAGTGATGCGGGCTGAGAGGAGAAGAAGAGGAAATTCTCAGTGAATGGCTTCATTTTTTTCAGTGAAATATGAGACCAGGTTCTCATCTGAGACGGTAGAAATGGGGAGAGGCTTGGGAGGTTTGACGAGAGAGGAAAAGATTTGGAGGAGCCATAATGGTGAATGGAATAGCGAGGATCGCCTTGGAGGTGTGAGGATACAGTTGAGGTTATGTAGCATACATTTGTAGTAGACCCAGTCAGCAGGGTTTCACGATTTTCTCCAGCTTCACGAAGCAGCACACATGTAGGAGTGATCCAAGACTGAGGCTTGGCAGGGCAATATTGGCAATATGAAAGGGTGACGAGGGACTCAAGAGAAGAACACAGTATAGAGTTGAGCTGGCTTGCCAAGGGGTCAGTATGGGGAAAGGAAGAGAGTGTAGCTAGTACAGGTCTCCTGACTGCTGCTTCATTCTCTTTTTCAATTCACCAAACTACCTTTCTGAGTGGGTTAACTTTTTGAGAATGTTTTGTTGTTAGGTCATTTCTGTCATATTTGACTTTTTGTGACATCATTTTGGGGTTTTCTTGGCAAAGGTAGTGGAATGGTTTTCCTTCTCCAGCTCATTTTTACACATGAAAAAACTGAGGAAAAAGCAGGTTTAAATGACTTGCCCAGGATCACACAGCTAGTAAGTGTCTGAGGCCAGAAAGTATAGCCTTCTTCATTATTTTCTTTTGAGTTTGGGTGGCTATTGAGAAAGAAATGGCAAACCACTCTAGTATTTTTGCCAAGAAAATCCCAGTTGGGGTCACAAAGACAGACATGACTGAAACAACTCAACTACCACCACAACAAGAAGACTACATTAGCAAATTCTTCATATAAAATTGCCTACGATTATGCAAATTCAAAAGTCTCAGTTCTGTGTCTTTCTAATGAGGTTCACCCTTCCTTTCTTGAGGTATGAAGTGAATTGGATAATCAGCTTTGTGATTCACTTATTTCCACTTCTTGTGGGTGTACATTTTTCATATGCTCTTATTGATTAAACAGAGGATACCTAATGGAGTAATAATAACATCAGTCATAGAGTTAAGGAACAAAATTAACTTAATCTCAAAATAAATTTACAAGGTGACCATATCTTTATTCTTTCTTTCCCTTTATTTCTTCTTAACATGGGATAGCCTGAAGGCGGCATCATATAGTGGGAAAAGCAGTGATTCTGGATTCAGAGGCCTGGGTTCAAATCTCCTCTCTCTTGCTTCCTGTCTTTGTTACCTGAGGCAAGTTGCTTAAACTCCTTAAGCCTTAGCTTCCTCACACTTTGCTCTAGCCTGCACTTCCAACCCAGCACTCCAAAGTAGGTTCTGTCCTGTTACTCTGGGCTTCCAATTGGTGAGAAGTCACTGTAAGTCCAACTCAGACTCGGAATACTACTACTGCTTCCTGACCATCATCATACCATGCTGTTGAACATGCCCACTTGATTGGTATCTACCTTGCATCCAGTTCTTTGCTATGAGAAAAATGTATTTTCTACTTTTCCAGTCCTGCAATACTTAATACCTTAAGGATCCATGATTTTCTCAGCTTGGGTGCTCCCTCCTTGATGCATATTGCAATCCCACTAGACTAGAACCTAGAGGAGGTGGCGTTTGACTTAGGCTTTAAAGGATTGGTCATCAGAAGCTTCTGTGGTTGAAAGACCATCACCACACAGTTACAAGTCTCTTGATATTTAGCTAGGCTGCTTCTCAGACTGGAGACTCACGTAGTTCGTCTATACCCATCCCTTAAATCTCCTTTGAAAATTGTTGAGCACTGGACTGTGCATCACTTCCTGTTTTGATTCTCAACCCATTTAACAAATAAGAAAATATTTTTAGGCCAGCCACTGAAGGGTACAATTCATGTTTAAAACCACATTTACCAACTTTTTCTTCCCTTTTCCCCCATTGCCAAGCCAATTCCTCCCCCTGACTTTCTTGTTCTGTCCACAAAACTCTCATTTTCCTGTCTCCCTCATTAGAAATTCAGAATGTATTTTTTTACTTCTCCTTCATCCCCTCACATTCTGTGCATTCTTACTTCAAAATCTCTCTTCCATCAATCCGTTTTTTTCCATTCTTGCTAATAGTACCAAAACACAAATTCTTATTATTTCGTGCCTTGAGCTGATCACCTAATTTTCCCTAGTATCAAATTCTACTCCCTCCAATTGTGGAGTCATAGAATTATAGAACTGAAAGAGAACATAGAAGCCAACTAGCCCAAACCATCCCTAAAAAATCAATCATTCAATTGCCACATATTTGCTAATCATCTACTATGTGCAAGGTCTTTATTATGTGTAGGACACTATGCTCAGTGATGTGGATACAGCTCTTGCCTTCGAGGAATTTATATTCTATCAGGACAGACGGTATATGCATCTATAAGTATACACAAAATAAATACAAGATTGTGGGATGGAAAATCAGGAGAAATCCTGGAAAAACCAGAAAAGTCTTTAGGAAGCTTTGCATATACTAAAGCAACTGCTAAAAGCACCTACTGAAGCACTTGAAAAACGTTATCTCAGACAACATATTTCATCACTGTCCCATTTGCTGTTCCATATTCAATCTCTTATCACACCAGTGCACTTGGCATCCTCTGTGCTTGGGATTACCTCCTTTTCCCCGCTTCTTAGCTTTACTTATTTCCTTCAAAACTCAGCTCAAGCACTATTTTCTACGTATATCCAACGAGATAATATTTGGAAAGTACTTAGCAGAGTGCCTAGCTCATAGGAGGTCTCATAGAAATGTTTATTCCCATTCCTTCCACCACAGGGTGACTGCCAGGGTGACTTGATTGAAGAATGTGGGAAGGGGAATAGGACTGGAAAGGTAAGACAGAGTCTGGTTGTGTAGGACTTTACAAACCAAGTAGATAAGTTTGTATTTGATCCTAAAGGCTATGATAGGGAGCCATTGGAGTTTTTTGGTAGAGGAATGAAGTGGTCAGACTTCACTTTAGTAGAAGTGTGGTGAAAGTGTTGGGGTGTAGAGAGAATAGAGACAAAGAGACTCCTCAGGAGGCTTTTGCAATAGTCCAGGAAAGAGGGGTGAGGCCCTGAAGTAGGGAGGCAATTCTGTGGGGGGAGGGGTGGCACATGATATATGTCGTATGAAGAAATGAAGACAGATGGGAGAGGTATTGTAAAGGTAGTAATGGCAGCTTTTTTGGATAGAGGAGGGAGTGAGACTGAGGAGTCAAGGATGACAGACCAGACAGCAAGATTAGAAACCCAAGAGACTGGAATGATGGAGGTGGTCATAACAGAAATAGGGATGTTAAGAAGAAGGGCAGCTTTAGAAGTAAAGATAATGAATTCTCTTTTGCATATGCTGAGTTTGAGATGCCCGTAGGGAATCAGCTGGACATGTCTAATAGGCATTTAAAGATCTCTGACTGGAGCTCAGGAGAGAGACTAACAAGCATAGAGATATAGGAGTCATCTTCATGGAGATGATAATTAAACTTCCCAACAAGTAGTCATCTTGTCTTTGTTTAAAGGCCTATCATGGAAGCAAACTCCATATCAGGGCTGGGGAACCTGCAGCCTCAAGGCCACCTGTGGCCCTCCAGGTCCTCAATTGCAGCCCTTTAATTGAATTGTCCAAAGGGCCACACTTGAGGACTTAGAGGGCCACAGATAGCCTCAAGGCTACAGGTTCCCCACTCCTGCCCCATACCTTATAAGGCAATACATCCCATTTCATTCTGAATAGCTCTAATTTTTAGGGCATCGAGATAATAGAAATCACAGTGGCTTTGGAGGAGCTAGGGTCAAATCCTACTCCTCCCCCCCACTACCTGAATTTGTGTATATCACTCAACCTTATCTAGGGCATCTAATAACAACTGCTTCTTTTTACAGAGGAGGAAACTTGGGTCCAGAGAGATTACTCTTAATTCAGCCCTCTGGGGCCATGACAAACAAATTTAACCCCTCAGCTCTTTTATCCTGTTGCTTCTCCCTTCCCTCCACCTTCCCTCTCCAGGCTAGCATCCTTGATTCTCCAGACCCTTCACCATCCTGGTCATTCTCCTCTGGACATCCTGGCCCAGCTTCTAAATGTTCTTTATAAAATATGGTGTCTAACAGCCACAGTGTGTGAGAACTGATTTTGATAGACTTAGCCCTTCTCAGTTATGCAAGGACCTAAAACAATTTCAAAGGACACGATGGAAAATGCCATCCACATCCAGAGAAAGACCTATGGAGTCAGAATGCAGAACAAAGTAGGCTATTTTCTCTTTTGTTTTTCTTTATTATGTTTTGTTTTCTTTCCCGTGGTTTTTCCCATTCATCATAATTCTTCTATACAACATAACTAATATGAAAATGTATTTAATAGGAATATATGTGTAGAGCCCATCTCAGATTGTATGCTGCCTTGGGGAGGGAGGGGAGAGGGAGGAGCTGAAAATTTAAAACTTGTGGAAGTGAATGTGAAAATTGAAAATGAATTAATAAATTTAAAAAAAGAAAATATTGATTGAATTATTGTATTTTAATCAATCTCAACTCCAATATGAGCTTTTAACAGATTTCAAATATTTTAAAAATCAAAACAGAACTATTAGAATTCTTTGAGGGGGAAGAGACTAAAAAATGATTTGGGGACAGAAATCATATAAAGTGGATGCTGTGATACACCAGTTGATTGGTTTGTGTGTGTGTGTGTGTGTGTGTGTGTGTGTGTGTGTATGTGTGTTTGCTTTTTGGAGGGGGGAAGTGTAATGGTAATTCATTTAAATTTGAAGACTCCTTTTTTGTTATATCAAGTAAGCAGGTACTTAGCCTTAGTAACTAAGGGCTAAGTACCTCTGTGAAAGAAACAGAAGGTGTGAACTCTGTCTCATGTTGCTGACATAACAGGAAGGGATTGGCTGAGACAGGAAGACAATGTGTATGTGTGTGTGTATTTAAGAAGAGCCCCAGAGAAGAGACAGTCAGAATCAAGAATTTCTTCACCTGGCGGCTCCTGGTGGAGGAAGCAGAATTTTCCCAGCATCTGGAAGCTGGGCTGCTAATTGCTAGACTGAGAACTGAGTTGGAGTTTTCTATGAGACCAGAATCTGGTGAAGGCTGAAAGTTGCTGCCGAGAAGGCTGCCTGGAAGGCTGAGATTTCTTCTGGGTTCTAGGGCCAGCCTAACTGCTAGAGGACTGAAGAAGCATGACCAGGATAAGACTTTGTTTGTGGCTTGGTTGATCCTTGAGTTCTCAGTAACAAGAGTTGTGAAGGTTTTGAGATGTGCTGGACCCTGTGAACTGCAGTGTGTGCCAGGGACTGTCCTGAGGGCTGGACAAGGACCTGGGAGCTGTCTCCTTCTGAGGACTGGACGAGGACCTGGGAGCTGTCTGCTTCTGAATCCAGGTGACTGGTGGATTCAGGTAGGAGCTAGGACCATGGAAGGGGATCCAGGAAATCTTAGAGACCACCTTGAGTCAAGATGAAGAAAAGGCCTCTCCTTGGATATTGAATGGGTGATGAAATTGAAGCTTACTAGACACTGAGGGGTGGAGGATTTGTGTAATTTTCTAATGATTGTATTTAGTGATTAGAGATACTTAGTGACTGATTGCTAGATAAGTAACTGAGTAAGTTAACCTAAGGTTATCCCATGAATGGAAGACTGACTTGTATTCTGAGATGATTGAATGACTAAGTAAGGAGGCAAATCTCCTTAAGGATACCAGATAATTGTTCTTTTGTTCTTTCTTCTAAATACTGTGACTACTTTGGTGAAAACTATGTGGCTGTTTTAATGTTAAGCTATTGTGAACACTATATTGTGATTTTCTGTAATAAGATATAATGTTGTGAATATTGTATTGTGATTTGTTGTGAATGTCTGCCTTGATTTGTTATGGAATAAATGGAGTGTTCACTATGCTGTGTAATCAGAACCTTAAAAGCTGTTCACAGTAGTATTCTTTTGGGAAGCTGTTCATGCATGGCATTACAGGAAGGTAGGGTAATTGATGTTAAGTGACTTGCCCAAGGTCACAAGGCTAGTTTTTTGTGTTAAGTGTCTGAGGCCAGTTGATTATTATATATTTAAGATACTGCTTCAAAAAAGAAATAAAATAAAATGTGGTGTCTAGAACTGAACATAATACTGTAGATATGATTGGTCTGACTAGAACAGAATATAGACTGACCTCTCACTTTCTGTGGTGCGGATATTACTTCTCTGTGATTGAAAATGGTGTAGAAAGTGATGCTTAAGCTGGGTTTTGAGGGAGTACATTCCAGGCATGGAGGATGCCAAGTACACTGGAGAGACTGAGTGAAGATTAGTGAATAGGATGGTGATGAGATATACCAAATGAGATATTTGTAATGCATTTAGTTTAGTGCCTGGGTTATAGTAGGTGTTATATAAATGCTTATTCCCATTCTCTTCCCTTCTGTTCCCCTCCCACTACCAGTGTGACTAGACTGAAGAATGTTAAAAGGGGAATAATGTATAACAAGACTGGAAAGGCAGAACAAGGTCAAGTTGTGTATGTTCTTTGAAGATTTGTTTCATTTTATTTTGGTGGAAGAAGAAAAAAGTGCCTATTTAGCTAAATGATCATCATAAAATCATAGATTTAGGACTAGAAAGGAACACAAAGGCTATCTAGTTGAACCCTCTCATTTTACCAGTAATGAACTAAGGCCCAGAGAGGTTGTGGGTACACAATGTCTTAGGTAGAATTGGAACCAGGTCCTCTGACTACACAGCTGGTGCTCTTTATTTTATCATTATAGATTCTCTGCCACCAAAGAGATCCCAATCCCTCCTCACCTTCTTATCTTGAGTGATTCTTATCCATAGCAAAATGGAAACACAAGATCACAGATGCACAGCTGAAAGAGACCACAGAGACTATGTAGTCCAACCCCCTTGCTTTAAAAAATTCTTTATTTATATTTAGTTTTCAACATTCACTTTTATAAGATTTTGAAATTCTAAATTTTTCCCCTTTCCTCTCTTCCTCTCTCCCCAGAACAGCATGCAATCTGATATAGGCTATACATGTACAATCATATTAAACATATTTCCCCAGTATTTATGTTGTGAAAGAAGACTCAGAACAAAAGGGAAAAACCATGAGAAAGAAAAAACAACAAAAGAGAAAATCATATGCATCAATCTACCTTCAGACTCCACAGTTCTTTCTCTGGAGTAGATAGCAAGTTCCTGTGAAGTCTTGCAATTGTCTTAGGTCCTTGCATTGCTGAGAAGAGCTAAGTCAATCAAAGCTGGTCATTGCACTATGTTGTTGTTACTGCATGCAGTGTTCCTCTGCCAACCCCCTCATTTTATAGATAAAGAAATTAAATTCTAAGAAGTTTAAATGACTTGCCCAAAGTTACCTAGGTTGTAAAGGCTGGCCCTCTGACCCCCAAACTAGTATTTTACCATAAATCTTGAGATGATCAAGCCAATAAGTTGGAAGTCTTCCTATTGTTCATTTAATTGTCTTAGTGGTAGCAATGAATTCCATCAGCATGTCCATCTATTGCTTTTTATGCTAACTATATAATTCTTTCACCCCCTCCCCCCTTTCAGTCAGACATGTCTTTTGCTCTGCTTGGTACAAGTTATCACTGATGCAATCATTTACATCTACCACTTCTTCCATTCTTCTTTAGGTGTCTAAGTTTAGTTCTTCTAAAAAGATTTTTTAATTCTTTCTTGATCCTTTGCCATGTAGCAGTACCAGGAGAATAATGGTGTTTACTAGATGGGATTTTATCACTAGCAGCATGCAGGTTGGGATCATTGAAAATACCATGCAATTTCCCTGATCTGCTTCTCCTGCTCCGTTCTAGACTGGGCTCATCATCATATTGGTGAATTAATTCAACCCAGCTGCATGTCAAAATCTTCATAGCATGTTATCTTTCATTCACTTAGTATTTCACTTAGATTCCAAATACAAATGGCAAGAATTACCCCTTTTGCATTATTATGGATTTTACTGAAGTAGTTGTAGTCCTCCATGGCTTAATACAATTCACACAATGCCATAAACAATTCAGAGCTTAGCAAGAACCTCATCACCAACAGCATATTGAGAACATCACGTTCAACAATAAAACACAGAAATTTCACAGCAATGTATGAAACATAAAAATCATTGTCATTGTTGTTATAAACCCCTGTAAAAATCTCAGGCCGTGTTATTCTTGCTCTATGTTAGTCCCCAGTTCTGGAGTCCCCAGGTGGTTTTCAAAGTGAGCTTGCTCATCAGTTCCCCATCTTTAAGAGAAAAGAAGTTAAAAAAAACAAATTCAATCTAGAAATAATTGTCCTTCCACCATTTTGTTGCCTGATGCTAGCTTAAGAGGAACTACTAATGCTATTGAGAGAAATGTGACATTTTTTACTTGATGTCATTTATATTTATTTTATTGTACCATGATCTGTGCATCCGAAGTCATTTCTCTTGTGTCTGAATACTATTGAAAGATATGCCAACGTTAGATAACAGTTACCTCTGTATCGACCCTAATGTTGCCTGAACTTTGTATCAAATTTATGTTTAATATTTATGAGAAGGAAAAGAACCAGAGACAATAAAACGGTTTCCGATCTTTAAAGTTTCATAGTGAGTCATGGGTCTGTCTAGCAAGATAAATGTAACAGGACATCCTGTAGTCACTGTATAGTTTTTCCAACCCATCGAAACTTTTTTGGTCCTCATGAGATTGAAAGGTACCTAACATTTTAATCAAATATTAAAAACCTGCTTAACTTATGGCTGCAATAAAATATCAAAAAAAAGTAGAAATTTGAGATCCCTGGCAGAGGACCATATTAGAATTAATTCCCATTTTATTTGCAACCTGACTTAAGATAATTTTAAATACTATGGCTGATTATTTTTTTTTAATAAAACACATCTCCACTGATCTTTATATTTTTATTGTTGATTTCTTTTCACCTTTCTTGATGGTTTTTTTTTTCACTACAACTTTAGCATTTAAAGGGAAATCAAGGACTTTTCTTTTAAAGATTTAGGCACCTGATGTTCCTAGACATGTCATTTTGTTTGAGTGGCATTTTATTTTGTACCCAGTCTATAACTATGCACTTAAAAAGAATGTTTTTTCTTGTTCTTCAAATGGAATCATGGAGGATTAATATCAAATTTAAAATATATAGCCTTCTATGCTACCAGAAAGAAAGAAAGAGAGGGAGGGAGGGAAAGGGGGAGAGAGAAAATGTGTGTTAATGTGCTATCTGTATGTGTACATATATATATGTGTGTGTGTATATGAGTATCTGTGTGTTTATATATGTATACACACACACACACACACACACACATATATATATATATATATATGGGAAAGCCTGAATGTTAGCTAATGGCTACAGCAGTGAAAAACAATTAGCAAATTCAAATTATTAGTAGTTGGTTTATATATCAAAGGAGCATTATAGTTGTATAAGTAACTATCAACTTTTGCCTTGCTGATGAAGTTAAGAGTGATTATTGCTCAATTAAATTAAATTAAGATTTCACAAAAATATTTTAATTTAATACCAAAAGCTGTATATCATTTAAAAAATGTGATCCAGTTTTAAAGAAACAGTTAAGCCTATACAGTTAAACCTAAGGGGATTAAGGTATAAACAAAAGGACAAAGTCGTAAATTTCCTAATAGTTTTTTCTCACCTGTGAGTTTTCTTAATGATAAAGTAATTTGAAATATAATTATATGGTATAACACTTTGTGTGACTTTAAATATAAGCTGTGATTGTTGACCTCCTGCATTATTCTTGTCTTTGAGTGTCTAAATTTTCATATGAAGCTGCCCAAACTTAACAGACATATATATATATGTGCAAATATGTTTGCTCTATGTAAACATATAGAACAAATAAAACGTTCTGAGAATAATTTTTCCTGCTTTAATCATGGCAATAGACATGAGAATTACTTGTACTTGTAGTATGTTATAAGAAGGTATTTCTGCCCCCTTTTTCATCTCTCTTGTAAACATAGTTGTATTTCATTTAAAAAAAAATGCTCAGAACTTGATCTCTCTCTCTCAAATACATGTGTGTAATTTAGCAGATTAAGGAGCTGAAATTATGTGGTAGTTACATGGTAAAAAACAAACGCTGCATTTTTGATAACACTTGTTTTAAAGAACAGCCTTTCAATCTAGTTACCAGAAGTACACAGTTACCAAAGATTCACAAGGTTCCATAAGCCACTTGACATTATCAGTACCTCCAGGAATCTATGCTCGATCTGTTTGAACATCTCCATTTTCTGCAGAGTGGTTCAGATTTTTATTGGCATCAATCAACCCCCTGGGTAACTTCCCTCCCTTCTTTATAGTTATACCCACACATATAGAAGAAGAGTCAAATTCTGAGCATTTTATTCAGAAGCAGACTAAAATTGATGTTTACTGGAAAGATAAAAACCCTACAAACATCATAAAGAAAATGCCTTCTTACAGCAAATATAGGGATGGGAACTGAACCTGTAATTTCACTGTTATAGAGAATGCCTAGGAGAATGACTAGGTAAGGGAACTTTTTCTATCTGTGTGAAGGCTATAAAACATGAGTGTGTTCCGGCCCCCCCTTGCCAGAAGACCAGACATGTTACATTTCACCTCTTCCCCTGAGGAGCTGAGGGAGGATTCTAATCTCTGCCATTGGCTAGAACACTGACCAACTGTGTTCCCACAGTTTTAGGATTCTAAATATCTCAGTTCCATTGCACTACACAACAGTCAAATTAGCTTTTACAAAGTAGTACTGCTTCAAAGAGGTAGTATGAGCAAACATTTTTCGCAACATATAGGGGCATAATATTGAGAGCCAGATTAGGCTCAGAGTAATTTAGACCCTACATAGCATTAATCCCACCTAATTCAAGTCCAAGCCTTCCTTGGCCTTGTCTCTGGGAAGTTGGCTTCCCTGATATGCTAGATGCAGCATCCTTCTTGGAATAATAGGCTCTAGGAACCTCATAGCTCCAGATCTTGGTCCTGGACTGGATTCTGCACCTAGAATTTAAAAGTCCAAATGAAACAGATAAATACCCTAAGATTTTTTTATGGAGCCACATGGCCTGGGGAGAGGGCATGGTGGCCCAAAGGCCTTTCTCTGATTATTGCATGATGGCATTCACTATGTGTGAAGAAGTCTTTCATCACTGGATATCTCACTGACAAGAGAGACTTCCCTGGCCAGGTAGTTTTTAAAATGCATCCAGTTCTGGCTATGTAGCCAATGGAAAGACCAGCAAGTAGCCAACTACTTGGTAGGCCAACAGAATGTCTATGCATGCACTAGCCTCCCATAAGTGAGTCCTCAGTACCTCTCAGAGAGTAAGGTCGTTTTAGGTAGCCTAGGTATGTGCCAAACCCCCATTACCCTTATAAGAGAGTAACTTGCTCAGAACAACACAGTCAATGTCTGTCAGACAGAAGACCACTAGTAAATACCACCTCTCCAAACAAATCTCCATACTCCTAATATAAGCAGACAATATGACTATAGTCATATCCAAGGCAAGACACTTTCTTCCCAAAACATATTATTTGTTCTATATATGTACTAAGAACACTTAGGCATTTGTACATATATATGATTATACATAAATATACATGTGTACATAAATGGACATACATGTAAACACATATGTAGATGCGTGCAAATATATGTGTGTAGAAGTATATAAACATCTATACATAGGGTCATATATGCAGGGTGTTCCAGAAATCTTAGGGAAGTTTTAAACTTTGATAACTTAAGACTATAGGTGTATATTTTAAAAAATATAAAAACATACTAATAGAACTTTTAAATAAACATATTTAAAGGTGAGGTTTATGCACTTTCAGATAAAAAAATAGGAGTCTATTGAAGGATAGATAAAAAGTCAACAATCATACCTTGTGTTAAAATAATTATAACACCAATTCATACACATATCTATATACTGTGTGTATATATATTTATATATACATATATAAATATATATCACTTTAAGATTTACAAAGTGCTTTCTTCATAATAAACCTATGAATTGAGTAGTTGTAATGGTAATGGTAATTTGAAGATCTTCCCTGCCTCTTGATAGGCTTAAGTGAATTTGAGGACCTTCCCTGATTTGAAAATCTACTCTGTCTCAATGTGGTTACATGGAACTTTTGGTGGGAGGCTTGTTTTTCATGAAGGTACACACCTTGTTACTTTGTAATCAGGCAGTGGGTCACAAGGGCTGTGATGTTTTATGTATGTAATGTTCAGACAGCTAGAAGCCCTATCTGTTGGTCTGTTTCTCTGTTTTTTGTCTGCTTGTAACTTCTGTCTGTTTTCTCTGAAGTTCAGGGTGCTGACTTTCCCCCTGAACTACAGGGTAAATGATATATGTTTGATTAAAGGAAGATGGTTAACCCCTTTTTGAGTTGCTTTCCTTTAGAAAAGCAGATCAAAGAACCTATGCTAACAGCCATCCTGTGTATATTAGGGTGCTTGCTGCTACAGTAGTACAGCTATTATTATTCCCATTTCATAGATGAGATAATTAAAGGTCCTGGCCTTGCCTTGGGTCCAGTGGCTCAGAAAGTCCAGGGTTGCATCTCTTGACTCTAAGCCCAGTTCTCTATAGAAATTATCCATTGTTTCAGGAAACTCTACAATCCTCTAATTACCCATTAATCCTCCTAAATATTTCAACTTTGTGGATAAAAGACTAAGTTATCATCAATTAACCAAAATATTCATTTAGTAAGTCAGTATGATTTATAATGCAGGGTACCTTCCCTCAGAGAATTTATAAGCATGAGAACAGTTTTAAAAATACTAGAAGACAAACCCAACTTGGGCCAGAATTGTGTTCTAAAAAAACACAATTCTGTACCAAGTTGGGTTTGTCTTCTAGTATCAACACTGAGGGTGATTGTTCTCTTTGGTTAATTATGTTTCCTCATTCACTTTCATGATATTAGCACCTACCTCCCAGGTTTGTTGTGAGCATCAGATGAGATAATAATGGTACAGCACTCAGCACAGTGCCTGGAACATTCTGAATACTATATAAATGTTAGTTAGTATATTATTGTTAATGTTGTTACTCTTACTATTATCCAAGACACCATTCTGTCTCTTAATGATGTTCCCGTAGATAGAAGGAAGTGTATTCAGAATCCCAGCTTGGAATGCTGGGAACGTCCATCCCAGTTCAATACAACCTGATTGTAGAAGCTGATTATCATGTGTAAAAGAGCCTCAGGGTATATCTGTAGCATCTTACAGTTAGAAAGTCTTTTTGTGTATATTACCTCATTCAATCCTCATCACAACCCAGTGAGGCTTGTGGTGCAAAAGCATCTTTATGCCTATTTTACAGATGAAAAAATTGAGTTTCAGAAAATTTATATGACTTGTCCAAGGTCTCTGACTGAAACCCAGGTCTTGTGGTTTGAATATTACCATAGGTAAGGCTTACAAAGGTAGTAAAAGTCAGAAGTGAGATCTGAACTCAGATCCTCTGGCTCCAGAGCCAGTACTCATTATACTGTACCATGGATTGTGAAGTAAACAGGCTTAAACTCATATCTCTGCTTTATCAATGAAGAAATTTAAGCTCAAAGAAATTAAATGACTTCTTATTCAACATCTTACAGATAGAGTCAGAGGCAAGGCTTGAACCCAGGTCTTGCACTCTTTCCTCTACTACCCCACTCTATCTCACTGCCTGTAAAAAGGAATCTTTGCTGGTAATCATGAGAAACACATAGGAGGTTAAAAATTTCGCTCTCTCTTAGGCCCCACTTTCCTGACCCCTTTCTCTTGCCCTTAAAACCTATAAAGGAAATTGTACAGAGCTACTAATGGAATTTCAGGTCCATGTGAAATAGAAATAAGATTCACCTTCATTTTAGAGAAAAATCAAACTAAGGTTGTTTTGAGCATCTCATTTTAGGAACTAGAGTAGGGAAGGGAGTCCTTAGATCAACAGCAGGCTCACTGGGGGAAAGGGTGTAGGTCAGGAAGAGACTGCTAAGATGAATGGGTAGAAATTTGTGTCGTTCTTGACTCTTGTCATTTCTACCTTTACAACATCTCTCCTATACTTCCACTTCTCCCCACTCACAGTCACCTTCCTAGTTCAGGTTCTCATCTTCTCTTGCCTGGACTATTGCAACAGCCTTCTGGGTGGTCTCTCTGATTTAATAATAGTAAAAGTACCACTGGTATTAGTAGCTGGCATTTATACAGTGCTTTAAAGTTCAAAAAGCACTGTATAAAAATTATTTCATTTTATCCTCACAACAACCCTGAGAAGTAAATATTATTGTTATTCTCATTTTACAGGTGAGGAAACTGAGGCAGCTGATGGTTAAGTGACTTGCCCTGGGACATACAACTACTAAGTGTCTGAGATGGGATTTGAACTCAGTTATTTCTGTCCCTCAGTCTAGGGCTTAGTCCACGTCTCTACTCCATTCCACCCTTCATTTAGTGCCAAAGTGATTTTTTCCACTACTTAGCTACTCAATGAACTCTTGTGACCCCCTATTATCTCCAGGATCAAATAAAATATTCTCTATCTGCCACTAAAACCCTTGAAAACCTGACCTCATTCTACCTCTTTTTATCCTTTGTTCTTCTCCACAGGATCTATGATCCAGTTGCAATAGTCTGCTTGTTCTTGGCACATAACACTCCATTTCGCAACCCCTTGCTTTGGCATTGTCTGTCTCCATGCCTGGAATGCTCTTCCTCCCCAGCTCAGACTCCTAGATTTCCCTGACTTCCTTGAAGATTCAGCTCAAATCCTACCCTCTTCACAAAGCCTTCCCCAAATCCTCCTCCAAGTTCTTTTCTTCTGAGATCATCTTCCATCTTGTTCATCCTTTTTTTTTTTTTAGAAGAGGACCAGTGATATCACTGGGTGATGTCTTGACTCCCTGTGAATTGGATTTAAGTGAGGAAGAGTTGAGCAAAGTCATCACCTCACTCTCTCCTCTAGAGTTATCAAAGTCCAGTGGCAGGACAACAGTCAATATGACTGGTGATGGGCTGGGGGGGGGCAGTGAATGACCTTGGCATCTTCAATGTCTGACCAATATATCTTGTATGTACACAATTATCTTTATGTTGTTTATAAGGATGTCAGCTCCTTAAGGGTTGAAGCCTTTCTTTGTATCCCCAGCACTTCGAACTGAACCTGGCACATAGTAAATACTTAATAAACACTTGTTGATTGACTAATTGACAAGGATGAAACAAGTGTTAAGGGAAAGAGAGGAACAGCATGAAGAATTAATCCACAATCTTACTTTTAACACCTACAGTCACAGCATTGTAGACCTAGAGCTGGAAGAAACCTATGGGTCATCTAGTCCAATGACTTCATTTCCAAAATGAGGAAACTGAGACTCAGTAATTTGCTCAAGGTCATGCAAGTAGTAAGCATCAACAGCAGGATTTGAACTCTGGTTCTTGGACTCCAGAGTCAGTTTTATTTCCATCATGCTACAATTATATATGCAGCCATAGCTCCCTCCTCCTCTCTACTCTCAGGGGTGATACCTGGCATGAGGTGAAAATGGAGGTAAGAAGGGAGGGGTGTCCCAATTGTAGAAGGTAGGAGAAAGGGAAATACTAAGCAGGGAATGAAAGGCTATTCCTGTGGTCATTCACATATGATGGAGGCATATAAGTTGGGTGTCTGAAAGTCAAGGCCCTCCTATTTTAGTGGAGAAAGAGGCACAACAGGTAGGAAATTGAGGATAAGGAGAGTCCTAGAGATAGTGATGAGGGGATAAAGAAAGGAGGAGGAGTGGTGGTGGAGATCAGTGACAGGAATGGCTCAGAGTAAGGAAGGGTTCTGAGGAGGCATTGGAATCTGGGAGTCTTAGAATAGGGGGCTTGTGGGAACAGCAAAAAGGGCCTGAGGATACAGAAACAAAAGGAGAGGGGGAAGGGAAAGCCTGAGAAAATGAACAAGAAGTTATATAGCAGTCTGTTCTTTGGGAGATAGCAAAGCCAGCCTGGTACATGGCACTGCCTTGGTTTCTGTGGTGCGCCAATGGCGTACTCTACCAGCACTCTTCCTTTGGACATTTAGGAAACTTAAGTGTGGAGCTGGAAAGGGTCTCACACCAATGTTGCTCCTTAGTGATGATTCACTCTAGAAAGCAGGTCAATGGTCGGTTCCACACATAAATTATCTGGCCATACTATGTAATATTACTTTTTAGCTGTGTTGTTCTCACTTCCCTCTTGAAAAAAACAAAAACAGTTCTGTAGATGAATAGGTGTCTGCAGAGTCAAAGAAGCGTACTTTTCAAACTCACTTCTTAGAACTTCTTTTATAAAAAGGTTGCTATAATTTCCCAAGGAAGTATGGTGGATATTTGTGTTTTGGAGTTTGGTTTTATTTGTTTGGTTTTTTATAGAGAGCAAGGTGATGCACTCCAATTCAGAACTAGTCTTGCTAACTTCCCAGACCCCAAGCTTAAATCTCCCTAGTCTCATGATGAGTCATCTCCCTGGCGTTCAGAGGCTTAGTTTTATGTAGTTTATTCTATGTGGGCAACTCAAATGATGGCCCCAAAAAAGTGTTTTCAGAAGAAATGAGCCTGCTAAGGTCTAAGAGAGGTGAGATGCAGCATTCTACACATACTTCAAAACAGGGATTTCATCATATTCCTTCAGTCCTAAATTGAATTTAATACACATTTATTAAGTGCATGAACAAGCATGTATTAAGGACCCCTTATGTGTTGGGCCCTTTGCTAAGTGTTGGGTATACAATGAAAGGCCAAAAAAAAGTCCCCTTCAGTGCTCACTGTCTAATGAAGGAGATGACACACAAACTACTATGTACAAAAGAGATTTGGGATAATCACAGAGGAAAGATTTTAGTATTAAAATGAGAGAAGGAAAGGTTTCTTATAGAGGGTGGGCTTTAGCTCCCACTTGAAGAAAGCCAGGCAAGCCAAGAGGAGCTATGAGGAGGGAGAACATTCGAAGCATAGAGGACAGCCCATGAAAATGCAACCATGGTGATGGAGTACTGTGTGCAAGGATGAGCAAGGAGACCGGTGTCACTGGATCGCAGAGTATGTCGCAAAGTTTATGATGCTTGGAAAGATAGGAAGGGGTCGGGTTATGAAGAGCTTCCATTGTCAAACAGAAGATTTCATCTTTGATCCTAGAAGGAATAGGGAGCTATTGGGCTTTATTGAGTAGAGGGGTGATATGGTCAGACCTATACTTTAGGAAGATTAATTTGTTTGTTGAATAGAGGTTGGATTGGAATAGGGAGATACCTGTGGAAAGGAGACAACCAGTAGATTATTGTAATAGTGCAGGCTTGAGGTTTTCACCTGTTCGATGTTGGTAGCTGTGTCAGGGGAGGGAAGAGGGAACATATAAGAGATGTTAGAAATGTAGAAATGACAAAACATGGCAACAGATGGTAAATACGAGGGGTGAGAGAGAAAGAAATGGAGGATGACACTTAGGTTGTGTGCCTGGGTGAATGGGAAGATTGTGGTTCCCTTAACAGGAATAGGGAAGCTAGAAATAAGAAATGGGTTTTGGGACAAAGATAGTAAGTTCAATTTTTAATATGATGAGTTAAATATTTAAAATTTTATATGTTAAGATGTCTATGGGACATCCAACTTAAAAATATTGTCTCATTTGATCCTCAGGATAGCCTTAGACACTTACTAGCTGTGTGACCCTGGGCATGAATGTTCATGTGCACTCGGTCTGTGGGAGAGCCTTCCAAGCTCATATTGGTCTGATCAGCCACAGTTGGTCACACTATACCTTGACTCCCACATAGTGATGTCATTTTTGTCCTCTTTGAGAATGAAGGACAAGAAGAATGAAGGACAAGATCCTCAGCTAGCCACTTAACTCCATTTGCCTCAGTTTCCTCATCTGTAAAATGATCAAGAGAAGAAAATCACAAACTACTCTAGTATCTTTGCCAAGAAAATCCCAAATTGGGGGACAGAGTCAAGATGGCAGCATGGAAGCAGGAGAACTCCACAGCTCCCAACATAACCACCTATAAAATATGACTAAACAAATTTTAGAGCTCCAGAATGCACAAAATTACAGAAAAACACATCTCCTGCTGGGGGGAGCCCAGCAGGTGGGATGGAAAGAGTTCATTGCAGAGCTCTGGGAGCTGAGCCCAGCCAGCCTGAAACCTTGGCTTGCCCCGGGGGGGGGGGTGGGGAAAGGGAGCAGGGGAGGGGGAGGGTCAGGACAAGCTGCACCTGGAGCATCCCGGAGAGTGGATCACTGGCAGCTGTGGCGGTTTCCAGAATTATCAACCCATAAGAAACAAGGACAAAGTGAAAGGTCAGTGAAACTCAGCTAAATTTGGGGGAGAAAAGCAGGTCCAACCGACTGCCCCAGGGCAAGAAAGCAGAGGAAGCCTCCACGTGGCTGCTTGGCCAGCAGATTGCAGGGGGGCCAAGCAATCATTCAGAAGCTAAGTGCTCTTGCCTTAACTTGACTGGATCAAGATCACAGTCTTGGATGGTGGTCCTGAGGTGCGTGACCAGTGAGCCAAAGCTGGTCGGGGCTGCAGAGACCATGGCCTCCTGATAGCTCCAGCAGCTGCGAAAACCCCAGAGATTTGGGATAAAGCTCTCCCCTCTGAAAGCAGAGTTCTACTGTGGCTCAAAAATCAAATTAATTGACTGGCAACATGAGCAGGAAAAGGAAGCAAACCAAGCTCAGAAATCCAACTTTAGATTCCTTTTTTGGGGACAAAAAGGATCAAAGCATGGAACAGGAGGAAGACAACACAGTCAGAACTCCTACACCAAAAGCTTCCAAGAAAAATGTAAGCTGGTTACAGGCCGTAGAGGAGCTTAAGAAGGATTTTGAAAACCAAATAAGAGAAGTAGAGGAAAAATTGGGAAGAGAAATGAGAATGATGT
>CM053587.1:157959612-158022798 GCA_028646515.1 Pseudochirops corinnae | reverse complement strand
AAGTCCTGGAACCTTACTGTTGGTTCAGAAGCCCTGAAGGAGGATTTTCTTGTGGTATGTTTACAGAAATCCTGGAAGAGGGCCTTGCTGATGTTTTCAGGGGTTCTGGGACTGTTTTACAGGCAGAGAGTGACTTGATGAGGATACTGGCTATGGCATTGTTGAGCCTTGTCTCCCCAGGAACTAAGATTGCTGAGGGCTTGCCTCGAGTGAAGATGAAAGAAGGCCTTTTCCTTGGGTATTCAATGCTGAGCTTAACCTTGTTGTAACTTAAGGGTAGATGGCCTTTTGTGCTCTCCTGCCCTTTTTGAGATTTAGGGGTGGGAAGACTTTGAGTTTTTTTGTGCTCTGTGATTGACCAAAGGAATGTACTTTGTTTATGATTGGAGACTAATCTCCATTTGAGAAGAGACTTGGACTGACTAAATGAATGCACTGTCTAGGGGTGGAGTAGTACCTGGATTGAAATGAGAACTTACTCGCTAAAGGAACAAGTTACACTGTATTTTGACTATCTCTGTTCTGTGAATGTTTGCTGAATAAATAAATAAATGTTTGCTATGCTGGTAATCCAAACCTTGGAAGCTGCCTTTGCTTGATATTGTACTGGTATACAAAATTTTTACTATCTTTATTTCTGCAAACCTTTATACACTCAAAGAACTCATTCCTCCTTCTCCCTTCATTCTGCGCCTTCTGTCCTCAGCTCTCTTTCTCTTTAGTGCTTGAGGCATGAAGAACTACTACTTTATTTTATCAAATCTGAAGGATAGGGAATAAGAGTTCAGCAGGAGACAAGTCAGGCTCTATGTCCAAAGGTATAACGAGAAGAAATTAGTGATACACTGATACCTGGTCCTCCATCCATTGATCTAGAGAATGAGTTTCTAGCAGGTCATTCTCTATACCTCATCACTTTTTCTAAAATCATACTAAAAACTCAACTTATCAAATGACAGAGTAGGCCAGTCATCTTGTGACTGACAACTCCAACCAAAAATGCCCACAAAACTACCAGGGCCATGCCAGAATACTCGAGGGGCACTGAGGCTGAGAATGTTCTAATTTCTACTTCTAACTGCTCAGACTTTTCCCTTTAGTGGTTAGCAATTTTCTACTTCCTTTTATTTTTCCAGTCCCAATGATCTCAAATCTTTGAGGAAGAAGTCATTCCTCTCCCTAAAACCTGCCACCCATTCACTTATCTTCTTTTATTTCAACTCTGTCCCATTCACATGTCCCCTGGAATTCCATAAGAAACAAACTTCCCTTTATCTTGGACCTATTTCACTCAAACTCCTTCCATTTTCTGGTACTTACAGAAACCTGACATCCCTCAGCATCTTTTCTAATACTGGTTGCACTTTCTCTTATAAGCCTCAATCCCTTTCATGAATCCCATAGTCCTGTCAAATGCTCTTACTTAATGATTCTCTCATGCAACACTACATCTCCCATCTCCTTGCCTTTATATTGACCAGGGGTGGGGAACTTGTGGCCTCATGTGTTCTCAAGGCCACAGGTTCCCCACTCCTGGTAGTGACTGTCCCTCATGCCTGGAATACCCCATCCCCTTGCCTTTGCCTTCTAGTTTCTTTTTTACTTCAAGAGTTTGTTCAAATTTCACTTTCTGCTGAAGGTTTCTATCCATTTTCCCAGCTGTTAATGACTTCTCTTTTCAGGTCAGCTCCTCTACTTTGTATATATCTTGTGTGGGCTTCATGATTTATATATTGTTTTCCCTCATTAGAATTAGAAGTTCTTTGAGGGCAGGGACTGTTTTCTGCATTTCTTTGTATCCCTAGATCTCAGCACAATGCCTAGAACATAGTAAGTACCTACATTTATTTATTTAATTATTTTTGCTTTTTTTTGGGGGGGGGAGGAGGGCAATTGGGGTTAAGTGACTTGCCCAAGGTCACATGGCTAGTTTTTGTGTTAAGTGTCTGAGGCTGGATTTGAACTCAGGTCCTCCTGACTCCAGGGCTGGTGCTCTGTTCACTGTACCACCTAGTCGCCCCAGACTGATGACTGTTTTGTCTCTCTTCACCAGATTACAAATTTCTTGAGGTCAGAGAACATTTCATTTTATCTTTGTATCCCCAGCACCTAACACAGAGCCTAGCTTGGAGGTAGGTGATTAATAAATGGTTGTTAACTGATTGACTAATTGTTTGATGGTCCAAGAAGCCTTCCCTGATTTACATGATACAGTTGGTCTTTTCTCATGGGCTTGTTACTTACTATTTACTCAGTACTTTGTAAGACTTCTTTATTCTTTTTCGTTAAGCATGCTTTGTCTCTGCAAATAGAGACAAAGGCAAGCACTCTGTGTTCCACATGTTAATATTGTTGCAACAAATAAAATATCAACAAGTGTTTAGGAAATGAGCCCCCCGTGCTCAGCATTGCTGTGCAAGGTGCTATGAAGGCACAGAAATCATACCATCTCTGTCCTAAAATCCAGGTCTATCCCACATGGGCAAACATAAACAACACAAGACGGCCCGTAATTAAGGGCTAAATTAAGCAGTACTGACTGCAAACAAGAGAGGAAGAATTCAGAAGCTGTTGTTCAGACATGACCGACTTTTCACGATCCCATTTGGTGTTTTCTTGGCAAAGATACTGGAGCAGTTTGACATTTCCTTCTCCAGCTCATTTTACAGAAGAGGAAATGGAGGCAAACTAGGTGAAGTGACTTATCCAAGGTCATACATCTAGTGTCTGAGGCCAGATTTGCATTTAGGAAGATGAGTCTTCCTGACTCCAGAGCCAGAACTCTATCCATTGTGTCACCTAGCTGCCTCATTCAGAAGGAGAGAAGTGGTTAAATGAGAACTGGAACAGTAAGGGAAGACTCTGTAGAGAAGGTCAGTTTTCTACAGAGTAAAATGACTTCAATATTCCCGGTGTCCATAGATGTCATTGGCGATTCCTCCAATGATGTAGATGGAAACTCGTTCATCAATGTAGGGGTTCTTAATAGGGTCCACGGACCATAAAGTTGTCTTTGGATAGATTTTAGGAGGTCTGTGAACTTGGTTCAAAAATATTTTAATAACTAATTCATGATAAGTGGTTTCCTTTTTAATTCTGTGCATTATATTTTATCCATTTAAAAATGTTTTTCTGAGAAAGGGACTATAGGCTTCACCAGTCTGCAGAAGGGATCAATGACACCGAAAAGGTTAAGATCCTCTGGATTAGCAGATGGTTCAATGAGGTGCCTTTAGCACGTGGAGAACAACCCTCTGCAACCCCTACAGTAGTCAGAGGATTACTGAAATACTCTACATCTCTGGTCCAAACTCAGTTTTTATGGCTTAGCAGGAATTTAAAAAGTTTTTATTCTATAATCATAGTCTTTAAAAAAGATCCAGAGTCATTCTTCTACCATGATGAGGTACCAGAGAAAATACTCTAATGGGGTTAAGAATAATACTTTGGGAAGACCTTTCCCCCCAAGATGGTGCCAAAAGTGAAGAAGGAAGCCATTTCCCCCCATCCCCAAGACAGAAGCCAAGTCCAATGCTTTGAAGGCCAAGAAGGCAGTGCTGAAGGGTGTCCATAACCACAAAAAGAAGAAGATCTGAACATCCCCCACCTTCTGGTGACCCAAGACACTAAGACTTCGAAGGCAGCCCAAATATCCTCAGAAAAATGCTCCTTGGAGAAACAAGCTTGATCACTATGCCATCATTAAGTTTCCTTTAACCACTGAGTCTGCTATGAAGAAGATTGAAGACAACATCCTAGTCTTTATCGTGGATGTCAAGGTCAACAAGCATCAGATCAAGCAGGCTGTAAAGAAGTTGTATGACATTGAAGTGGCCAAGGTCAACACACTTGACCTTCATACATTATTCCTTCCACATTCCAATTTTCCCCATCATAGTTCTGATATATCGAGGGTTGGCATGAGAAATTAAACAGGAGTTTTTTGGGAGTTTTGTGGAAGCTGCAGATGACACATGAAGGTCAGCAGACAACACAAAATAAGTTTAGAAACTCAGAAATGCATAAAATATATGTGTAGTATCATATGATATCAACATATTTTATCTTTTAATATCATAACAATTCAGACTTCTGGTGCCAAGGGAAGGCCAAAAAATTTACTTAAAATTTCCAGATTTGGGGAGTGAGGGTGTCCCTGTTTCTAATCCCATTGATGTGGAAGGGATACTTGTAGTTTAGAAAGCACTTACCTTCCTGATGACCTTTCAGCACAGCTATTGACTTGAGTATTCCCATTTTAGAGATCAGGAGATCAAGGCTCATAAAAGTCAATACCAAAGTCAAAATGCTAGCAAGAAGTAGAACTTGGAAATAAATGCCTTTTGATTTCAAATCTCTTGTTCTTTGTTATAGCTTACTACTGCTAGAATGGATAAATTTGGGATAGATGGAGAAAAAAGGAAGGCATTCTATGCAAAGAGACTTAAGTGAAAGCGTGGAAATGAATCTGGCTTCTCTGTCTTTTCTTTTTTTTTTGGTGACTCCTTGTCTTCTTTCACCCCGTGAAATTTGGGTGTCCTCCAAGTTTCTGTCCTTGGCTCTTTTCATTTGTTTTATACTCACCCTCTCACTGACCTGATCTACTTTTGTGCTTTACTTATCAACTCTCTACATATGACTTGAAGATCTATAACTCCAACCTTTAAGCAAAGTATTAATTCTTTATATACAACTGACTGGATAGATCTACCTGGAAATCCTACTAGCCCCTAAAAATTAACATGTTCAGAATAAATTCATTGTCATCTTTTTCATGAAAGCCGCTTCTCCAACTCACTATTTCTGTTAATGGCATTATTATCTTCCAAGTCACCTGGGCCAGGTCATTTTTTATTCTTCTCTCTTCTTTACCCTAACACATCTAAGCAGTTTCCACTCTTGTCATTTCTGTCTTCACAATCTCTCTCACATATATCCCCCCTCCTTCAAATTCCATATTCATCCAGGCCTTTATCTATTCTAATCTATGTTACTTGTAATTTAGGCAAAAGGGTTTGACCTTCTAATTAGTCCCTTTTCCTTCAGTCTATCTGCTCTGGAAACCCATCCTTTACATCTCTTAGCCATTCCTTTATTTAAAAAGGTCTTGAACTAGATGGGACCTTAAAGAACAGAACCTCCCTTATTTTGCAGGTAAAGAACCTGAGGTCCAAAGAGGTTGAGTGACTTGTCCAGAGTCAATCACCTCATAAAGAAGTGAACTGGGATTCTAATGTAGGTCCCATGACTCTCCAAATTAGTGCTGTTACCTACTGATTAAATTAAAAATCCAAATTCTAAGAATGAAGAGCTCGACAATCTGGCTCCAATCTACTTTTCCAGCCTTTCTCTAACATTAACCTATACTACAGTAGTCAGCGTTCCAACCAGTCTGGAATGTTCTCTTTCTCCAAGTCACATTTCATCCATTTCTATCTCTGCACCCTGGCTTATGCTGTCCCATCCCACTCCTATGCAATGCAACAGATATCCCCTCTGTTTGTTGATATTTCTTGCTTCCAGGTCTAACTCTGGTGCCTCTTCCTCCCTGAAGCCTTCTGTGATCTCTTCTTGATGTACCCTCAAGATGAAAGTGATCTTTACTTTCTCAACTTTCTCATAATTCTTTGCCCGAACCTCTTATAAATCAGTATGGATTCAAAAGAAATTAATCAACCAACTTAGGTGTTTAAATAACCTGTATGGAAGAAAAAGATAGGGGCATATAACAAAAGTTGTCTACCTCCAAAAATGTCATAATCCTGAAAAAATGACAGGAATGACAACAAAAAAATATTTTTAATAGCTATGCTGGTAGTGAAACATGGCTACAAACAAGCAAATAAACAAGGGTAGATTATTTTTTGGATTATATGGGATGACAAAATAAAGGTAGATCTATTCAACTTTTGTTTTCTTTGCCAAAGAGAAAGATCTTTAGACTGAGAAGGTGAAGAAAGAAAAAGAGTGGATAATAGCTCCTGGTTGAAAATAAAGATTAGTGAGGAAATGGTATGAGAGTATTTACTATTATTAATAAATTCATTTCATTAGGCTGAAAAAGGCTATATTCCAGGGCTCTGAACATGGTGAATGTGACTACTGAACTACTTGCTATCAATGGTCTTTGAAAAAATTTTGGAGAACAAGGATATTGCAAGAAGAGAATATGGCAAATAAAATCTTGATTTTTTTTTTTTAATGGAAAAGGGGAAAGGTTTACAAACTTCAAGCTGATGAACTTGCTCCTGATGAAATTCTAGAATGTTTTCTTAAAGGAATGGTTTGTGAAATTAAGGGAAGGGGACAGTGTTGGTAACAAATAATCAGCCTTTCTACATGCCAATCTAATCTCATTTCTTTTTCTTTAAATTTATATGATCAATAGATAAGCAGATGGCGAGAATACTCTATATGTAGTATACTTAGATTTTAACAAAGCATTTGATGGAGTCTCTAATGCTCTCCTTGTGGTCAAGATGGGGAGGTGTGGACTAGATCATACTACAGTTATGTAGATTCAGAACTGAATGGATGACAGGACTCAGACAAAGTTGATGTCAGCTTGGTAGAGGTCTCTTGGAAAGCACCCCAGGGATCTGGGTCTTCAGTTGTTGCTGTCTTTTTTGCTGTCTGAGAACAACTTACTAAAGAATGGAGAACTACTTTATTAATAGGTCATTAGGTAATTAATGGTAGCCAATGGCAATAGTAGTTTAGAATGCATACTTGTTTGTATTCCATTCTCAACTATGAACCTATGAAGTATGAACTATGAAGGAGGAAGACAGTAGGACTGTTAGTCCATCTAATTAGCTCATCAGCACATAAACCTGAAGCAGGAACTACAAATGATACTATGTATGGCCCAGGATTAAATGAGAAGAAGATTGTAACCTGGATAGTTTAACATCTTGTATACAACACATATTTAATGAATGCTTATTGAATTGAATTGACTATATTTGATATAGTGAATCTTTCTTTCAATAATCCTAAGCTGACCTTCAGTTTAAAAAAGTCAATTTAAAAAAAAAACAAATATTCATCTAATAATGCTACACAGTTATAAATCTTGAACACAGTCTCCAAAGAATCAGCATTGTGAGTGACACAAAGGCCAATGGAGAGATGCATGGAAATAGATAGCAACGTACTTCCAATAGTGACCTTTGAAGAAGTGGCATAAATTATTGAATTGAGGAAACATACAACAGGTGATCAGAAAAAAAAGGCAGGCTGATCATATATGTGATAACAGATGGATATCTTGAATGTTTCACTTGTACCCATGAAATATAAAAAGAGCTGGAGGAAAGTCTCCAGAACGTTGCGATGATGCTCTATGGAAAAATCTTTGACAAGACGTGAACAAAACTTGTACAGGATGAGAAGACAGGATGAGTTGTG
This sequence comes from Pseudochirops corinnae, assembly GCA_028646515.1. Classification (NCBI taxonomy): domain Eukaryota; kingdom Metazoa; phylum Chordata; class Mammalia; order Diprotodontia; family Pseudocheiridae; genus Pseudochirops; species Pseudochirops corinnae. The sequence continues at coordinate 158,015,388 of CM053587.1, read as the reverse complement.
ATCTGAACGGATGGATTTGATACTCCAATCAAATATTGAGATGAATGCATAAAAATACTTAAGTGTCCTCGTATTCTTCTCTGGAAAAAGTACATCTGAAGTACTGTGCTCGGTTTGGGGCATCACATTTTCAAACAATGCTGTCTAACTGGAGCAACCAGGATGGTGAAGGAGACAGAAAGTCATACAATGTTAGGATCCAAAGATGTTTAGCCTAGAGAAGAGAACACACAGGAAACCATGATAGCTTCAAACATTTGAAGGATTGTTAGATAGAAGACAGATTATGCTTGTTCTTCTTGCCTTGAAGGCAAAACCAGAAACAACATGTGGAAATTGTAGAATGGAATTTTGGCTTGATATGGAGAAAACATCCTAACTTTCTGAGAGATAAAAAGATTGTCTCTGAAGATTGAAGGTTCCCTTTTACTGAAGGTCTTTAAGATAGTAAGTGCTTAACAAATGTTTCTTGAGTTGAATTAAACTGAACAAATCAGAGAATGAAGATGAAAGTGACACAATCTAGATTGTGGAGGAGATTATTAGTCAAGTATTGGAGGTTCCTTCCAAATCAGATTCTGTGACATCTTACTCCTCTCAGGAGGTAGGGTAGGGTGGCTAGAGAACTAGACAGAGGCAGGCACAAGACCTCAAGACACCTTAGTTATATGATTAGCTCTCAGCCTTTGTATCCTTACCTGTAAAGCTGGTATAATGATATCTGTAGTGTTTACTTCCCTGGGTTGTTGGGAAGATGCCTTATTTGGAAAATGAGGAAAATTGTATATGTTGCATTTGTCTCAGAGTTGTTGTGAGGAAGTAATGAGATCATTTATGTAAAATGCTTCACAAGCCCTGAAGACCTATAGAAATTTTAATTTCTATATTTTTCTAAATTTCTAATTTCTATATTTAATTTAATTTAATTTTCCAACCCACTGAATTGTTAATTGTTGAGAGCAGACTCTTGTCATAGCTATCTGATCACTTTCTATCCCCAGTTCCTTGATTAGGAGACTTTCACTTATTAGACCAGGTGGTATTAAAATTATGGATGTCTTTGAAAGTCATGCAGAAAAATTTAAAGTAGTACTGACAGGAGGGGAGGCAGGTAGATTATGCACTTCTGTCAGTAAAGAAAAAAATTTTAGCATGCATTCCCAATATACAGTTATTTAAGCCATTAAAACTTAAAGGTGCACTAAAGTCTTTGGTATACATTGTATTTATATTTACAAATTAAATAATGTACTGTTGTATTAATATATTATGTACATAAAACATGGTAAATAAAAATAGAAATTAAAAAGATGAAATAAGCAATATTTGTAAAATATTTTAAAGTTTATCTCTTAATGATATAAAAAATCTTTTCATTCTTGAGAATAGTATGATTGAATATCTTTCATTGCTAAAAAAAACCAAAAAAACAAAAAACAAATAAACAAATTTTTATGTCCTAGGGAACAGGGTAGACTTGTACTGGTTAGTATTCGTTAAATTAATTTGATCTATATAGTTAACCAAGCTGGTGAATTTCATTTTTGGATACTTTTCTATTGAAAGATATACAATGTCACAATCAAATTAATAGGTCGCAACTGTCAGTGAGCACAACAGCTTTTCAGCAGGAGTCATGTTTCTTGCTATATTGATATTCACTATAAACAAAGCAACAACAAAAGCAAAAGCGAATTGTCTCTGATTTCATCTCAGCAGTAAGTTTTCCATATAAATCCGTTCCTCTTTCTTTCACTGATTCTGCTCAATGCATTACATTAGACTTTAATTTTCTATTCATGTTTGAATATTTTAGTTGTGTGTTTTGTATGAGCAGGAGAAACAGTTAGAAGAACAGTTTGGCAGGACCTTGGAGTGCATGAAGGGGAGTAATATATAATGAGGCTAGAAAGGTAGATTGGAGCCAAGTGGTGAAGGGCTTTAAATCCTTAGATGGAAGACTTGATATTTGATCCTAGAGGTAACAAATAGTTGTTGGAGTTTACTAGGTACTGGGGCTGACTTAGTCAGACCTAAGCTTATGGAAAACCACTTAGGCATGTGTGGGAGGATGAAATGCAGGAGAGAGAGATGAGGCCAGGAAGCCTATCAGAATCCTATTAAACTCTTCAGGTGAGAGATGATAATGGCTGGAAATGGGGTAATAGTTGGTGTGAGAGGAGAGAACAGAGAAGGGGACAAAATGACAGGCAATGTGGATCTAGAAATGACAAGATCTATCAGTTACTTAATTGTGTGGGATGAATGAAAGTGAGAAGTCAAAGATGACCCCAAGGTTTCAAACCTGGTGAGTGGAAGGATTGTGATGACCCTTAACAGAGATAGCAGAGATAGGAAGAAGGTTGAATTTCAGGGGAAAGGTAATTTAATGAGTGAGAACCCATTCATGTGGAATAATTCTGTGAGATTTGTTCTATCCCAAAGGAAAAAGGAGGCAAGGGAAGGACAGAGCTTTTCTTCATCTATTACTTCCCTGGACTGGAGAGCCTACATTCTTAGGAGCTCCTGTCACAGGAAAGGATCTGAAGGAAAGGGCTGTGGGTATGCTAGGGAGTTCGAGATGGGATTTTCCTAAAGACACTTGTCCAGTCGTGCTGTCAGTGCCTCCTTTGGGGTTAGGTTATAACTGGCCTAAGGGGAAGAAGAAGGATTGTCCAGAGCTTTTCACAGCTGAGGGAGTGCTAAGCTGTAATGAGTGAAGGATAGGTATGGCTTTATCGAAATCCTACGTCTAACTCCTGGAAGGAGGGTGGGATGTGATCTAGAGTCACTGTGGAGTGAAAAGAGCACTGAAGAAAACATGAGTTCAAATCCAGACTGCTTCACCTGTGTAACGGTGGGCAAACCATTTAAGTATTTGGATCTCGGGTAAAATGGATCGTTATGTACTCTAGCATCCTAACTTTTCATCCATTTTTGTTTGTTTTTAACCGACCAGTCATTTTATTGGATTAGGGAATTCCCTCCGTCCATGCCTAGCTGCACCCGCATAGCAGTTTATAGTCTTCGAGAGTTGCCTGGGCTACCGAGAAGTGACTTGCCCAGTGTCACACCAAGCCATTATGTTTCAGACAGGACTTGAACAGAGTTCTTCCTGATTCTGAGACCAGCTCTCTAGCCAAGATGTTCCATTTCATGATTTCAATGTCAAACCCCTCTAGTTCCTTTTCCCTTCTATGAGAGGCAGCTTGGTGTAGCAGAAAGAACCCCCAAATGATCAAACCTAAATTCAAATCTTGTCTCTGCCACTAACTACTCAACCCCATCTGTGACTTTATCTGTAAAATCAGGGGTGTTAGGATGGTAGATACTCTCTCAGATCCCTTCCAAGGCTAATTCTATAGATATGCCCCCCTCCCTCATCTGAAAGTCCCCGAGTTGTAGCTTCAATTCAGTGACCAGTCTTCACTTGGCTTTGCTCGGTTTTTCTTTCCCTCCCCCCGCCCCAAACTCCTCTGGATGGTCACATAGAAGTGTAAGACTTTAAGCCAAGAAGACCCAACGGACACCTCCCCCATTGAAGGCTGTGTATGCAAATCGAAATACCAGGAAGTAGCTGGGAACCTCTCAGCCAACCCCCTGAAACCCAGCTTAGTTCCTCTCTGCCTGCCAGGGGCTGGGTGCGCGAGCTTGCCCTGCAACTCTGGGGCTGCTCTAGACTTTTTCCTGGCCCAGGGAACAGCGGCCACCCCTCAATCCCTAGTGGGCCTCCGACCGACTCGACAGAGTAAGGGTTTTCCCCTTTCTGTTGAGAACCATCGAAACCTTTCTCCTGATCCCCGTCCCCCTTTCTTCTCCCTCTCCCTCTCCCTTCTTCCCCTTCCCCAAAGCCTCCCTGGGCTTCTCTTCCCTCACTCCCTTCCCCACCCCTCCCTTAGGACTGGGCTGAAGTCACCGTGGAGCTCCAGCGCGACACCCCAACTTTCCAAACCAGGAGGGTGAGTAGTGGAGCGGGATCGTGGGACTCGGCGGGTGGATCGAGATGGGATGGGCGTCTCAGGGAGTGGCTCCCCGGACTGCTTAGAGAGGAAAGGTTTTGGTAGGGGCTCAAACTGCCAGATACAGATTTGCACAAGTCAGCAAACATTTATCAAGCGCTTTCTGTTTGCTGGGAGAACGGTGCTGAGACAAGGGCCGAAAAGCTGCCAATTGGCCCAAGGACTGACGAGAGACGAGTGTGTGTGTGTGTGTGTGTGTGTGTGTGTGTGTGTGTGTGTGTGTGTGTGTGTGTGTGTGTGTGTGTGTGTTTGAGGAAAGCGCCCTCAGTGAAGAAAGGTGGGGGCAGGATCCCTTAGCCAGCTGGTGTGGGGAGAAAGCTGCTGCCCCTTCCTGCCACCTCAGCCCTTGACTAAGGTATCCTTAGGTCTCTTGGTTACGGGTCCCCGCCCCGCTTTCTTGGCCACACAAAAAAACGCGTGGGCGGCTGCAAAGCGGACCCGCGGGGGATGGTGTGTGTGCGGGAAATCACTGCAGGTGCTTTACCTGTCGCGGGCGCTGAGCCCAGGAGGGGCGTGGTGTTGGGGATTCGCGGGCTGGGGGCACCGGACAATGCCCGGGGAAAAGATTTTTGGGTTTGTTTGATTTTTTATTTTTTATTTTTTGGCTTTTGTTTTGGTCTGAGGTGCGGAGTTGGATAGTTGGATTGCTTTGAACGCTGTTCTCTGGAGTTGTGTGTGACGGTGGGGGAGTGGAGGAGGTAGGGAGAGGAGGAGTGGATGTTGTGGGACGTCCCTCCGACAGGTTGAAAAGGTTGCTGGGCTTTCTCCGCCTCCTGCTTGCTTCCAGAAAGTAAGAAGTTCCCTTGACTTTCTCTGCGCGGGTGGGAGGCGATAAAGGGGCAGAGGTCTATCAGGGGAATTGTCAGCTTGCGAAATCCAATCAATCCTCTGCCCTGGGATCCCCAGAGAACGTAGCAGAATTAGATATTTTAGAGCTGGAAGCTGTCATCTCCTTTTCCAGATAAGGATAGCAAGGCCCAGAGAAGGGAAAAATCACACAGGTAGCAAGGGGCAGAGCCAGAATCCCACACCCAAATCTTTTAAACATGATTTACTCGATATCTGAACCGACACCAAATGTAAACTTAATTTTTCTTCTTTTTTAAACATTTCTGGCCGGAGAGGAAGCAGAGTTTTGTGGGGGTTGTCTTCAGGGTTGCTGGTCATACAGTTATTGGGGAACAGGGCTTTCGGACATCTGATAAGCTGTCCAGTTCTTTAGTGAAAAGGAAGCGAGAGTTATTTTGAGACTACAGAGGTTTGCTTTTCCTTTGCACGGGGGAAGGGTGTAGCTCCGGTCGCAACTTTTTTCCTGCATGATCTCGTTTGCTTTAGTTTTCTCCGGAGCTCAGTTAAATGCATTTCAACTTTTTAGCCTGATTTTTAAGTCTCTTGATCTGTTGACTCTGCAGAGAAGATAGGAGGTGTTTTAAGGATCCAAACTGGATCCAAATTCAAATTGCTTGATTGCCAGAACAGTAAGCTGGTAGGATTTTTGCTCAATTTGTTGTTTTCTAACCCAGTATTTAGTCTGTGACATAGTTATGCTTCACATATATTAACTATCCTGTATTCATTATATAAGAAAGGGAGTCTTTGCATTATATAATTTCGTCTACATAAAATAGGACATACCCATAACTAATGCCCAGTAATAAAAACTCTAGAGTTGCTGTCACAGTTTGGATTTCAAAGACAATGTTGGTGCCTGAAAAAGTCATGCGTGTAGAAGAGAGGAACTTATGGAAAGAAAAAGGTGATTAGAAAAAAAAAAAAACATTCAAAAGTAAAAAAAGAAAAGGTAATGAAAAGATGATAGAAATATAGGAGTGAGGTTTTTTCCCCTGTGAAGTGCAACACCAGCATCTTAGTAACAAGGACAAAAAGATGCTTTTTGAGCTAAGAAAGAAAGAAAATTCAAGTTTATAAAAAAATTTTGGTGACCTTTTGGGCCTCCAGAGAGTTTTCAGGGTTGGATGCAGAAATTCCTGAGAAGTCTCTCTATGAATTCTGTAAGACTTTGGAATTGTAACTCTCTATAATCTATATAAATCGTCAATGATAACTATGCCGGGAATGTCATTAAATAAGAAGAGTAACCAGGTGCAGACAGAATGAAAACTGAGTACTTTGGGAGTTAGTTTTGTTTTCTTTCTCTAGTTACGTGAGCATCCTGGTATATAGTATACAGACTCAGGCAGGCTTTCACTCAGATCCCTCCCCTGACAGTTATTAGTTGAATGATGTTAGTGGGTAAGTCACGTAACCTTTTCAGACACATTTTTTTTATCTCATCTGCAAAATTATCACAATAATACCTAACCCATATGGTTATTGTGAGTTCAAACATGATAATGCTTGTAAAATATTTTGCAAACCTTAAATGATTAACTAAACATGAGCTTAATTATAGTAATATTTATGAGTAATGACACTACTTTCCCGACATTGGTCATGTTAGTTACATCATAGGTAGGACAAGTCTTGGTTTAATTAGCTCCATCAAGAGATGATTTTTCTATGCTGTGAAAGTTTGATACTAAATGCTAACAACTGACCTTTAAAAAACTAATGTGGTTATGTCTTTGAGTTGCAAAATGTGGAAAGATAGTTCAGATCAATAAATGAAATATTGTGCTTTATATTTGTATCTGAAAAGGAATTCTTCAGAATTTCAGTGGTTTAAAGTGATTCAAGCTATTAGGACACTAAAAAAGTCAAAAACTTTATAATTTAAAATATTCTCCATGAAACCTATATTTGTCTGAAGTTAATGTAAATAGAAATATATTATACACATCTGGATAGATATCTAGGTTTTACAGTGGATAGGATTTGGAGCCAGAAAGACTTGAGTTCAAAGTCTGTGACATAGTTATGCTTCATAGATATTAACTATCCTGTATGCATTACTTACTAGCTGTCTGACTCTGGGTAAGTCACATAGCCTCTCTGTGCCTCACTTTCCTAATCTGTATAATGGGCATAATAATATCATGTTGTAATAATAATGTTGTAAGGACCCATTGAGTTAACATTTGTAAAGCACTTTATATGCACTTTAATGTTCTGGGTATGGAGCCAAGAAGACTGTTCTGTGTGACATGCTGGCTATGTGGTCTTAAGTGACTGCTTTGTGGCACTCATGTAACCACGGAGGAGTCTGGGTCAGTCTCTGACTATAAATTGAAGAGAAGGTGTGTTGACCTATCTTGTTAAAGCTGTTTCTTTATCAAAGAGCTATGAATGCCAGTGGAATCATCAAAGGTCCAGTTCTCATCCCTACACATGTACATATGATGAAAAAATATTGATGTGAACGTTGGTACTTAAAAGTTTGCTGAATTTAATTGATAAACAGTTTTGTCCACATCTGTATGCACAGATATTGGTCGCTATTAGCATTGTGATTATTTTCTTCAGGTATCCATCAGGGATAAGATAACAATATTAATCAAAGTTAGAATTTAAATCACACCAAAAAAATTTCCTCAGGGATAGAGGCTGTGTACTTGAAACTGCTTTGGCGTCTTCCACAGGACCCATAACAATAATAACACATTAGAGTTATTTCATGTTTTACTGATTTTTTTTAAAGAGAGTTTTTACTTTCATTCTAGTTTGATCCTCAGAACAAACTTGTAAGGCAGGCAGATATTATATTCCACATTTCCAGAGGAAGAAATTGAGCCTCCATAGTGAAAAGGATAATCCAAGGTCACATGACTAGAATTCAGGCCTTTTGACTTCTAATACAGTATTCTTTCCATTATACCATGCCATTGGCCACAGAAAAAGCACTCGGTAAACACATCTTGATCAATTCGAGGAAGGTAAGTAGTGCTGTGGATAGAGCTCGGAACCTAGATTCAGAACGACCTGAATTCTAATCCTATCCCATTCAGTTACTTAGCTGTATGAACCTCTGTCCATCAACCTCAGTTTTGTCATCTGTAGAATGGAGTAACAAAAGAACCTGCCTAACGTAGGATGAAGACACTTAGATTTGTGACCTAAGTCACTTAAACTTCCTTAGCCTCAGTTTCCTCATTTGTAAAATGGGGATAATAATAGCACCTTTTCCTCAGAGTTGTTGTGAGGATAAAATGAGATGATATGTGTAGTATTTTACAAACTTTTAAATAAAATATGGGAAGCTAGAGATGATATTTGTAGTGTTTTACAAACTTTTAAATAAAATATGGGAAGCTGGATGGTATAGTGGATAGAGGGCTCATCTTCCTGAATTCAGATAGGGCCTCTGACACTTACTAGTCTTGTGACCCAGGACAAGTCACTTAACCTAGTTTGCCCCAGTTCCTCATCTGTAAAATGAGCTGGAGAAGGAAATGGCAAACCGCCCCCATATCTTTGCCAAGAAAACCCCAAATGGGGTCACAAAGAGTCTGACACAACTGAAATGTCTCAATTACAACAGCAAACTGCAATGTAAATACTACCTATTGTTGCTATTAATTTTAGATTCTCTAAAAAAAACTTCGCAGAAGGATTTTCTCAAATCTTCTACCCCATTATGCACCCAGAAGGACTGTTTTGCTGGTAATTACAACTCGGAGGGTGATATGCTTTGGGACTGACTTGCATTAGTTACTTTTAGGATCATAGAATCTACTGCTGGAAGACACTTTAGATGATATAAATTCATCTCATTGCTTTCTAGTTTCACCAGAATGGAATCTACAAATATTAAACTTTTTGCTGAACTTTTTGGATTCAATTTGACAAATATTCATTAGGTACTTGCTGTATGCAAAGCACTGTGGTAGACACATTCTTGTCCTCTGTGAGACTTATAGCAAGTCACTGACCTTTCCTTGCCTTTGGTTTCCATTATAAAATGACAGGTTTGGACTAATTGATTTTTAAAGACTCATATAACTTTAAATTGCAAATTACCCAGGGAATAATAGCAGAGATGAAAATGGAAGCTGATTCTCCTCATATAATGTATATTACATATATCCTGATATATATACATATATAACATATTATATGACATATACCCTACATACATATTTCTAAAAGTATTTAGTAATTAAGGCAATTATTTTTATTCTCAGCTCCAGCAAAGATACCTCCAACTTTCTTTTATTAAAAAAAAAAAGTACAGTAAGATTTAATTAATTCAACCACCATTTATCACATTTTCGTGTAAGGGGGACACAGTATTAACATCTTCCCCTGATTCTACATATTTCCGAAATGAGGAGTCTATTTTAAACTGGACTTCATCTATCTAAGCTTGAGACTTTATAGAGAGGAGAAGAGATGATGAAGGGAGTGATGGGCAGGAAACAAGTTAATGAGATGAGGCTGGAAGGAGAAATTGATTAATAGGGAATATGATGAAGTTGAGGAGACTCTTAGTTTGAGTCAGACACTAATTCTTGTGTTCAACATATCCAGGTGCTGTTCTTTACTAATTAGCTGTACTTTTTTTCTGAATTTACTTAGTATAGAGTGGTTATTCTTAACCCAGGGACCATGAATTAATTTTAAAAATTATTTCAACAACTGTTTTAAAATGTAATCTATTTCTTTGTAATTGTGTGTGTGCATGTGTGTGTGCGCACGTGTGTGTGTGTGTGTGTGTCTGTCAAAGAAGGGGTCCATACGTTTCATCATACTCCCAAAGGGGTCCATGATACAAAAGTTGAAAAACTTCTGGTATAGAATATTGTTTGGGTTATAGCATTTGGTGACCCTAGATACTTCTCTAAGCAGACATTTTTGTCTTGTCACTTCCTTGGCCCTTAGAGCCTCTTTTGTATCATTTGTAAAATCTAGCAATTGCCCTGAAGTGCCCAGAAAGCAGTTTCTTCTTTTGGACCTGAATTACTTTTCTATCATTCTGGAGAATATAGTATTATGTACATGGGAAGAACAATGATGACACATAAATTAAATGGGGGAGAATAAGATGTGGTAGTAATTCTGAAATCATGGTAAAATTTATGAAAATTAATGGAAGAACATGGAAGAAAACATTTAAAGGGTCTCCTATTCATGTCACTAATATTGAATAATTCATCAATTTTATGGGATTTAAAAGTACAACTTCTGCATTTTCTGACAAATGTCACACAACTTTATGGGTGGTTTCTCTTCTCTCTCTTTCACAACTCTCCCTCTCCCCCCACCCAGGACCCTTCCCAAATTTATTAGTTATTTATTTTTATCATTCTTTTGTTTTAAATTTTGAGTTCCAAATTCTCTTTCCCTCCCACTCCTTTCCCACCCACTGAGAAGGCAAGCAATATGATATCAATTATACATATTAAATTATGCAAAACATTTACATATTAGCCATATTTAAAAATAAAGTGAGAAAATTATACTTCAGTTTGCACTCAGAGTCCTTCAGTTTTCTCTCTCTTTCTCTCTCTCTCTCTCTCTCCCTCTCTGTCTCTCTCTGTCTCTCTCTCTTTCTCTTTCTCTCAGTGGATAGCATTTTTTCATCATGAGTGTTTGGAATTGTCTTTTATTATTGTATTGATCAGAGAAATCAAGTCTTTCACAGTTGATCATCATTACAACATTGCTCTTACTGTACACAATGATTTCCTGGTTCTTTATACTTTACTTTGCATCAGTTCATTTAGGTATTGCCATGTTTTTCTGAAACCACCCCCTCATCATTTCTTAAAGCATAATATTCTGCATCCCAATCATATGCCATAACTTGTTCAGCCATTACCCAGTTGGTGAACATCCCCTCTTTTTCCAATTCTTTACTAACACAAAAAGAGTTGTTATAAGTATTTTTGTACATGTAGATCCTTTTCCTTTTTCTTTGATCTCTTTTGGATACAGATCTAGTGGTGGAATCGCAGAATCAGAGGGTATGTACATTTTCATAGCCATTTGGGCTGGGTTCCAGATTGTTTTCCAGAATGGTTGGACCAGTTCACCATCCACAAACAGTTCATTAATATACCTATTTTCCCTCATCCCCACCAGCATTTGTTATTACTGATAGGTATGAGGTCATAGCTCAGAATTGTTTTAATTTGCATTTCTCTAATCAATAGTGATTTGGGGCATTTTTTTTTCATATATAGGTAGCTTGATTTCTTCTTCTGTAAACTGCCTTTTCCTAATCTTTGAAAATTTAGAAATTGGGGAATAGCTCTTATTTCTATAAATTTGACTCAGTTCCCTATATATTTGAGAAACAAGGCCTTTATCAGAAAAACTTGGTGTAAAACTTTTTTGATATTACTTCATTGTCTATAGTATCTTTTAGCAAGGGGAGGCTAGGTGGCACAGTGAGTAGCGCACTGGCCCTGGAATCAGGACAACCTGAGTACAAATCTGGCCTCAGACGCTTGACACAAAAACTAGCCATGTGACTTTGGGCAAGTCACTTTACCCCAATTGCCCTCCAAAAACAAAAAAAAGCAAAAAAAAAAGTATCTTATAGCAAAATGTAGTTTCTCTGATTATCTCTTTTAATTAGGCCTATTTTTGCTTTTGTTTTGTCTGAGGTCATGATTGCTGCCTCTTCCTTTTTTGAAAATTCAGCTGAAGCACATTAGATTCTTATAAACAACATATTATTGGATTCTGGCTTCTAATCCATTCTACTATCTGCTTCTGTTTTACAGGTGAGCTCATCTCATCACAATTACTGTGTATTTCCTTCCATCTCATTTTCTTCTGTTTCTTTCTCTATTTCTCTTTTTATCCTGTCCCTCCTCAAAAGTCTGTTTTGCTTTTAATCACTCTCTCTTAATATATCCTCTCCTTTATCATGCCCCCACCCCTTTCTTGCCTATTTCCTTATTAGGTTAGTTACATTTCTATATACAACTGACTGTGTAAATACACACACACACATACATATATATACTCTCTTCTTCGAACCAGTTCCTAGGAGAGTGAGGTCCAAGCATCACCCACCACTCCTCCCCTATTTTCCCCATCTATTATACAAGCTCTTCCTTGCATGTCTCTTTTATGTAAGAAAATTTTACCCATTCTACCTTTCCCTTCCTCCTTCTCCCAGTGCATCCCTCTTTGTCTCACCCCTTCATTTTTTTTAGTTTCATTCCAATATAAGCAACTCACATCAGTGCCTTTTAACTGCTTTAATAAAGATCTTAGGAGTTGCATGAATCATCTTCCCATATAGAAATATAGTTTAACTTTATTGAGACCCTTATAATTAGTTTTTCATGTTTACCTTTTTATGCTTCTATTAAGTATTGTGTTTAAATGTCATATTTTCTATTCAGCCCTGATCTTTTCATTAGGAATGCTTCAAAGTCCTCTATTTCATTAAATATTTATTTTCTCCCCTGAAGAATCATATTCTTTTCCTTGTACATTATTCTTGGTGGTAATCCAAGCTTCTTTTTCTTCCAGAGAAACATATTCAAAGCCTTCCAGTCCTGTAACATGGAAGATGCTAAATCTTGTGTGATCATGACTGTGGCTCCACAATATTTTAATTGTTTCTTTCTAGCTGCTTGAAGCATTTTCTCTTTGACCTGAAAGTTCTGGAATTTGGCCATAATATTCCTGGGAGTTTTCATTTTGGAATCTCTTTTAGGAGGTGATCTGGATTCTTTCCATTTCTATTTTATCCTCTTGATCTAACATATCAGGACAATCTTCCTTGATAAATTCTTGAAATATGATGTCTAGGTTCTTTCTTTGATTATGGCTTTCAGGTTTTCTTAAATGGTCTCTTCTTGACATATTTTCTAGACTAGTTGTTTTTCCTGAGATATTTTATATTTTCTTCAATTCTCCCATTCCATTAACTTTGTTTTACTGTTTCTTGATGTCTTGTGGAGTCATTAGCTTCCAATTGCTCAATTCTAATCTTTAAAGACTTATTTTCTCCAGTGAGATTTTTTACCGCTCATACCATTTGGCCAATTCTGTTTCTTTAAGAGTTCTTTTCTTTAGTGAATTTTTGTATCTTTTTTTCTATTTGGCCTATTCTACTTTTTTAAGGAATTCTTTTTTTTTTTCCAGTTAGTTTTTGTTTCTCTTTTACCCTTAGTCCAATTCTGTTTTTTAAAGTGATATTTTCTTCAGTATTTTTTGTGCCTCTTTTATCAGTCTGTTCATTCTCCTTTTATAATTTTTTTGCATCACTCTCTTTTTCCAATTTTTCCTCTATTACTCATTTCTTTCTTTAACTCTTCCAGGAATTCTTGCTGGGCTTGTGTTCATTAGCCTTTTTCTTTGAGGCTTTAATTGTAGCTGTTTTTGCATTGTTGTCATCTTATGAGTTTGGTCTTCCTTGCCACAAGAGGTGCTTTTTATGATCAAATTAATTTTTATTGTTTGCTCATTTTTCCAGCATATTTCTTGACTTTGAACTTTATGTTAACATTAAACTCTGCTCCTGGTTGGGGTGGGAAGGCACTGTCCCAAACTTCAGGCCTTTTTATGCTGCCATTTTCAGAGTTAGTTCTGAGATTCTCTAAGTTTTTGGTAGTCCAAGGTGGTATGATGCTGGGAGAGGTATGGTCACTGCTTTCCTGATCTGTGCTCCTATATTTACCCAGGAAGGGCCCCTCATCCCCTGCAGCCACAAGCAGGAGCATTCTCTTTGCCTTGAACTGGGAACAGAGGCTCTGATTCCCTATGAGTGACCCCCAGTGCTCCTTTCCCCCCCTGGAACTGTGACCCAGAACTATGCATGGGCAATAGAGTTGCCAGTCAGTGCCAGTTGTACTCAGGGCCAAAGGTCCCCTGTAATCTCTTTCTGAACAGTTGTCTTAACTTAACAACTTAACAGTTGTCCCTTACCATCTCTGGGCTGAGAGCTCCCAAAGATGCTGCTACTGCTTCCACAGTGTGTGTGGGCTCTGCACGGGCTTCCACCCAGGTGTCAGAAACTTTTGTCAATGCCTATAATGCCATGCACCAGCAGATTCCCAAAAGAATGTCACTGTGAACAGCTTTTAGAGTTTGGATTACAAAATATAGTGAACATTCTATTTATTCCATTACAAATCAAGGCAAACATTCACAATATATCACAATATAATATTCACAACATTACATCTTATCACAGAAAATGACCACACAGTTTTCATTACAGTGGCCACAATATTTAGAACAAGGAACAAAAGAATAATCATCTGGTTTCCCTAAGAGGGAAATCTTCCTGACTTAATCATTCAGTCAATTCACAATACAATACTCAAATTTCCACTCATGGGGCAAATCAATACTTAATCATTCAATCAATTCACAATAGAATAATCAAATTTGCACTCATGGGGCAACCATTAATTTAATCAGTTACTAATCTATATTCACAATTACTAAATATCATTAATCACAAATACAGTGATTTGAAAACCACACAAACCCTCCACTCCTCAGTGTCCAGCAAACCTCAATTTCATTTAAGGGGAGGCCTTTTCTTTATCTTGACTCGAGGTGGTCTCTCTGATTCCCTGGATCCCCTTCCATGGTCCTGGCTCCCTCCTGAATCCACCAAACAGTTACCTGGATTCAGAAGCAGACAGCTCCCAGGTCCTCATCCAGTCCTCAGAGGTAGACAACTCCCAGGTCCTTGTCCAGTCTTCAGGGCAGTCCCTGGTACACACTGCAATTCACAGGGTCCAGCACATCTCAAACTCTTCACCACTTCTCCTACCTGGAGCTCAAGGATCAGCCAGGCCACGAACAAACAAAGTCTTATCCTTGTCATGCTTCTTCAGTCCTTCAGCAGTTCAGCTGGCCCTAGGACCCAGAAGGAATATCAGCCTTCCAGGAGGCCTTCCAGGCAAGCCCTCTCAGCCTTAGAGGTGGCGTTCACCAGATTGTGGTCTCAGGAAAACTCCATCTCAGTTCTCAGTCAGCTTCCAGATGCTGGGAAAGAAACTCTCTTTCTCTCTCCTTCTCTCTATCTCTCTCTCTCTCTTTCTCTCCCTCAGCCGGCTTCAGTCTTCACAATTCTTCCTTCACCAGGAGCAACATTCCAATTCTGTCTCTCTGTCTCTGGACTTCTTGCTTATATACACACACTAGCCTCCTGGCTCAGCCAGTCCCCTTATTCCACATCAACAGGGGAATTCATGCCTTCTCAATAGTGGGACAGAGTTCTCACCTTCCATACTTAGCCCCAAGGTACTAAGTGCTAAGTATCTGCCAAACTGATTGCTATTACAATGCCCTAAAATTTCTTAGGCCAAAAAAATAACTCACCCAGACCTTTTGTTGGCTCTGCTACTCCAAAATTTGATTTTAGGTGTTACTTTAAAGTTGTTTGGAGGGGAATGTTGGGAGAGTTGAGCTGAGTCACCTCTAATCCACCTTCTTGACTTTTAGTCTACCTCTTTTACAACTTCTAAAAATATAAATCTATAATAAGGAAGGGTGCAAGACTGGGAAGGAGGCACAAAGTACAAGGGAGAGTGAGAGTCTTTGGTTTGAGAAACTGAACTTCCTTGTTTGAATTTTTCTAAGTTTCGATCCCTCCCTCAGAATTTCTTGACCTCAGTTAACTGGAAGAACACTGAAGAAATTCTGGGTGAAACATTCTTGGTTAAGAGCATCATGAGATTCAATAACCAACAGATTCTTCCCTTCCCAGCAAAGGCCGAAGGGACAGCAAGACATTTTTATCTTGCTGGGTTTTTCTTCATTCTTGTTTTATATTATACAAACATCTTTTCCTCTCATTGAACAGAATTGTGGGGAAGTAGTTTTTTTTTATTGGCATGGGGCATTATCCATCTTGAGTACTTCTCTGTTAACAGAGTTGTGGTGTTTTGTTTTGTTTTGTTTTGTTTTGGGGGGAGGTTAGGAAGTTGGAACAGCTCAGTTGGAAAGAGTGAAAAATTTCATCAGGTCAACTCTAAGCCCTTTGTTGGATGCCCTACCTCTTTTCCTGCTAATTCAGTGAGCCCATCTATGCTCTGTCAATAAATCATCTATTTGCCCTAAAGTTCTTTATAAAATGTGATATATATATGATTACTGTAGTTTTTCACTTGTAGTAGTAAGCATATAAATAACTCTCCCACATTATGATAATCCCTTATGTTTGTATTATAAACTTTACTTTTTAAAAAGTGCTTTCATATTTATCATCTCATGCTAAACCAGGGGGTCTCGACATTTTTTGGTGTAGAATAGACCCCTCTGGCAGTCTGGTTAAGCCTGTGGACTCCTTAAAGTAATGTTTGTAAAAACATAAGATAAAAGACATAGTATTACAAGGGAAACAAATTATAATGAAATACCATTATGGAAATGTTTTTAAAAATCAAGTTCTTGGACTCCAGTTTAAGTATGTCTAGTCTTGGGGTGGGTGTGTGAATGAGACCTCCTTTAGTGCTTCCTTAATTAAATAATTCTGTTGCCTGACTTTTGAGAAACCCATCTGCCTCTAAATCTGAACAGCTGGGAGTTTGGTGGAGGAAGTTAATGGCTGATAGAATCAAAGGATTGAAACCTGGAAGGGATCTGAGAGGTCATCTCGTGTAGCCTTACTATTCTATAAATGGGGAATATAAAGTCTAGAATGGTTAGTACATGGCTCACTCAGCATTTGAACCCAGCTCTTCCGTCTCGAAATCCGCTGCTTTTCATACATACACACTGTCACCCTTCCCCCTACACATAATGGAAGATAATGTTACTATAGTATTATTTCTTTTTTTTTTTTTTTTTGCTTTTTTTGGAGGGGGAAGGCAGGGCAATTGGGGTGAAGTGACTTGCCCAAGGTCACACAGCTAGTGAATGTTAAGTGTCTGAGGCGGGATTTGAACTCAGGTCCTTCTGACTCCAGGGCCAGTGCTCTATTCACTGCGCCACCTAGCCGCCCCCTATAGTATTATTTCTTATGGTGAAATAAGCCTATAGTGCTAAAAGTTTGTTCATTCACCAACAAATATGAAGTACCCACCGTGTGCAAAGCCCTGTATTAGGTGTATGTAATACAAAGATAGTTTAGATAAGATACCTAGCCTTGCTCACTTAGACTTTATAGTTCAGTAATGGGATAAAACATGAACACAGATAACTAAAATATACTATATCATATGATAAGTATGTTAGAGAGTTACAAAACAGGGTTATGTGAGGTCTGAGGAATGGGAAATTAAGGATTCATGGACTGAGGTACTTTCTATATAATTATTTTTTTTTCTTTTTTAAAATTTTACTTTTTATATAATTAAAGGGATAAATGGTAACTAAGTGAAGAAAAGGATATGAGATATCGAGTTATAGGGAATAGTATCAAACATGTAGATATGGAAGAGTTTTTGACATGACAGTGGTCTAGTTTTGCTAAAACATAGAGAATTTAGAAGAGAGTAATAAGGGAAGGCTGGTAAGGTAAGGTTTATGTCTTTAGGGGGCTTTAAATGCCAGATAAATGAGTCTGAACTTTACTTGAGAGACAATAGTAGAGCCACTGAAGATCTTTAAACAGTAGCAGGACTGAGTCTATACATAAGAACTAATATTCTGGTAGCAATATGAAGGACAGATGGGTTGAAGTGGAGCTTGGCAGGAATAACTTGACTATTGCATTAGTCCAATCGTATGGTCATCATGGAGAATAAGAGTTGGGAAATCAGGGATAGAAGAGGAGATGTGGAAAAAAGATGTGGAAGTGGAATCAACAGCAGCAGAGTTTGATGATTGTTCATATTTGAAAGGTAAAGGAAAGGGAAGAGCCAAAAATAGTACCGAGGTTTATAAACATGGGACACAGAGTGATGGTGGGGCCACAAAAGAAATGATGAAAACAGAAACAATTGGTTTTGAGAAAAGGTAGGTAACAAGATACATTTTTTAACATATTGAGTCTGAGATGCTATATCCAGTTCTTGTAGGTAGATGAAGATATATTTCTGTAAAGTTGAAGATAGATGAGAACTGGAAATGTAGACTTGGGCACCATCTATGTGAGGGTCATAGTCAAAGCCATAAGTGGAATTACTTAGGAACTTGTAAGTTCATAATTACTTATGAACTTATATGAACATAAGAGAAGAAGGTTGAAGATGGACCAGGATGGGGAACCTGAGTCCATTAGGCCACATGACCCTCTAAGTCCTTAAGTGTGGCCTTTTGACTGATTCCAAACTTCACAGGATGATTGACCACAGGTTTCCTACCCTTTGGATAGACCCTGGAGGAAAATATTCATTAAGGGGTTGAGTAGAGGTTGAAGAGACAGCAAAGGAGATGGTAAGGTCTTAGGTAGGACCATGTTAGCATTTGGTTAGAATGGGGTAGAGAAGCAAGTTGTTGAATTTGAAGAGTATGATTGGAAGATGTCTGATGGGTCATCAAAATGGACATTAAGCCCCCTAAGGATAAAGAAAGGTAAGGGGTTGTAGAAGATGATTCAGTCATTGAGGAAGTTGGGAGAGGGATATAAAGTATGGTAGATGGCATTGACAAGAACTGAAAGAAGGTGGCATACTGGGAATCCATGGGTTTTGAAAGCTGAAAAAATCTTTTATGGATGGTGGTGGAGGAATTTTCGGTAAGTAACACTAAGGAACAAAGAGTGTGCCTATCTTTACTTCTAAAAATATGTGATATTGATGGCTTTTATTTTTTATCATCATAAATTTTCTCCCCAGTCTTCCTTCTTCCTCCTCTCACAGAGCCATTTCATAAAATGTTTTGAAAGAAAAAAATAAAATGAGGAAGAGGAGAAAAATCAGAAAAATTAATCAATATTTCAAAAAAATCTGAAATTATATGCAATATAATTTGGTCCACTCATGGATTTCTCACATCTACAAAGGAGAAAGGTGGAATTTTCTTCTCCTTTCTCTTCTTTTGGGCCATATTTGTTTATTGTAATTTTGCAGTATTGACTTCTGATTGTTTTGTAGTGTTTTCTATTTACACTGCTGTTGTCATTGTATGGATTGCCTGTATGCTGATTTTTTTTTTCTCTTGGCCCTATGTGTTAGGTGGACTGGAAAAAGTGGCCTTCCACTGTATAAGATTGTAAGTGATGTGATATCCTCAGCAAAGAGCCAGGTTTCTGTATAAGTGAAGAACTAGAAAAAGGAATTTGCATGAAAAGGACAAAGATTTAAAGGGAATTGTCAGGATATCTAAAAGTTATATTCCAGAATTAGGTGGGTGCGTGTTCTCTCAATTATGGAATGAGAGTTCAAATAAATGTCACCTATTCAATTTATAAGGTGACTTATAGTCAGAAAACTTTAGGAAGGAATCTTGGTCCTCTTTGTTTCTTTTTTGTAGTTCAGATCTCCATATGGGAAGGTTGCTGGATTTTTTTTTTTGGTAGGGCCTGTGAATCCCTCTTGAATTGTAATGTATGTTAATATGAATATTTTTAACTATAACCTCTTCTTTTCATTCCCTCTCTTTTTGGATAGCATCAGGTATAAAGCAAAGTATCTGAATTTCCTCACATGGGACTAAGAGGCTAAGTAGTTAGTTCTCTCTCTCTTTCTGTCTCTCTCTCTCTGTCTTTCTCTGTCTCTCTCTCTTTCATCACTTCAGCCATTGGGAGAGATGGTTGTACTGTATGCATAATCAAAACAACAACAACAGTAATAATAATAACTGCTACATATAAAGAAAATTTGCCAAGCACTTTACATAAAACAGGGCAGTAGGATGATTTCTTTGGTTGGTTGGGCTTTTGAACAGTTTGAAAACTTGGTGCATCTCTGTCCTCTTTCACTGTTCTTATAAATTATGGTAAATTTCCCTGTGGACAAGGAATTTGTAGGAGAGAGATTGACTAGGCCACTTCTCCTTTCCATGGGGAAACTATGTTGCTCAATCCAGAACCAGCACTTGAGGAGGAGGAATTGGTGCCTGAGAGTCAGAGAAAGTGACTCTTCCTCCAGTTCTTTGGGTCTTAGAAGGGTGACCTGAATAATACCAGTAAAGTACCACCTTTCTTACCATTCTGGAATTTATATTTTCTCATTTATTCTCACCATCTTTTGGCAAGGAAAAGAAGGGGGCAAGTGATTACACAAAAAATTCTCTGTCTCTACCTGTTTAAGAAACAACATTATGTAGTGGGAAGAGAAAGACAAAATGGTATGCTTGAAAAATTGCAAGACTTAGATCGGGATTCAAATCAGCAAACCACTTTAATGTCTCTGATCATCAGGTTCCTAATGAGAAGGGTTAGATTTTCTGTTGTGTCCAACTCTTGGTGACCTCATTTGGGTTTTCTTGGCAAAGATACTGGAGTGTTTTGCGATTTTATCCTCTAACTCATTTTACAGATGAGGAAACCAAGGTAAACAGGATTACGTGATCTGCCCAAAGTCACACAGCTAGTAAGTATCTGAGACCAGATTTGAACTCGGGAAGGAGTTTTCCTGACTCCAGGCCTAGCACTCTGTTTCCTGTGCCACCTGGCTGCCCTATCGGGTTAGATTACATGCCTCTAAAGTATGTTCTGGCTCCAACTCTGGGATCCTAGATCCAAATTAGGTGTGCTGATCCTGGAGGCAAGATAAAGCTGGGTCTAAATGCCCCACCTGACATTGATCATGGGCAAGCCATTCCTACATCTGAGCAATGTGGTCTTGACAATAAAACTCGTTAGTATTATAAATTGCTCTATGAACTTTAAAATGGTTATATAAGTGTCTCTTGTTATTAGATGGTTATATAAATACTAGTTACCCTTTATGTTACACTTTAAAGTTTACAAAGTATTTTATATATATTTTTATATGTTAACAACAGCAATAGTCGGTATTTACATAGCATTTTATGATTCACAAAGTGCTTTACAAATGGTTTTTTTTTTACTCTTACAGCAAATCTGGGAGGTAGGTGCCATTGGTGTCCCCATTTATGGGTGAGGAAACTGTGGTAGGCA
Source organism: Pseudochirops corinnae (assembly GCA_028646515.1). Lineage (NCBI taxonomy): Eukaryota > Metazoa > Chordata > Mammalia > Diprotodontia > Pseudocheiridae > Pseudochirops > Pseudochirops corinnae. The sequence continues at coordinate 157,994,520 of CM053587.1, read as the reverse complement.
AAGGTTAAGTGATATGCTGAGTCACACAGCTATTAAATATCTGAGATCAGATTTGAAATCAAGTCTTGCTTCCAAGACCAGTGCCATATCTACTGTGCCACTTAGATGTTTTATATTTGTTAAGTATAACAAATACATATTATATATTTATATATTTGATCCTTACCACAACCTTGTGAAGTAGGTACTATAATAATGGTACTTATAGTAGCTAGTAGGTGGAACATTATAATTTCCATTTTACTGGACTTGTTCAGGGTCACATAGCTGGGTACAGTTGTGACTTGCCCAGGGTCACACAGAGCTACTAAGTGTCTGTTAGAATATGAACTCAGTGACTCCAAGTCCAGTCTCAGAAATGAAAAACATTGGTTGTCTGATTCTAAAACTAATGTTTTGCCAGCTGGCTCCTTCAGAGATCAGGGACAAAGTTAAACCAAAACAATGAAAACCCTTTCCTGTCTGGTACAACAGGTACCCAATAAAGGTACAAGCCAAACAATACAGTAGAAATCCTTGCTATTCACAGTAGATGTATTTCCCAAGAAACTGTATAAACCATAACTCTATTTAAAGTATCTCAATTGAATTAGTTACCTTAGGAAACATATACTGATCTTGTCTCTAAAATAAATATCCACTTCTTAATTCATGTCTTTTTTTTTTTTTTACATTCAACATTTACTGTATGCCTAGCAAGCTTAAGGCACTAGGTCAGGCAATGAAAATACACAGAAAAAAATAGTTCCTGCCCTCAAGAACCTTAAATTCCACATACAAAAGTCAAATAAGATAAGTTTACAATATTTGATGATTAGAAAAGAGAGCACTGACAACTAAGGGGAACATTAAATATTAAAGTTCTTTGGAAAATAAAAACCCTATTCAAATGTCCTGTTGTAAAAATAATTATAAATCCAAGATTCAGACCTATAACTTTGCTATTACAAAAACTTGGATGCAGGTTACAAATTATTTTTTTTTGGTTTTTGTTTCCCACCCAGGGTTTCTTGAAAATGAGAATATAGTCCATGTACACTCGGGCATAAGTACTTCTGTGCCTGTATATAGCAGAAAAATGACAATGCTAATAAAGACCAAGGTTTGGGTTGGTGATAGGCTTTGTCTCTTGCTATGTCACTGCACACCCAATTGTCTTTTCTTTTCTTTCTTCTTTCCACTCTACCTCTCCGCACCAACCCTATTTTCTTCCCCCCAAAAGTGTTACTTATTATGAAAACAAAGGTGTTGGAACTCTGGGAAAGTTAAGGTTGGCCGGCTAGCTCAATCCTGCTGCTTGGCCCTGGAAGCCTCCGCGTTATTCTGAAGAACTGCTCCCGGGGAAGGGAATGGGCGCTGCTGGGACAGGGGCCCAGCCGCGGTGGTGTCTGCGCCTGTCTTTGCCTCTTTCTTCTTGGGGAGGCCCGTGGACCAGGTGCCCCGGGGGGCATCCGAATAGGTGCTGGGGTCCATGGGATCCAGCTCTTCGTCCTTGTGGCTGGCTTTCTTGCTCTTAGGTAGGGCGCCAGCTCCACCCGGCCATGGTGGCGCTGCTCCTTAGCTTCCTCGCTCTCCAGCTTCTCGTACCTGTGGTCCAGCTTGTTGTAGCCTCCCCACTCTGACGACTTGTCGTAGCCGCACTCAGGTTTCTCGTTGCCTCATCCGGCTTCTCGTGGCAGCAGTCCGTATTTTCTTCAGGCTCCAAGTTGCCCTTGAGTTTCTTGGCCGCCTCGGTGATGACCGAGCTGGGGTCGTGGGGGTTGAGCCAGGACATGAGGTCCGTCTCTACGTTACAGTAGTAGGGAAGGCCGCATACCGTGTTGAAGACTTTGGACCAGTCTGGGGGCAGACCTTCCAGGCGAGTGGCCTCGTAGTCCACGGGGTCGTCGGCATAGTCCTCGGCAATGATTTCTTCCTCTGGCTCAGGTTCCACTAGCTTGAGGAGCCCTCTCTTGGCCACGCAGGCCTGGAGGGCGGCAGGGAGCGGCATGGTGGCGAGGCTGGGGAGGTGGGGGGGGGATGGGAGCGGGGCAGTCCAGGAGTGGACGACCTCCTCCTCTCGGGCTGCCAGCTTCCCTCTAATTCATGTCTTTTCAAAGAAAACCTGATATGCAAAAAAATCAAAAACCAAACCAAACCCAAATTTCAAATGTGGCAATATACCCTTATTTTCGATTTTGTTTAAAGTAACTCATTTATCATGGAAATTTTCATTCCTAGCCAGTTAATCTTCCTTAGGTAGAATTGATGCCTTACATATAATAGATTTTTGGCATATATTAGTTGATTTGCTAGGGAGAAAACCTGTCATATCTGCAATGCTATGAAATAGACCATAATGCCCTCATGTGTAGTTAACTGTAAATAGGAGTAGAGAACCCGGCATGTCCACTTCCAAAATTTTGAATTTAAATCATAAAACTTTAAATTGTAGTTTTCTTCTTTAGGGAAGGCTGAGTATATACTTCTTTTTGTGAGATGAATTACTGTTATGAACTTTTGGAGACGTATTTTGTTCTATGGATATAGCTACTACTTCTGTCCCATCTTCCATCTTTCTGTCTTATTGTACATCCCTCTTCCTTACATCTTTTAAACACAGGAGAACTTTGTATTTTAACTGATGAAAAATGTGAATGACTTGCTTCCAAATGTTCTCTTTCATTTCATTATAGAATTGATAGGAAGATGCTTCGTTGAGTATCTTTATGATTACCTCCCCTACACTGTCCCTCCAAATCTTTTTTTTTAGTTAGGGAGACCAACAAGGAGGGAAAAGATGGACATAAGGAATGATTGTGGAGTAAGCAGAATGACCAAAGGGGAAATTTATTGGAAACATACTTCAATTAAACAAATATTTATTAAGTGGCAGGTGCTGGAGAACTCAAGATGTTAAAAACAACCAACAATTCACTAAATAAGCTTTCAAGTTTGAAGTGAGTGAGGGATAAGAGATTTACAGAAATAGCTATAATATGAGTTAGACGAATGGAGTTCAAACAGAGAGGCAAGGGTATTTGGAGAAGGATGGATTATTTTGGGGGGGCAGGTATAAAAGATGGACCCTTAGAGGATGTGGAACATGAGCTGGAAGAAAGGAATTCAGTGAGTAGAAATAAGGTGGGAATATGTTTTAGATATTAAAGGTCTTGTACAAATTCACAGAAGCAGGAGAAAGGATTAGGTCAAGGAATAGGTATTAGTCCGGTTTGGCTGGATCATAGAGTGTGTGAGAAAGAATATTATGAAATAAGACTGGAAAGGTAGGTTGAAGCCAGGATCTGAAGGGCTTTAAATACCAGAATGGAAACACACACACAGACACCAAATACACGTATGGATATGGATGTGTAGACATAAATACATGTATATATTTAGCTTTCAGCATTCATTTTTATAAGATTTTGATTTTCAAATTTTTCTCCCTTCCTCCTTCCCCCCAAGACAGTAAGCAGTCTGATGTAGGTTATGCATGTACATTCATGTTAAATATATTTCCACATTAGTCATATTATGAAAGAAGACTCAGAACAAAAGTGGAAAAACCTTGAGAAAGAAAAAACAAAAAAGTGAAAATATGCTTCAATCTACATTCAGACTCTACAGTTCTTTCTCTGGATGTGGATAGCATTTTCCACCATGAATCTTTTGGAATTGTCTGGGATCATTGCATTGCTGAGAAGAGCTAAGTCTATCATAGTTGGTCATGACACAATGTTGCTGTTACTATGTACAATGTTCTCTTGGTTCTGTTCACTTCATTCAGCATCAGTTCGTGCAAATTTCCAGGTTTTTCTGAAATCCACCTCCTCATCATTTCTTATAGTACAATAATATTACATTACATTCATACACCACAACTTGTTCAACCATTCCCCAACTGATGGACATCCCCTCAATTTCTAGTTCTTTGCCACCACAAAAAGTTCAGCTATAAATATTTTTGTGCTTGTGGGTCCTTTCCCCAAAGTGGAAATATTGTCAAACTGAATTGATAATTGAAAAATTATCCTTTAGGTAATGGAAAACAATTAGAACAGGAGGCTGTGAAGTCACAGTGTGTTAGGACAATTACTTTAGCAAGCAGTGTAAAGGAAAGATTGGAGAGGGAGAGAAAGAAGGGTTACAAGTAGACCAGTTTAATGACTATTGTGACAAGTGAAAAAAATGGTGGAAGTGAGGTTTGCTGTGTAGGGATGGAGAGGAAGGGGATGAATTTGAGAGGGATTGTGGAGGTAAAAATCAAGAGCAAGAGGGAAGATTCAAAGGTGGTCTGAATTTCATTAATCTAGAATAGTTGTGGCACTGAGCAGAAATAAGCTAGCTGGGAGAGGTAGATATGTTTTTTGGGGGGGGGGGTGACAGAGAAAGACGATGGGCTTTGAGTTTGATCTATCATCAGGCTGTCCCAATGGAAATATGCAGCGGGCAGTCAGAAATTTAAAGATGGGTCTCAGGGAATGGGTTGGGAACGAAGATACAGATTTAGGAGACATCTGCACATAAAAGTAGATGAGATTACCAGGTAGACAAAGCATAGACAAAATAAAGAAAACAAAACTGTAAGTCAGAATGCCTGGACAGGAGCAGAAGTACTTATAGTTTATTTCCTACTTGGTCTGGGACAGAGGTGAAGTATTATTGGAAGGACAGAGGTAAATGCGGGGTTGTGCTGTTGCTGCCCTCTTTGGCAGGTATATTGTAGAAGGGACCCTTTGTGAATGTCTTTTCACTCGTCTAAAATCTTGGATTTGGTGTTCTATGAATTAATTCATTCCACAGATCTTTTTTGAACATATGCTTATAATGCTAACTGAGCAAAATCTGTCTTTTCTGTGGTAGTCAAGGAGGGTTCAAATCTTGGTTCAGATATGTATTACTTGACCTTGGGAAGATCAGTCATTTTTTTATACCCAGTTTCTTCACCCAGAAAATGAGCATGCTAATATCATCTTCTTTACAAATGAGAAAATCTCTGAAAGACATTTTGCAAACCTTAAAGTGCTATATAAATGCAAGGTGGTATTGGCTGTTATATACTAGAGATGAGGAAACCATTTAAGAAGCTTGTGTGATTTTCAGTTATGATATGATAAGGACGCATTTTAGGAAGAGTGGCGGTGGGGGATGGAAAAAAAGGAATGTATAGAAGAGAGGTTAATGGTAGAAGGGAAAAGGAATGTAAGAAAGGAAGGACACAAGCATTTATATAGTGCCTATTGTATGCCAGGCGCTGTGCTAAGCACTTTACAACTATCTCCTTAGATCCTCACAACAGCCCTGGGTGTTAGATGCTCTCATTATCTCCATTTTACAGTTGAAGAAACTGAGGGAAACAGAGGTTAAATGACTTGCCCAGGGTCAGTTAAAGGCAGCTAGATGCCACAGTATATAGAATGCTGGACTTGGAGTCAAGAAGATTCATATTCCTGAGTTCAAATCCAGCCTCAGATTCTTACTAGCTGTGTGACCCTGGGCAAGTCACTTAACCTTGTTTGCCTCCCCTCATCTGTACAATGAGCTGGAGAAGAAAGTAACAAATCACTCCAGTATCTCTGTCAAGAAAATACCAGATAAGGTCACAAAGAGTCAGACAGAACTGAAATGACTGGACAACAACGAAATTTCTGAATCTAGACCCAGCAGTCTATAAACTGTGCCATTTAGTTGCCTCAGAATATTAGAGCTTGCCCAACCCTCATGTTTTACAGATGAAGAAACTGGCCCAAAGAAATTAAATGACTTACCCAAAGTCATACCAGTAATAGAGATGAGATTTGAACCCAACATGTTTCTCTTAGCATTTAATGTAAACCCTGCCACTTAGCCATGTGACCTTGGGCAAATTATAGATGCTATTTTATTCAGTCCTTATTGTGATCCTATGATGTTGGGTAGTACAAGAATTATTCTCATTTTACAAGTTAAATTGCGCCTGAATTTGAGCCCTTAAGCCAATCTTTGCCATTGTCTAAATACTATACCATGCCACACTAATATTTAATAAAATGATAAGGAATAGGATAGGGAATGGTGAGGGGGGGAAGAAGGAAAGGAAAGAAGTGAAAGCCATAAAAAATCGGGCCATATTAGACCATCCAGTTTAGGCATATCACTTTGTGTCATAGAAACACTGGACTTGGAGTAATGAAAGAAAAAATCAGTTCAGGATCTGGCTTTTCCCTATTTAATTCTTCCTTGAGCTTTACATTTTGTATGTGCTTATAATATCTTACAGAAACATTTTTCTGTATTTATGTGTCTTTTAAGAGTTGATAAATAATTGTACTACAACGTAGTCAAATAGGATCATAGGATCTCAGAGTTTTAAGTTGGAATGCATTTCAAGTATAACCTTGTCCGTACCTCTCTTTTTTCAGATGAGGAAAGAGAAGTGAAAGAGAGTGATTTGCTTAATGTTGTGCTTTAGTAGTAAGCAGCAGAACCCTACCTCAAACCCAGGTCCTTTGATGACAAATCCAAGGCCTTCTTAAGAGTTATGACTGAAGAAGGAAGTTAGCAATCAGGGGGCTTTGGGGCAGAAGTGGCAAGCAAGATTTTTGTATTAGTCTTGGTCAAAAATAAACCTGACATCAGGAAAACTTATCCATGGCTGTCTATTTTCCTTACTTATACAACTTCCTCTCATGTTTCTGAGTCAAGTTTAGTTAATGAACTCAGATAAATATCTGCTCTATTCCTGTGCTTCTGTGGATTATTAAAAAATAGTTATTAGCTGAATGATTTGTAAACTGAGCTTATCCAGGGGCTGATTGGGACTGAAGAGCAATAATGGATGTCAGGGTATCACATAAAAAAGAAGAGCTGCTCCTGCCATTTTGAAATAATCATTTCACATCTGCCTTAAAGGATGTTGATATCATCTTTAGGCAGAATTTCTTTCAGCTTTGGACCAAAACGTTTGTCAGAGTTCTTCCTGAAATAGGGCTAGTTAGAGGTTTTGGAGCACGGTTTAAGGTTTGTGGTATTGGTAGTAGCTATCCTTTGGTACAAAGAGGCATGCTTGCTTCTTGAAGATACTTTGGGTAAAAGGGTGCTATATCTAAACACTTGTTATTGGAATTATTGAAATTAGCAAAACAAACTCATTAAAAGGCCCCATTTAACTGGAGTTGTTAAAATGAATTAAAAAACATAAGTCCACCTGCTTCGCTAGCCATACAACAAATAATGATAGAGTGTCTGCTGTGTGCTTAGGTCCTATGTGGGATACAGAGATGAACTATATTGGGCCACATCCCTGCACTTAGGGAAATTCTTGCATTATTTGTTTGGAATAGTTAAAATCACTAACCATAGTATTAAAAAAGCTGACTTCTTTTTTCATAAGGCTAGGGATAGGGATTGAACCCACTATTTCCTTGGTGTTAAGAAGTCCCTAATGAGGAAATCCCCTCTGCAGGTCAGGCACTTTTTCTGCAATTTAAATTTTTAGTGACTTACCTAGAACAGAGGTGTCAGACATGGGGGCTGCAGTGGCATGATACTCCTAATGTGGCCCAAGCCAGATTAAAATGTAGTTGGGAAATATTTAATAAAATGGATAAAAATACAATGAAAATTTCATGTTTATAAGTATATTGATTATATATTAATGTTACATAATATATAAATTAATAAATATTATTTACTATAATATTAATAATAATGTTTTATATAATTTCCATTATATATAATATCTATTATATGTAATGTCCATTGTTTTATTAATTATATAGCATTAGATAATATATTTTAAAACTAAGTTAATATGTAGCCTGCAGGGATTCTTGAGTACAGATTATTGCCCCCCTCCCATTTTGTTTTTTGTTTTTGTTTTTGCTTTTTTCTTTTTTTTGGAGGGCAGTTGGGGTTAAGTGACTTGCCCAAAGTCACATGGCTAGTTAGTGTGTCAAGTGTCTGAGGTCGTATTTGAACTCAGGTCCTCCTGACTCCAGGGCTGCTGCTCTACTCACTGTGCCACCTAGCTGCCCATCCCCCTCCAATTTCTATTTAAATTTAATATCTCTGATCGAAAACACTGAGAGATGAAGTTATCAAGGATCACATGGCCATTATGTGTTGGAGGAAGGACTTGAATCTGGGTCTTCTTGGTTTGGAGGAAAGCTTTCTATCCAATACACTACACTGCCTCTTTTTGCCTTCAAACTGAATGAATATGGTGGATGGCAAATGTTAAGAAAAAAAATTAATCATTTAAATCTTATAATTCTTCATATGGTCTACATTAAGAAACTTTTTAGAACTGCCAAAAAATAAAAATTTAATCTGGCCATTATAGCAAGTTTTCTTAAATTTAATTATAAATGAATGTTATTTTATTACTACTCCTATAGAAAAGAGTAAGCAGGGTATAGTGTAAAGAACACCAAATTTAGAGTCAGGAGATCTGGATCTGAAACCTAGAGCTACCATTTATTTGACTCTGTGACTTTTGTGTGAGTCACCCCATCTCTCTGGTCCTTGACTTCCTTAACTATAAGATCATGGAGCTGTATTATAAGATTTGTCAGGTCCATTTTAGTTCTGTTAGTACGTGATGCGATTCTGTGATACATGGATGGCTCCTTTAATAGTTTTTTTTTTTATCTTTTGGTGGTTTCTGCTTCAATATTATTCACAGCTAGGCCTGGGAGTCAGGAAGACTTGAACAGAAGTACTCACCTCCCATGGTTGTTACAAGGGTCCAATAACATTAACAAGGTACCAGGTCCGTAACAGGTTCTTAATAAGTGCTTGTTTCCCTCCCTTCCTTTGTAAAGAAAGAGGGGAAGGGCAGAAGCTATTCACGCTTTTCTTACTCTGCCACGATTAAGCATCCTCCCTTGCTCTCCTAATGCCTATCTACCTCAGGCATGCCAATTGTAAATACCCCAAAACCAGGTTGACTGACTCCCACAAAAAAGTAAGAAACCCAAACAATAAACTTAAAATCACAAACTCCAGAACCAAACAACTCTCCAGGCAGATCTGGGCAATAAAAGGAGGAAAGGTGAAGTTATCTGCATTTCTCTCTCTTTTTTTCTTTTGCAAGAGTTAATAGATTGTTTTGCCTTGAGTGCCATCAGTGATTCTAGTAGTGCGTTTGGATGCCATCAATAGAGCTACATCCTAAGAAGAGAGGAAGAAATAGTCTGCATTGGCAAAATTAAAGTCAAAGGAAAAAATGAGATAAGGAAGGAAATGGGGGCGGGAAGGAGGGAAAAAAGGAGGAATGGTCAAGGAAATGGTCTAGAGAACTGCCTTTGATGCTACTAAGGGGCACCAGTGGTACGAGCTTTCTGTGCCTGTGCAAATATTTGAAGCATGTTTTTGAGCTTTATACTTGCTAACCCACTACAGAGAATTTAGGCAAAAGTCACTTTCGAGGAAAGTAAAAAGTAATTCAGAAAACCGAATTTAGGCGTACAAGAATTTCTGCAAATTGTTTTTGTGATATGCCAACACTTCCCAAGATCTGCAGTTTTATCTGGGCAGGTATCTCATCCTTTCTGTCAGATCACAACCTTTCTGTGCTGTGGTTGTTGTTGAGTTGTTTTAGTCATATCTGATTCTTTGTGACCCCATTTGGGATCTTCTTGGCAAAGCTACTGGAATAGTTTGCCATTTCCCTCTCCAGCTCCTTTTACAGATGAGGAACTGAGGCAAAAAGAGTAAAGTTACTGGCCCAGGGTCACACAGCTAGTAATTATCTGAGGCAGATTTGAACTCAGGGAAATGAGTATCCTAGCTCCAGACCTGGAACTCTATGCACTGTGCCACCTAGTTGCCCATTTCCATTCTTTTATGGACAATTTCATGAGTTATTGTAGTTAAGAAAAAAATCGTCCCTATCAAGATGAGGGAATGAAAAGAGAACTTGGTTATTATTTTTTTAATTCCTCTATAAGGAAATACATGTATCCTCTGGAGTTTTTTGAATAATGGGAATTGAATAAAACACACATATACATACATGTATATATATATATACACGTACACAGCTGTATATATATATATATATATGTGTGTGTGTGTATAGTGTGTATAGACACACATATGTACGTATACACACTGTACAAGTTCTAAAAGATCTCCAGGATAATTTCTTGTTGTTGTAGCAAAAAAAATGCCATGTAGTTGTATGTATGTACACACACAGACACACACAAATTTAATTGATATATTTTGTTTTTATATCACCTAAATTTGGGGCAGCTAGGTGGCGCAGTGAATTAGAGCACAGGCCCTGGAGTCAGGAGGACCGAGTTCAAATGTGACCTCAGACACTTAACACTTACTAGCTGTGTGACCTCGGGCAAGTCACTTAACCTCAATTACCCTCCAAAAAAAAAAAAAGCAAAAGAAAAGTTTATATCACCTAAATTTCCTCTAGGCAGCTAGGTGGTAGAGTGGATAGAGCGCTGGGTCTGAAGTCAGGAAGATGAGTCTTTCTATGCTCAATTGTGGCCTCAGGCACTTACTAGGTGTGTGACCCTGGGCAAGTCACTTCACCTTGTTTGCGTTAGTTCCTCATCAGTAAAATGAACTGGAGAAGGAAATAGCAAACCACTCCAGTAGCTTTGCCAGGAAAACCCCAAATGGGGTTACAAAGAATTAGATAAGACTGAAAAACAACTCAACAACAACAAATTTCACCTGATATTTCTTTCCCAGAGAACCATCCCTTATAGCAGATTACTTAAAAAGAGAAAGGAAAAGAAAAGAGGGAAAAATCAACAAAAACTGATCAATACATCAAAAAAAAAAAAATCTGATGTTACATGTAGTGTTATATGCCTATGTATCCTATCCTCTTCAAAGGCACAAGGAAAGGTGTCTTCTCATGTCGCTTCTTTGGGGTCAAGCTTGTTCTTTATAATTTTTCAGTTCTCAGTTTTAGTGATTTTTAGAGTCCTGTACTGTTAGAACTACAATGGACCTAGGCAATCCTGAAGTCCAACTTCAAGATTTAAGGAAAGGAAACCAAGGTCCAGGGAGATGGGATGACTCATGCATTTGAATGTTCTTTGATTTACATTGTTGCATCCTCTGGTCTATTAATTTCTTGACTCTGTTGACCTTATTTTTGCATCAGTTCATATGTCTTTCCAAACTTCTCTGTATTCATAATTTTCGTTATTTTTTACAAGACGGCAATATTCCATTTCAGTCATGTGCCATAATTTGTGTAGCCATTCCATAATTGATGGGCATCTACTCTGTTTCCATTTCTTTGCCATTAAAAAGTGCTGCTGTAAATATTTTGCTGTATATAGACCCTTTCTTCTTGTCAGTGATATGCTTAGAGACCTATACTTACACTTTTATCGGCTCATGATATTTTTGTCATGAGTATTCTCTCATCTGTGCACATTACAACTTTCCATGCCTTCTTATTCTGTTCAGTTCTTGTTACTGGTCTCTCATAGAACCATAGAGAGGGTCTACCAAGCGTGTTGGAATCCTTCTTTCTAGATCTTTTTATAGTCTGTGCCACACTTGAACTGAACATTTTCTATAGTGACATGTAAAGAACATCTATGTTTGGTTCCTGTCCTTATCTTTGTGTCTGTTGAATAAATGCATGATTTAAATGCATGAATTAAGAAAAAAACACCTTTTGAGCATACATTTTTGTCTTTTGTAGAAAAGCTTACACTTTTGAATTTGGTTTTCCAGATTTCTTGGGGAGATGCCTTTTAGTTGGGGGATATAAGGTAATATTGAAGTCATTTGTCTTGTTTTCCACTCATATCTAGACATAGTCTAGTGGATTTATAAATTAAAACGTGTGGGTCTTATGAGGGGAACTACACATAATTAAACATCCTTTTACACGACTCACTGCAAATCTATAATAAGATATTTGAAAGTAGTAAACATTGTTTAAAATATATTTTCTATGATATTTTTTAGAGTAGGCTTGATTGATAACATTGGGAATAAGGGATACAGTATCATGTTGTTAGTAGTAAAAAGAGCTGTTGTTAGGCTTTTATTGTATGTGTCGGAGTTTTGTTTTATTTTGGAAGAGGAGCATAATTTGACTTGTGGCACTTCTTCATCTCTGTAATGAGGGGCCATAATAATAAAAATAAAAAATAAGTCATTCAGTCATATAGCCTGTTAAAGTTTAAAGTGTTTGCCTCTGTAGAGTAGAACAAGTACTCTACTCATGTAGGTAATATATATATATATATATATATATATATATATATATATATATATATATATATGTACATATGTATATATATTTATACATATATATATATTATTGTTTCACTAATAAAAAAGGAGGATCAGAGAAGGTGACTTAAACAATGTTATACAATTAATATCAAACCTACCTTTGACTCCAAATTTGCTTTGTAAAGCATTTTCTCCTTACAACATAGTTCTAATGTGCATATTTAACAGGTCACAGTGTTGTTGTTGTTGTTTAGAAATAATAAAAATGGTTTATATAAATTTCATAGGACTTTTTATTTTATCTGTATTTGTATTTTGTCAGTATCTCATATGTTTTAGCTGTAAAGCATGAATAAACACTTTGTTGTCAGTGAGATGTGAGCCATTGATTCATTATTTCTTGAGGAGAATGTACCTTCTAAGAGAGATACAGTTTATAAACAGCCATAAATAGAGAATATATGGTTATAATTTAAGAGTAGAAACATCATTAAGGAAAAAACCTTTCTGCTGATATCATGATCATGCATGCTCTAGGCCTCTAAAACCTGACCTTTAATTAAGCAATCTGGCCTGGACTATTGTACTACTCTCATAATTGGTTTTCCTGTCATTAAGCTTTCTCCTCTGGTCTTCATCCTTCACACAGATGCCCAAATAATCTTTATAGAATTAGAGAATATCAGATTTGAAGGGACCTCAGAAGTCACTTAGTCCCACCTGAGTTTGAACAAAAATCCTGTCTGCAATATACTTGAAAGTAATCATTGATCTATAAAGGCTTCCTGTGAAGGAAAATCTATTTCTTTTTCTTCTTCTTCTTCTTCTTCGCTTTTTGGAGGGGGGAAAGTAGGGCAATTGGGGTTAAGTGACTTGCCCAAGGTCACACAGCTAGTAAAAAAAAAAACGGCCACATTTGAACTCAGGTCCTCCTGACTCTTGGGCCAGTGCTCTATTCACTGCACCACCTAGCCGTGCTGGAACCCACTACTTCTTAAGACTTTCTAGTCCACTTTTGAATAGTTCTAATCATTAGGCAGTTTGGTTTTTTTCTGCTTGGATGAAATCTAAATTTGCCTGTGAAGCTTCCTCTTATTTCTACTAGTTCTTTCCTCTGGGGCTAAGAAGAGCACTTAATCCCTCTTCTATGTAATATGCAGCCCTTCAAATTCTGGAAGATGGCAAAACCTCCTCCAGGTTAAACACACTGCCACCATCTTTCTTTGAACTTTATATGGCATGAGGTTCACCATCCCGGTGGCCCTCTTTTGATTGTGTTTCCTAAAGACAAACAAACAAACAAACCATACCACTGTAGTGCTGCCTATTGTTTTTTGGGAAAAAAAAATATAGCCTCATTATCCTGGTTTTTTAAGGTCCTCCACAAACTCTTATCTTTCTAGTTTTATTTGATGTTATTCTGTTTCGAACACCCTGCATTCCAGCCAAATTGTACTACAAGGTTTCCTTGGATTCAGTGTAATGAGACTCTGAGGCTCCCTATCCCAACTACCTCTTACACTAACAATTTGGGCTCCAAGAGGCTTATAATTCCTTCTCAGGACTCTGAGGATGCTCCTGAGTGATTTGGGGTATCTTTTTAATGTAGTGCCCAATATTAATCAGATTGTATCTTCCCATATTATTGAATGACTTGCTGTCAATTTCACTTAACTAGTAGACATCAATTAGTTTTTACAAAAGGGTATTTACTGGGAATGTGTAACAAGAACAGGAAACATCCTCCCCAAATGAGAAGCATAGTCTATCCTTTACCAACTTGTCCCCAGGGGAGAGTGAGCTCAAACTTAAGGCAGTTGCTATATAGCATCCCACCCCTGACCCCACCACTCCAGTTTGCTTCCAAATTCAGTATAGCTGATGGACAGTTCCTCCCATGTTTACAGGATGGTGTGTCTTAACACTGATCTCCTGATGGATTAGGTCAAGTACACCACTTCAGGGCTTGGATGGTGAATCAGGCATGGCTATCAGCAAACTCTAGACTGGCTTCTAGTTCTTGAATCCCACTCTAGCAGCTTACTCTTCTGACATTTCAAATCTCACAAAGTCTTAACCTAATACCTTCCATCATGAATACTTTGCCTAACACCAGGAAAGAATAGATACAACAATAGGGCCATTGACTTAGAGGTTATAGAATGGTGGCTAGGGTGGGAGAATAAAGGCTGGAGCCCTTTTTCCTGATGAGGAGGCTTACAGCATTTTATCCTTCTGCATGTTCATTTGGTTCTGGTTCAGCAACCAACTATAAAGCCTCTTTTTTGTTCACCGTATAGTAAGTAGTTGAGAAATAGAGAAAACCTACACATGTTCTGAAGTGGAGAGTTGGGTCCCTCCATTCCACATCATCACAAATTCTGAGAGGCAGGCTCACCAAAAATCCATAAGTCCCCTGAAAGTGCTCTTAGGATTAGGCCCTCATTGGCCATTTCATCATTTTATCAACATTCCATCTGTTTCCATGCATCCCCATAAGCTTTCCTCTGTACCTGGAATATGGTCCCTTCCCTTTCTCATCCCTTTAGAATTCTTATTTTCCTTCCACGGTTCAACTTGGACACCACTCACTCCACTAATGTCTTTTTCGACTAGCCTGGATGTTTAGTCCCCCTCTTCTTTCAAAATGCCTCATATACTTATTTAACTGCATGCATATTATATCCCTTCAGTAGAATTATTTAGAATCATAGGATCAGAGACCTAGAGGCTGTTGATTAACTGCTGATTAGCAGCAGAGTCGATCAGAGTCTACTTCAATTCTGGTCCCAGCTCAGTTAGTATCTAGCTGAATGAATTTGGTCAACTCATTTCATCTCCACTGTTTTTCAATTTCTGTGTCTGCAAAATAAATAAGCAAAGATCATAATACTTGCTTTGCCTCCTTAACATGATACTTTCTTTTATGATAAACCAGTAAGCTAATGTATGTGGAAATATTTTGAAAATTGGAAAATACTAGACAAATAAACTGATGCAGATCACAATCTCTTAATTGCAATTTAAGTGATGCTCTTTGAGAGTCAGTTTTCCCCCACTCGCCCCCAATTATCTCTTGCAGTCAACCTGGGGACATGTATGTCCAAATTTAGCCCAGACAAAATACATAACATTCATTACTGGGCCCATTCTTTTTTTTTCTTTTTGGAGGGGGGAAAGGCAGGGCAATCAAGGTTAAGTGACTTGCCCAATATCACATGGCTAGTGTGTTAAGTTTCTGAGTCTGGATTTGAACTCAGGTCCTCCTGATTCTAGGGCTGGTACTCTATTCACTGCGCCACCTACCTGCCCCTACTGGGCCCTTTCTTAAACCCTTTCTAGCTTGGCAGGACTTGCTAGAGCTTTATGTCTGCTGGCATAGCTTTCAAAACTTTGGTAAGGTAGAACGCTAGTGGAGGAAGATTTGAAATGATGACAAATTTGATCCATTCTGGGTTCAATTCAGTTCAAATTAATAAACATTTATAAAAGTGCCTACATGTGTCACATGATGCTAAGTGCTGGGGATACAAAAAGAGAAAAAACACAGTTCCTGCTCTCAAGGACTTTACAGTGGAAAGGGGAGACAGAAAATGCAAACAAGTGCAAACAAAGCAGGCTATATCAGCATACCTCAGAGACACTGCAGGTTCCAGACCTCTGCAAAAGAGTGAATATTGCAGTAAAGCAAGTCACACACATTTTTTTTTGGTTTTTCAGTGCATATAAAATTATATTTCCCCTATGCTATAATCTATTAAGTGTGTCTAAAAAATATACATACTTTAATTTAAAAAATACTTTATTGCTAAAAATAATAACCATTACTTGAGCCTTCAGGCAAGTCATAATCTTTGTTGCCAGAGAATCTTGCCTCGATGTTGATGGCTGCTGACTGATCAGGGTGCTGGTTGCTGAAGGCTGGGGTGGCTGTGGAAATTTCTTAAAATAAGACAATACTGGGGGTGGCTAGGTGGTAAAGTGAAAAAAGTACTAGGAGTCGGGCAGACCTGAGTTCAAATCTGTCCTCAGACACTTAATATTTACTAAATTTTACTACTTAATATTTACTGTGTGACCTTAGTGGAATGGGTGGTGTCCAAGTTGAACCTTGGAAGGAAAATAAGAATTCTAAAGGGATGAGAAAGGGAAGGGACCATATTCCAGGGACAGAGGAAAGCTTAGGGGATGCATGGAAACAGATGGAATGTTGATAAAATGATGAAATAGCCAATGAGGGCCTAGTCCTAAGAGCACTTTCAGGGGACTTAGCCCCAAATGCGAAAACAACAAAAAAAATTTTAAAAATAAGACAACAATGAAGTTTGCCATGTGGATTTACTTTTCCTTTCACATGAACACCTAGAGGCCATTGTAGGGTTACTTATTGGCCTAGTTTCAGTATCATGGTGTCTCAGGGAATAGAGGGGCTCAAGGAGAGGGAGAGAGACCTGGAATGGCTGGTGGTGGTGCAGTCAGAACACACACATAGCATTTAGAAATTATGTTCACCATCTTATATGGGTGTAGCACATGGCTCCCCAAAACAATTACAAGAGTAACATAAAAGATCACAGATAACCATAACAGATATAATAATAATGAAAAAGTTTTAAATGTTGTGAGAATTACCAAAATGTTACAGATACGATATGAGCAAATGCCGTTGGAAGAATGGTGCCAATAAGCTTGCTTGACTCAGGATTGTCACAAACCTTCAGTTTATAAAAAAAAAAATGCAATACCTGTGAAGTGCAATAAAGTGAAGCACACAAAATGAGGTATGCTTGTCTGCAGAAGAAAGAGGAAGTAATTAAAAGAGGGAGAGCTAATAGCCTGGACTCCTCTCAGCAATGCAAATGTAAGACAACGCCAAGGGGCTCATGATGGAGAGGGCTGTCCACATCCAGAAAAAGAACCACAGAATCTGACTCTCTCTCTCTCTCTCTCTCTCTCTCTCTCTCTCTCTCTCTCTCTCGTTTTGCTTTGTCTTGTTCCTTCTTTCTCATTGTTCATTCCATTGGTTATAATCCTTCTTTACAACGTGACTAATGCTTAGTGTGAAGGTATTTGTAGAACCTCTATCAGACTGCATGCTACCTTGGGAGGAAGGGGAGAAGAGAGGGAGGGGGAAAAAATCTGAAACTCAAGGGATTGTGGAACTGAATGTTGTTAACTAAAAGTAAATAAATGAATTTTTAAAAAAAAGAGGAAGAGCACTAAAATGAAGAGGGGTTAGGGAAGGTTTCCTGCAGAAAGTGGGATTTTAGGGGGAACTTAAAGAAAGACAGGGAGGTCAGTACTCATAGTGGACGTTTTGGATTCCTTGCTCCTCTTCCCTTTCTGATGATGGTTGTTGACTTGGTTCTGTGCTCTTCCGTCTGGATGTTCTTTTCTTTGGTCAATTTCTTGACCCCTCATAAGCTGCCTCCTTCTTATGCATCCTTGGAGCAATTCTCCGGTCTTCAGCTATGCTGCAAAGAGCTCTGGATTTGGAGTCAAAGGACCTTGGTTTGAGTCAGAACTGGGGTATGTAGTATGTGTAAGATTCTGGACAAGTCACTTTACCTATTTGAACCTCAGTTTCCAAGCCTGGTAAATAGGAATCCTATATCACAGAGCTGTTATAAGGATCACATCAGTTAGTGTTTATTAGATGTTCATTTCAAAACCAAAATATTGTTACCTGGCTGCCACTCCCCTATGCATGTTGTTTCCTCCTATTATACTGTAAGTTCTTTGAAGATGGGAACTGCCTTTGCTTTTGTTTTTGTATTTCTAGTATTAGCAGGGCTTGGAATTTAGTTAATGCTTTTTCATTCATTCATTCATCATAATCTTTTCCTATGTTTAGGCAAAATTGGCCTAAATTTGTATCCCTAGCACTTAGTAGAGCTTGAAATATAGTAAATATTTTTTCATTCTTTCATTCATTCTTCATTCATTCATCATTGCCTTTTTCCATGTTCAGCCCAAAGTTGGTTCAGGGAGCCTTGTTTGTCCTTCTACTTTCCCTGGAGCTGATTTCTGTGTGTTACGTATTCCTGGTACAAGTTTCTATTATGCCTCATCAAAAGCAGATAGGAAATGGACTGATCAAAGGTTTCAATTTCTGTGGCACAAATGTGAAGACAAGCAGTCTAGTCCATCATGAATGACTTGTGTTTTTAAAATAATTCAAACACCCTTAGAGAGAAAATTTCTTTAAAAAAAAAGAGTGACTCAGCCAATAGTGTTTAGCAAATCCTCTGCATTGCTGGTCTGCTGTTTAACCTCAACAACCAACTATCTGCTGCTTTCATTGGTCTGAAATGGCTGCCAGTGGGATAACAGCCCAATGTAAACATGAGATTTAACTCTATAAGTGGAGGAGGCATTGACATAATAGAGAATGTAGAGACAGAAGCTGTTGACAAGAGCAGGAATGTTCAATTGAGGTTCAAAGTCCATTTGCATCAGCTAGTAGGGAATCACATAGCTGAAGCCAAACTTGGCTTGCCTTCTCTGAGGTTTCCTGCCAAGAAAACAAGAAGCAAACATTAGGAAATTAAAACTTTGCTTCATAGCAATGATGATTCTTGGCATATCTGATCAATGAAATTACAGAGCTTAAAAAAAACAGATTAAAAAATGGAACTTTATCTTAGAATCTGGATTTGATTTTTAACAAAATCTAATACCAAAATACATGTGGCTTAAAATCATCTAAGTTAAAAACATCTTAAAAAACAGGAACTAGGGTTCAAATGTTCAACAGACCTCTAAATTTAAAGAGACATCATTGAGTGGTTGCCTGATGAGAACTGGATCAACACT
The DNA here is from genome assembly GCA_028646515.1 of Pseudochirops corinnae. Taxonomy (NCBI): domain Eukaryota; kingdom Metazoa; phylum Chordata; class Mammalia; order Diprotodontia; family Pseudocheiridae; genus Pseudochirops; species Pseudochirops corinnae. The sequence continues at coordinate 157,975,509 of CM053587.1, read as the reverse complement.
AATGGTGAATTCCAAACCCAGCTCTGCTGCTGATCTCCTTCATACTGACCAAAATAAATTTTCCATGTTTTCCAAAGACCCTCTACCTCAACCTCCCTGTTTTACAAATAAAGAAAATGAGGCCCAGGGAGTATAAATGGCATTCTCAGAGTTGCACAGGTAGTAAATGTCAAAGAGGGATTTGAACCCAAGTGGTCTGACTCCCAAATCAGTTTGTTCTTTCCATTGTGGTTAACACTCCTAGCCACCTTTAATTAATTAATTTGGGGGGAGGATGTAGTTAACTTTATTTTTAAAAATAAGATTTTATTGATATCTTTTGTTTCTTTTATCAACATTGCTGTCCTAAGTATCCCTCTCCATCCCTCTTCCAAAAAGTTGCCCCTTATAACAAATAGTATTTTTAGAGAGGAAAAAACATCAGCACAACTGATCAGTATATTGAAAAGTAACGTATAACGCTATCGTTCTCTTTCATGTCTGGTTTTGCTTTTTTTTCCCAGGAATCACTCATTGGTTACAACCCTTCTATACAACCAGACTATTGTACAATGTGAAAGTATTTGCAGATCCTATACATGATCACACGCCACCATGGGGGGGAAGGGAGGGGAGAAAATCTGAAACTCAAGTGAATGTGGATCTGAATCTCGTAAATTAAAAGTAAATAAACAAGTCATTCAAAAAAAAAAAGAAGAAAAATAATATATAACACTTGTGGCCCTCCCTCCTCCACGAAGAGGTGGGTTGAGAGTGTCCTGTCATCTCTCTTCATTCAAGTCCTGCTGAATCTTTATAATTTTATTACATTCTTTTTTTTTTTTTTTTTTTTGGTGTGTAGTTGCTCTTTCCATTTACGTTTTTGCAATTATTTTGTATATTGTTTTTTTGGAAATCTGTAATTATTGTGTTACTTTCTATCATTTTGTAGTTCAGATAACGTTTTCTTTATGAATTTGGATGCTAAGGCATTTAGAGTGTATGTGTTTATTTCTGATATTAGCTTGTCTATGATATTAGTTTATCTTTCAGAATAATAATTTTTATCCATTTTAAATTTTTGAATGTTTGCTTTTGCTGTGTCAGGTCATGCTGATCACAACTCTTGCTTTTTTTGGATTTACTTTTCCATCCCATCAGTTTTACTTCGTATATGTCTTTGTTTTGGTAAATGTGTGGTTTTTTTAAGCATCCAGTTGTAGGGGTTTGCTTTCTTATCCATTCTATTTCTCTTTTTTTGTTTTATTGGATTATTTAATCTGCTTGGATTTAAAATCATGAGTTAGGTTTATATTTCACTCTGTCTCTAATACTGATTTTTTTTTTTAGTTATGATTTTTCCATCTCTTCTTCTAAAAGTACAATACTATGTTCTTTCAGTCATTTTACCTTGATTTTTTTTAAAGGTGGCCTTGTTCACACTGGCTCACTAATCCATTCCTCTTGTTTGTTACCCTTATTCCTTTGGGGTATTGCGTATTAGTTCCTTTTTGTCTCCTGATTTCATTTGGTTATACTCTTGCCTTCCTTTTCCATTCTCAGTCAAGTAGATTCCGTCTTTCTCTCCTCCCTTTCAACTGCTCCTGTTCATTAGATTTTTATTTAATTCTCTGTGCCCCTTTCCAAAGACAATCTCATTCCCTTCATTATTCACCCTCTTTCTGCCTACCCCAAACCCTCACTCTGATTCATAATCCCTATAATTCTCTGGACTCTGTTTTTCTCTATATTCCTCATGCAATCAAAGTTTTCAAGGTGAATATTTTAGGCTTTCTCTCCTCTAGGCAATTTCTTTCACTGCCTTGTAGACCTTGCCCCGTGGATTCCTTTTCTCATTAACCTTAATTCCCAGAACAATATTAATTATTGTAGGTGTCAGAGAGGGCACTGCCCCATGGTAGGTCCTCTTTCCCACCATGTCCCTGATTATCTAGCCTTCACTTTGTTGCCTTTCCCCACTCCCCACCCCCATTTGCCTCAAAATATCTTTCCTGGGCTCATCTCCCACTGCCACAGTTGCCACTTGTTCCCAAGAGTTCCAACTCCCCTCTCTTCCCATGTACAACCAAGTAGACTTTTCAAGCACTAAATCTCCCAGGCCACAGTCAAGCTCTTCATCTCCCTTCATAGACCATCTCTCTTCATCCATAGGAGCATTCATCAGTGGAACATCCTCCTACCATCAAAGCAAAGCCCCTTCTTCCCCCTCCCCCTTTTCATTCCTTTCCACTTCCTTATTACCTACTCTCTTTAGGCTCATCTCTTTCTGAAAATAGAGGTCACCTTCCCCTTATTGCTAGCCAGCTCTTGATTTGACCCTGTTGCATCACATATTCTTCTCTATCCCCACCCCACCTCCACCCTTCTCCCTCCCTTTTCAGTACCCTCCATGTATAATGTGGTCTCACCTATAGGTATGGTATCACCAGGTTCTGTTGATTATGCTACATGCCCACTTCTTTATAGTTATTTCCATCAGACTTGTGCCTTCACTCTTGTCTCCTAGTGTACTTTTAGAAAGAAGTTTCTTAATGGTCTCCCTGCTGTCACTGTTATTATTGGCTGCTGCATTTTTTTCTACTACCATTTGGGGTATTCAAGAAGCATATAATCTCTTCAGTTCTGTTTTTTTTTTTCCTAAAAATGTTTCAAACACATTTTTTAGTATTGAAGTTCATCTTTTTCAAGTATGGTTAAACTCAGATTTTCGGGGCAGGACACCCTGACCTGCATCCTGAGTTCCATTGCTTTTCTGAACACATTATTCCATTCCCTCCTATATTTTTATTGTATGCAGAATAGTCTTGCTTTATTTGAAATAGCCTTCCTTTGTATTGGAAGATCTTTCTTCCAATCATGTAGTTAGGTAGTACAGTGGATAGAGTGTTGAGAAAGCACAAGGTTTGGATTCAGGAAGACCTGAGTTCAAATTCAGTCTCAGATACTTACTTGCTGTGTGGTCTTGGTCAAGTTACTTAATCTCTATTTGCCTCAGTTTCCTCAATAGTAAAATCACAGAGTGGTTGTGAGAATCAAATTAGATAATATTTGTGAATTGTTTAGCGCCTGGCATATACTAGGTGCTATATAAATGCTTTTTCTTTTCCCCAGATCATGTGTAGCACTTGTTTCTGAGATGAATTGTTAAATTTAATGTATCCTACAATTTGTAGCCTTGTTCATTTGTTTATTTTTCTGGAAGTTATCATTAAATTCCTGGAATTGGCATTTCATTTTCTTTGTTCAGAAGTTCTAGGAAGTTCTCTGCTATTATTTTCTGCATTAAGGTGTTAAGTTGTTTTTGATGTTATTGTTCTGTCCTGTTGTGTTCTGGGAGATCTATGGTCCTTAGGTTGTCTTTACAATCCTGTCTTTGAGAGCAGTATGTTTTGCTTACGCAGTGAGCATATTTTCCTTTAATGTTACTGATTTAAGCTTCTCTTCTCCTAGACTGTCTTTTATTTCTGTACATTTGCATTCCTAGTCTATTGTTCTGTCTTTTATTTCACTGGTGAAACTTGCCATTGCAGATTACAGTTTTTCTATTCTGCCTGTTATTTTTGCTGTGCAAGTCTATACATTCTGCTCTCATTTCTCTTTTAAACCACTCAGGAACAGCATGTTGTGGTTCCATGTCCTCTTCACATTCCACAGGTTCCTCTGTCTCATCAAATGTTCAATCATTTTCCTTTGTTTTGAAGTATTTATAGATGTTTAGACTTGTTTACTAAATCTGAAGGCTGTATTTCCTTCCTTTGTTAATGTTTTCTCTCTCACTTTATTTGCTTATGTTTGTGGTCTCTGAATTTTCTTTTTCCTGAGATCTTTAGAAATTCCGGTCTTTTTTCCCCTCCTGACAATCCTCTATTCACTTTCTTACTTTGTCCCCTCTGATGATGATTTCTTTGGGAGCCAGATCTCAAAATATCTTAATCTCCTCCTAAACTGGGCAATTCATGAATCAACGGTATAGGTTTCTGCCCCAAGTGATTTTTGAATGGTCAGAACTGGCCTCAGCTAGATGCTGTGTTCTTTCCCTCATGCTTTTTGGAATGCTACACAGGCAGCAATCCCACCAATCTCCTCCCACTTCTCATCTCCCCCATCCCCCTGCCACTGTACAAACGGTCCTGCCCTGATATCTTATATTGATCTCTCTGTCCCTTGTTCTCTGGCTTGGCACTGACAGTTCAGACAGCTTCCATGCTGATACTATGAGGTTTTCTGCCTTTATACAAGCAGCTGTGCTAATGCTATGAGTCTTTCTGCTTCCACATTGGTAGTTCAGCTGCTACACTAGTCTTCTGGAGTTGTCTAGTACTAGCAGTTTAGAGCTTTGCAGCACTGGTATGAGGGGTTGTGGCTGCTTGCTGTCTGTCCCAACCATTCAAACTCCCCCATTCTCAGGGGAAGTAGAAAGATGGGACTACTACATGGGTTGGGTTTTGTTGTAAGCCTGTCAGGTTCTTGGGTCTGCTAGTGCAGCCTTGCTGTAGGTAGCATGAAAGATGGGGAAAAGTGCTGAGTGATCTCAGGGTCTGTGAATGTCAGTTTGGAGATTGTAAAATTTTATTTAACCCTTTTTTTTGTTTTTGGATTTTGGGTGTCCTAGACCACAGAGATAGCTGAAGTTGCTTTATTTTTGACAGATAATTTCTGTTTTGAAGAGATTTGAGTGGTCATTAGGGAAAAAGATAATGTCTAGTACTTTATTTTGTTGCTTACATGGTCCAGAAGATATATGTCCCTTTATTTTTAAAGAACAAAATGAAGATGACTGCTTCTAATGATATTTTGAAGGTAATTTTTTATATTGTCTAAATGTTCTGAGGAAAATGGATTTTATTAATCTACTGTGCAAGATTTGGAGGTATTTTTAGACCAGACAGAAGCAATAATTTAGAATTATATGATAGTAAATCACAATTTTCTCAAAAACAGGTATTAGAAAATACATTTGAGTACAATTATTAAAATAATTGTATAAAGAAGTCCATTTATTTGAAGTATTTTTATGTCTTTTCCTTTATCTTTTCCTTTTAAAAAAAAAGTCTTTATGTATTTTGTTCCAGCATGCATAAAGCAGTGGTTTTATCATGAGGGAGGTTGAGACCTCAAAAGAATTCTTTGAAGAGTTCTGAGGAGTGTGGAGGCCAGAGTTGCAAACTTTAAACAGCTGTCTGGTGGGGCCAGAAGGGGAAATTGCATGTTACATAAAGGGGGGATAGTATGTTTACTCTACTTTCTTGGTCCCCATCTGCCTTCCCTCTTTCCTTAGCTTTAACATCTCTTCCCTCTAAGATGATCTGTGGCCCTTGTAGCACCTTCAGAGAGACTATATTATGGAAAAAGTCTGGGGCATAAAGATTAGTATAAGGATTATTGAAATTGACATAGTGGATACATCTGACAGCTGGAGCTAGGTATAACTCTGGACTTAAGCCAGCATCGCTATGAATACAGTTTTAAAATGTTGCAGCTGAAAAGTACAGTACATTACTGGAAGAAAAAGAATGTCTCTGTATCAGAAAAAAAATATAAGCAAATGATCTTGATTCTAAAATTACTTGGTTTACATAGATGTTAGGTTTTGTAAGTGAAAATTTTGGTAATTAGCTTATATCCATTATTCAGAAATATTTAACTGTTCACAGTATCTAATATGGAACCTTGCAGTTGAATACTAAATCTGAATAAGATTTAGTTTTTTCCTTCCGTATGACTTTCAAATTAAACCACAAATAGACATTTTTACTTTTTTTACTTCAGCAGTGTCTCTTCAATTTATTTCCTCCTTTTAAGACCCATTTGGGAAAGGTTTGGGGTCATTAAAGATTTGTAATTTCCTAAAGGCATTCTGTCTTATTCCCTTCCTGTTTAATTGTGTGTCCAACTCATCCATTTGAACCATCTGTTCCAGACACAGATATATGTATTTGTATATACTGATGGATAAGATCTATAAGTTGTCTGTCTAGCTACATGTTAGAACAGATCATTTTTCATCCACTTGACTTCTCCTGTGTGGATGTTAATCCAAACCCTTTTGAGTGGTTATAAATCTTTTCTGGAATGCTCTGCAGTGTTTCAGGATTTCAAGCAATAGGGACAATGCTACCCACAGACATTAACATCTAGAGGACTTTACCATCCACAGAAAATCCCTTTAATGACTCCAGACTTCTCCCCAAAACAAACTCCATTTAAAAAATAATAACATGTTCCCATTGTTGATAATTGAACTGCAAGATATGGAACACTCTTGTCTCTTGAGGAAGTAAAAATAAATTTCATGTGGAAGGCAATGGAGACATAGTGTGTATTATGAGCAGGGTGTATCATATAAGAAATAAGGAACTTTGAAGAACTGGAAGGGAAAATATATGATAAAAGGACTGGTCATGTGGTGAAAGTGAATGGTAACACAGGGGAACAACCTGAGTGTTCCACTGGCATCCATCCTGTCAATGAAAGGAGCAAGAAGGTCCCCTAGTACATTGGCTACATCTCCAACAGTAAACTTTTGAGAAAACATGAACAAGAATGGTGCAAGATGGTCAGCCATAGATGGGTTGCAAGCTCTGTCACTAGGGGAAAACACCAAATTGATGACTTGACATAGTCATTTGATTATTCCATTCCCATGCCAGCACATTACTTAACTCCATAATTATTTCTGCCTGGATGACACCAATGGATGACTGGATGATCTAATACAATCCAACTCATGTTGATTAACTAATTAAAAGACAAAATGAAAAACAATAGTCCTTGAGCAAAATAATTTTATATTCTATTCAAATAATAACTGAAATTTATATAACACTTTATAGAATTGCTCTGCATGTACATCTTCATTTGATACTGTTCTCATGGCTTTTTAGTTGCCCGACTCACCTCCACTCTCTTCCTGCTCTATTCCAAACTACCCCCTGATCTGGAGTAGTCATCATCAAGTATGGCTGTGATGATGCCACTTTGCTGTTCATTAACCTTTATGACAGCTCATTTACTTCTGAATAAAGTCCTAGTATTTCAGTCTTGCATTCTCTGAATTCAGTGTACCTTTTCTGCCTTATCTTCTACTTATCTTCAGCTGTGTTCCTCCCACTTCCTGTCTCTTGAAAAATTCTATCCATCATTCAAAACCCCCCTCAAATTAAAACCCCTTGATGAATAATCCTTCCTTCACCCACCTCTCCCAGAAATAATCTTTCCTTCTTACCTCCCATAACTCGAAGTGATTGTACATCCTATCACATCACAATGTAGTTAAGAATTGTGCCAACCTGATGTCCTTGTTTCAATTATAAGCTTCTTGAGGGCAGGGACCATTTGTTCTTCATTTTTGTATGCTCCTGGTCTGGATGAATAAATGTTTGTTGAATGAGTGAATAAATTTCATAATGCCTCAGATATGGAAACTTCTACTACAGATACGTTGCAATTTTATAGTAGAAATGGGAAATTTCTATCTTTGTCAGGAAAAAGAAATCAAGTTCCTTTTTAAAAATTTTATTACTAAATTATTACTAATGGTATCAGTTAACTTCTTTTATAGGTGCAAGGTCTTAGCTTTGAAAGACTAAAACAAAAATCTTAACCCAGTGGAAAAATCTCTCAAATGGTCTCTATTCTCAAAGGACCAATATGCAAATCATTGAATGTATTTCTAAATCACATCCTAAAATAGCTTGCAGCTTTTTTACAACTATGTCTCTCTTAAGTCTTCTCTCCCTCAAGTGAAATATCCCCATTATTTTCATTTGTTCCTCTGTATGATATGGCTTTGAATTCCTTTACCATGCTGGTCATCTTCCTCTCTCGACATGTTCAGATTGTCCATATTCCTCTCAAGGTGTAACACTAAGAACTGTGATAATGGTAATAAACAAGAATTAAGTGCCTACTGTGTGCCAGGTACTCTTCTAAGCACTTTACAAATATTAGTGAATATTTTGCCCAATGATTGATCTAGGATCACAAAGTAAATGAGTCAACAGTATAGTGTTTTACAAGAAAATGTGGATTTACCACTCTGCTCAGAATTGGTGAAGTTGTTATTAGAAGCATCTACTTTAGGTCTGGAAAGAAATGGGAAGAATCTAGAGGGGAACAATGGCCATTATTATTTTAGACCTAAAGAAAATGAGACCTTCAAGCAAAAGTCAAAGGATATAGTATGAATAAATAAAACTGCAGGGAATAGCACAGCATTCACATCCACCGTTGAGCACCAAATCATTTTAATACAGAACCAAAATTCTATTTTACAGTCTTTGCCTTCCCCTCTTCTTAACTTCCCTATTACTGACAAGAGTACCACCCTGTTCCCTTTTACCTAGGCTCTCTATGTAGGTGCCGTCCTCAGCTCTTCACTTTCCATCCCTCTCTGCATATCCAAATCACTTGGCAAGTCCTGTTGATTCTACTTCCCTGACATCATTAATTTTGTCCTCTTCTCTTCTCTGACAGTGCCACCCCCTTAGTATGGCCCTCATCACCCTGTGTCTGGACTATTGCAATAACCTCATGCTTGGTCTTCCTGCCTCCAATCTTTCACCATGTTGATACACCCTACATGCAAGCTGTCAAATTGGTCTTTCAAAAGAGCAAATCAAACCTGCTATTCAATAAACTTCAGTGACTCCCTGTTGCCTCCAGGATCAAATATAAAAATCTCAGTTTGACAAAGTTCTTCATAAACTCTCCTGTTCCTTTTTAGGCTTACCTTACTCTCATCCATATATTCTCTGATCCAGTGTCATGGCCTCCTTTCTGTTCTTGGAACAAGATGCTTCTTGTTCTGTTTATTTTCCCTCACTGTCCAGCCATACCTGGAATTCACTTCTTCACTTCTCTTGACTTCCTTCAGTTGTCAGTTAAAATTCCACCTTCTAGGGGGGCAGCTAGGTGGCACAGTGAATAGAGCACCAGCCCTGGAATCAGGAGGACCTGAGTTCAAATCCAGCCTCAGACACTTTAACACAAAAACTAGCCGTGTGACCTTGGGCAAGTCACTTAACCCCAACTGCCCTCCAAAAAAGGCAAAAAAAAAAAATTTAAAATTCTACCTTCTGGGTGAAGCCTTTCCCAATCTCCTTTAATATAGTGCCTTCCTTCTGATGATTATCTCTGATTTATTTTATATATAGCTTTACATAGTTGTTGACATGTTGCCTCCACCATTAGATTATGAGCTCTTTGAGAGTAAGGCCCTTTCTTTGTATCCTGAACGTTTACCACAGTACCTGGTATACTGGCACATACATACTTTCTGATTTGTTGACTGGACTATTTAATTGGTCTTCAAGCATTTGCTTTGTCTATCAGTTCAACTAAGGGGGAAAAAAACTTAGGGCTATTTTTAAAAGAATCTTTAAGGGGCACCTAAGTGGCACAGTGGATAGAGCCCTGGCCCTGGAGTCAGGAGGACCTTTGTTCAAATCCAGCCTCAGAAATTTACTAGCCATGTGACCCTGGGCAAGTCACTCAATTCTGATTGACTCAGAAATAAATAAATAAAATGATCTTTACTAAGTAACTAAGGGAAGAATAAACAAATTAAATACACAAGCATGGAATTGATAAATTTTCTGGGAATTAATATCCTAAGAAAATTCTAATCTTGGCTGGCATAATTTAAATTCATTTACTCTCCTTGGGACAATGTAAAATGGACTTAGTAACACATTACTTTTCATGAAGAGTGGAATATAGTGATTTATGAACCTTAAGGCACCATAAGAATGTGAATTATGGCAATAATAGTAGGAATATTACCTATGGTTTCATTGACATAGGAAAGCTCTAGACAAAGAAACTACCTCTAACATGGCAGCTTAGCTTCTTGTCTGTAATCTCTAATTTTAGAAAGTTGCCTGAGACACTGAAAGGTGTCCAGGATCACACAGCTAACATGTGTCAGAAGGTGAACTTAGACCCAGTTCTGTCAAGCTCCAACCCCATTTCTCTATTCATTCTGCCACATTGCCTCTCCTCAAATAAAATTAAAAACAACTCCAATTTATATGGTGCTTTAAGGTGTATATATCGTTTTATTCTCTCCTATCCCTATTACCTATTTTGACCCTGTCTGGGAGCCTCTCTTTCTAGAAGATGTACCTTTTCTATCTGGCCCCAAAGAATCTTTGTCTAGGCTTTCAGACATCCTGAATTAACCTATTTTCTAGAGGTTTTTATAACTGGTACCCCTAGAGGACTTGGTATTGCTCTTGGCCCATTTCCATGTATGGAATATAACCTGGAATATACTCACAGGTTAACAATACGCACTCACAAGTTAACTGATTCTACCCTTAAGTAATATACTCAAAAGTTAAACTATTCTCACAAGTTAACTGGTTCTACCCTTAGGTAAAGGTAGGCTTATTTACCCCTGGTTCCAACTTGCCTCTAAACCTGGCTTTATTATATGGCCATTCACTGTTCACCCTTGAGTCTACCTCTAGCAAGATTCCCCTTCTCCCCTCACTTAAACATGAGCTACCATTTTCCGAGATTCACCAGGATGGTTTCTAATACCTCCTGAAGTGTTCCTTGCTCCTTCAGAAGTCTGCTCTTTGGCCTCTTAGATTATTATCACTTGGGGTTTTCCACACATCACTGGTCATCAGTTCTTAGGAAATAGCTCCAGGAGCTCAGGCAACTCCGTTTTATAGGTAACTGGCCTGATGTCCTCCTTTCTTCTAACAAGTCCCTAGTTCTACTGTGGGATCTTTGAGTACCACCTAGGAGTATTTCCTAATATATAGGATCAGCTTCATGAAGAGAACAGAAAGGGGGAGAAAGATAAAGGGACTTTTTAAATAAAACCTTCTGCTAAGTGTTCTGGATTTCACCTTTGCAAGAATTAGACTCTAATAGATAACAACGACATAACTCTTCAGTGTAAATTCCTTTACTTATATATTTATTCCTTTACTTAACTGTATTGAGGTTTGTTATATAGTTACCCAGAAAGTCTTTTGTTTAGAAGGCATTTATTATATTATGTTTTGATCTTATACATTCATCACCCAATATGTATATCCTAAGGCTTTGGCAAGGAGTACATTTGATACCAACAAAGTTAACAAAGTAAGACCATTTAACAATATTAAAATGTTTGCTCTTTGGAAAGAGCAAAATAGAAAGGGTTTCTAAATAAGGGAAACAACAAATAAGTTTTATAAATGGATGAAAAACTCATATGATTCTTGAAAAGGTAAAAAAGGTTGAGCTACTCTTTAGAGTAGCGGTTCTCAACCTGTGGGTTATATTCAATTTGTAACAATGAAAATACATCCTGCATATCAGATATTTATATTACATTTCATAAAAGTAGCAAAATTATAGTTATGAAGTAGCAAAGAAAATAACTTAAGGTTGGGGGTCACCACAACATGAGAAACTATATTAAAGGGTCGCGGCATTAGGAGGGTTGAGAACCACTGCTATAGAATATATGATGTTTAACATAATGATAATAATAGCTAACAAGTGCAAATATTAAAAAGAAAAATAGTCTCTGCTCTCAAGAAACATGCAATCTAAGGAGGAAGACAACACAAAAGGAAGCTGAAAAGCAGGGAGAAGGAAAAGGAAGCTGTTCAGCTTAAGGGCATGATACAAAGGAATACAGCATCACAGGATCATAGATTTCTTGGACTGAACCTTAGAGAATGCCAGGTCTAAGCCCATCATTTTACATATGAGGAAACTGAGGCACAAAGAGGTTAAATGATATTCCCAGGGTCAATCAGAAAGTGTCAGAGGTGGGATTTGAACCCAAACCGAATGGAGTCTTTCAGACTCTGAGTCCAGTGTTCTGTCTATGGCACATTGCCTCTCAAAATAAGTAATTGAATTCTAGAGAGGTTAAGTAACTTGCCTATTAGGTTCTACAGGTAATGGTTGAGGGAAGATTTGGATTGAGGTCATCTGACAGAAAGTCTAGCACTCCTTTCTGTATCACACTTCTTACCCAAATGGGTCATTTCCCCCCTTCACTGCTTCCCATGTTTGAATGAAGTTAAAAAATAGTGTCATGATCACTGGTTTTCTCATCACCTAATTGTTAAGCAATAGGACTTGTGAGAATTTTTTTTTGATTGTGGAAAGTTGAACCATTGATGTGTTCTCTCTGCCTATGTGTTTTAGCTCTGAGGAGAGCAGAGAACACAGTGCCTAGCCATGTTGTAAGTAATTAACAATTGTTTGTTGATTGGTTGATTGATTGAAAGAGCAGATCATCTCCCAGTCCTCAGGAGCCAAGTCAGTAGTTTAAACAGTAGTGGCATATATTATAAATAACTCTATGCTTCACACCAGGGAAAGACTTTGAGGTAGATTCAGTCATCTCAGGAATATTTGCACTAATGGACAAAAGCTTTCATATACATAAGATGACAAATACTTTCCTTTCCTCCTTCATCATGTGGTTCCCATCCTGCCAGCAAGGCAAACATACAAAGACTGGGCCACCAGGGTAAACATTTTATTTTTTTTGGAGTTTCTCAGATTTAAAATCCTAAGGGCAACATTTATTTCTTTCAAAGGTATGACTCTGATCTCTAGAATTTCTTTGAAATATGGCTGTAAAATAATGAATACACCTTGTTACTTATAAGCCATATCTGGTATTGTCAAACTTTTAACCACAGAGCTGAAGAAATTTCTATATGGGGTTTATTTATTGGAGATAGAATGAGGCTGTATGTAGTCTAGAGGTGATCTCACAGAACCCTTCCAGCCCTAGTATTCGATGTACCTATAAGTCTGAGTAGCTATTGGACCACAGAATTTTAGAGCTAAAAGGAACCTTTGAGGGTTTTTTGGTGCAGCCCACTCATTTTGCCCAGGTTACAAAGATTTTGGGTCCAGTGGGCTGGTTCAGAATTGTGACGCTGGAAAAATTTATCATCATTGCATCATGTTTTGAATGACAAATACATGTTAATGGGTCACCTAGAAGAATTACATTTTATTGGGGGACCAAATCAATCAGTTGATAAATATTTAGTATTTATTGCTTATCATTTTCTGGGCTCTATGCTTGAAATACAGACATAAAAATGAGACAATCCTTACCTCCAAAGAGCTTGTATTCTGCTGGGGGGGGGGGGGGGAATGGAAAGTATCTTGTTGCACCCATTTAGTCCAAAGTAAACAACATAGCAACTGATAGATCACACAGCCCCCTAGCACAAATCTTAGTCCTTTACCCAAAGCAGGCTAACTGGTCAAGGGAATTTGGGGCAATATGACCAGATGGTGTTGCTTTTGGGTGCTCCTACAGAAGGGCAGCTAGGTTGCACAGTGGTTTTAGAACACTGGATCTGGAATCAGGAGGACCTGAATTCAAATCCAACCTCAGTAACTTGCTACTTATGTGACCCTGTGTAAGTCACTTAACCATTTGTCTCAGGTTCTCATCTGTAAAGTAAGCAGGAGAAGGAAATGACAAACTGATCCAGTATCTTTGCCAAGAAAACCCCTCCAAAATGGGCTCATGAAGAATTGAACACAACTGAAAGAACTGAGCAACAACATCAGTTATATAGAGAGAGGCTCCCTGTGGTTTACTGTGACTTACGGATATCTTACATGCCTCATATGCACTGAATAATGAACTATTCTGATTCCTGTATTCCACAAGCATTTATTAAGCTTTTACTATGTGCCAAACACTGTGTTAGGTAAGGTGATCCAAAGACAAAAATAAGATAATCAGTTGATGCCCTAAATTACTCAACAAATTAAAGGATGTAGGGAAGAGGAGGAAACATTCTATTCTAAATTGTTGATGATGGAGAGGTTAGCTTTCTTCAGCATTTTGAAATGGATTTTATAGGGGGGACTCATACATTTTGTAATTTCATTCAACTTGAAGGCACTGTGTAGAGTGCAAAGGATTCTGGACTAGAAGTCTTAACTTAAGACATAATCTTGGTTTTGGTATGACTTAGCTGCGTGACCTTGAGCAAGTCACATGAGCTCTCCATATCTTAGTTTCCATATATGGCAACTTAGTTTCCTTATATGTGGCAGCTGGACTAGAAAGTCTCTTAGGTTCCTTTCAACTCTATTATTCTGTGATACATTGAGAACTTTCCTGGTCCTCAGTGCTTATGACTTAGCAAGCAAGCACTCTGAGTTAGTCTCTGAATTTGTTTTCATTTCTAATAGGGTTGAGTGAGAGTCAGAGATAGATCTGGGAATATTTTCACTTGGCAGCAAAAACAGTTGAATTGTGAGTGGAGTGGTACATGGAGTACTTTGGATGAAGACCACCAAGAAAGGCTACAACAAAATTCTCTCCTTTGGAAGTCCTAAAATCATGCCTTCTTTGGAGCCACCTGCCCAACCTCTGAACCCCAAATGGTGGAGAGCTATGAGGCAAAAGACAGGAGGGTGGTGGTCTCTGGACTGTTCCAGGTAGGAAGCAAACTACCTACCCCTAACCTCAAATCTTGGTGGCCTGGAGTCAAGCCCTAGTTACCTCATTCCAGTTAAAGTTCTAGTGAGAATCAAGTCCAAGGTTGTAATATATACCATCATCACAAAGCTTGTCATATGTATCCAATTATTTTTTTAGGCCTGGGAAGGCACTATTGTTAGAGCAAAAGATGTAAAAGCTCTCCTTAGGAAAGGAAGGGAAAATGTCAAGTAATTCTTTCTCAACCCTCCTCCTGTTCTTTATCATTAACAATGGAGCCAAGTTTCAAATGTACAAAAGTCAGCTAAGTTACTGACTCATTGATCAATGGTATTTGGTGACCAATGGAATTTAAAGGTACCTTAGAATTTTCGTGTTTATAAACTGCTTGTTAGCCTCCTTGCTGTGCCAGCAATATCACCTGAGTTGAATTAGTATAATTTAATAATAACCAATTATGGGGAGTTGGGATAAGCTTCTAAATTTAGATAAGTTAGTTATGAGATTTTCTTCATGTTTTTGTGATGACTGTTCTAATCTATTGCTTTGACTGTTATCAGAAGCATTTTTGGAAACTTTGGAGTTACTGGTTTTTAAAAATTCGTATCAGTCATTGAAGGACAGATGGTGCTGCTTTTGTTTCACTACATCAGCTTAGTCAGATACTTGCAATGTAGTATGTCTAACTTGAATGTGGTTACTGGATGTCCTGGTTTTTTTTCAGTTTTCCAGAATGATTTTGCTTTGCTCCCCTTCACTCATTCAACGTTGTAGAATATTGACCTACTTGCTAATCTCAAACGTGGCCTTCTATCTCTAGCTTCTGTGCCTATGCCTGGAATGCCCACTATCTCTTCATCTCTGTCTGTTAAAATCCTTGGCATCTTAAAACTAAGGTTAAATGGAGTGAGGGAGTGTGTAGGGGGGGGGGGTGTCCTGATGCTCTCTCCCAGCCCCCTATATTGCCTTTCATTTACTTTGGACAGATTTTGTATTTATTTATTTATCTAGCACTGTAGACTGTAAGCTCCTTGAGGTTAGGTACTATTTTTCTTTTTTTTTTTCTTTGTGCTCCCAAAGCCCATAATAGTTCCTGACATATCAAAATAAAAATAATAATAAATATTTATATGTCTCTCTGAGGCTTGTAAAACACTTTACATAAATTAATACATTTGATTTCTTATAATAATTTGTAAAAATAAGTACTACTTTTATCCCCATTTTGCAGATGAGGAGTGTGAGGCCAAGAGGACATAGGGTCATAGATCTAGTAAATGTCTACATTAGGATTTTTTTTTCTTTTTTTTTTTTAATTTTATTATAGTTTGCATCATTCATTTCCACAAGATTTTGAGTTACATATTTTCTCCCCCTCTTTCCCCCACCCACTGCCCAAAAACAGCCATCCCAGTGTGTCCCCCGTCCCCCAGTCTATTCTCTCCTATGTCACTTCT
>CM053587.1:157935165-157959112 GCA_028646515.1 Pseudochirops corinnae | reverse complement strand
TCATGGTTCTTCAGACCATGAATTTTTTTACAATCTCTGTGGGGCTCTGCTTCCAGAAGGGAAAGCTCTGTCCCAAATCGCTGGGGTCCTCCTGGCTGCCGTAGACTTCCGGCTGACTGGATAATGAAGACTACAAGACTGAGGCCCAAGACGACGATCCAGATCCAGGCCGCTCAACGCGAGAGCACTGGTCTGAAAACAATCGCTCAGTCCCCCTGCTTTTTGCAGGCCAAGGGCGGGAAGCTGCAATGCGGAGGTGGGTGCAAAACCTCCGCCTTTTGCTTTTCCGCTCTGGAGACCTTTCGGGCCTGACGGCCGCTTATCTCCCTTTCTCACATCCCCCCTTTAATCCTTCACCTGAGAGCTTTCTCTGTACCTCCCGCCCGGCCGCCCCCGGGGCACAGCCCCGGCTTCAGGCCAGGCTGATTTCAGTTCGCAGTGCTGATATGGTTCCTCGTAGCCGAGCTGACTTTAGTGGGAAGTATCTTTGTGTGCTTTTGAAGTTCTAGGATTGGTCCAGAGTCCTATTCCATAGGTATTTTGGGGTGGCTATGTGAGAGCTGCGATATATTGCTGCTGTTACGCCGCCATCTTGGCTCCGCCCCCCTACATTAGGATTTGAACTCAGATCTTTGTGACTCCAAGCCAAAAGTTGTATTTACTATGCCACTGGAGTTTGCCTCAAGTGAATAAATTGTTTATTATTATTATTATTGTTAATGGGTAGCATTTATATAGCATATATTTGCCAGGCACTATAAGCACTTTGCAAATATTATCTCATTCTTTTCTTACAACAACCCTGGGAGGTCGATGATATTATTTATTATGTTCATTTTACAATTGGAAGAAACTGAAGTGAAACAGAGATCAAATGACTTGCCCAGGGTCATGCAGCTCAGCTCGCTTATGTCTGAGGTCAAATTTGAATTCAGGTCTGCCTGATTCCAGGCCCACTGCTCTATCCAAGGCCACAGAGCTGCTTCTAAATAACTAAGTTCCATAAAAAAGGGTAAATGTGTCATTAAATTCAACTAGCACTTCCTAAGGGTCGGGTGTCATCCTTGGCTCCCCACTCTCCCTCACCTCCATAGTCAATAATTTGTCAAGTCTTGTTGATTTTATCTTTGCAGCATCTCTCTTATTCGACCTCTCCTCTCTTTGAACATGTGTATAGACCCATATCACCTCATGACTGGATGCTACCATAGCCTTCTGGTCTCCCTGCCTCAGTTCTTTCCCTACTCCAGGCTATTTCCCACCTAGTCACACTAATCTTCACGAAGTGTAGGTCTGATCATGTCACTTTGTTATTAACAATGGAGCCAAGTTTCGAATATGCAAAGTCAACTGAGCTAGACTCATCGGTCAGTGGGATTTGGTAACCAAGGGAATTCAAAACTACCTTAGAATTTTTGTGTTTATAAGCAGCTTGTTAGTGACTTAGCCTCACCTCCACCCCTGCTACCAATTCGGTAAATTCTAGTAGCTCTCTATCACCTCCAGGATCCTATATAAAATCTTCTACTTGGTGTTCAAAGCCCTTTATAACCTGGCTCTTTCTCTTTCTCCCATTACACTTCACTCCCTCTCCACCCACACCATGATCCATCGATACTGATCTCCTTGTTCTTCTTGCTGTAAGACTCTCCATCTCCAGACTGAGGGCATTTTCATTGACTGTCCCCCATGTGTAGAATACTCTTCCACCTCATCTCTCTCTCCTGGCTTCCCTGGCTTCCTTCAAGTTCTAGCTAAAGTTCCACATTGTGTGAAAAGCCTTTTTGGATCCCTCCTTGCTAGTGCCTTCCCTCTGCTGCTCATCTCCGATTTATTGTCTATGTTTTGTTTCTATATAGTTGTTTGCATTCTGTCACCCCTTTGTCCTGTGATTACTTTGTGGGCAGGGACTGCGTTTTTGCCTTTCTTGTATCCCTAGTGCTTAGCACAAATGCTTGTTGATTGACTGCCTGGCACTGGGCTGGCCCTGGGAATACAGACAAAAATGAAAGCAATTCCTGCCCCTCTAATAGTTTATTCTAATGGAGATAGGGTGATTGAAGCACCCCATCACCTTTTTTGTCCTCTAAGGCTCCTATTTTACCAGTTATCTATGGCGACGTGTTCCAGCCTGCTTACACAACAAATTATTCTCTCCATTTCCTTTAGATGTAATGTCTTTAATTCTCTGAAGATTGTTTAACAGGAGAATGTTGACGTGAGAAAGAACAGATTTTTGCAGTTCTGTAGATATTGGTACCAATGAGAATGCTATGTAGCTTCCTACCTACCTAAGTTCAGTTGATCTGGATCTCCCCCCCATCAAGCTGTGAGCCCAGCTCATTCTCCATTTTTGGCTTCTTCCTAAAACACCTATTTTAATGGATTAATTCAATGTAATTATTCTACTATTTATTGTAATCTGACCAATACTCCTTTTTCATCTGCTTAATTTTTTTTTATGGATAAATAGAGAAATCTGATGTTTCACTGAAGATTTGTAGTGGTTTAGGGGTTCAGAAAGTGCACATGATGTCCTTCACCAGTAGAAGAATTTGGAGGAATTTTTTTCATTTGGATCATAAGACATTTTGCATGGCATTAGGTCTTTTTGATGAATATATATCTCCTCTTTTAACACTTTGCTTGATGCCATTACTAATTAGATAGTTTAACAAAGTAATTGCTATAGTCATGCATTTTTGAGAATTTTGACACATATATATGAGACACTTCTTTTTGTACTTCTAAGTCAAGCATGTTTTTAACATCAGTAAATGCAGCAGAATTGAATATTCTGAACCCCTCAGTCAGCTGTGGGACCTAAAAGATCTGATCACCTCTTGCTATGTTCATAACTATTCTTATAAAGATTTTATAGAGGTGAAAAGAGACCTATGCATAGGCTGGTAGTTGCTAATGCTTCCCACATCCCTTCTCCTGCCTCCTAGTAGAAGGATCATTCATGGTCTTTTCAGTTTTTTTTGGAATATTCTCCTCTTAGACATTCTGAGAATCTAAATCACCAAAATCATTTTAAATATAATCATCCTTCAGAGAAGATGTATTTGCACATAAAAAAACACCATTATTGTACTGCATATTATTAGCTGTAGTTTGTTCTCTCGTTCACTCCTTAAACGTTTGCGTTTTGGCTTCCTGATGTATCATTCAACTGAAAGTATACTCTCTAAACTTCTCTATATTTGGTTCAAGACACCACAGTCCTTCCAGTTTCTCAGTGTTATAACTTTTCAAAGTATCTCTCACTTCTGATCTCTTCTTTCCACTCACATAGCTGCCTTAGTTAAGCTCCTTATCAACTTTCTCCGAGATTATTGCAACAGCCCCTTAACCTATCTCCCTATCTCAAGTATCTAGCCACTCCAGTGCATCCTACACACCACTACCAAAGTTATTTTTCTTATGTACAGATCTGACCATGTGACTCCCCTACCCTATCAACTATTGCCTCTTGGGTAAAATATAAATTCCTCTTTTAAATCACTACTCACTCTGACGTCAACCTACCATTCCAACCTCACTGGACATTCCCCACCCCTTTTTCCTCACTGTAGTCTGTGATTTAGCCAAATTGGATTTCTCTCATCCTCACACATGGCACTCCATCACCTATCTCTGTGTCTTTGTTCTGGCCATTCCACATGGCTAGAATAGACTCAACCATAGTTCCCTCTCTTCCTTTAAAGTGTGACTAAAGCCCTGTCATCTGCATGAAGCCCCTCCTGATTCCCCCCCCCAACTGCTAGTGACCTCCCTATATTCATCTACCATCTATCTATCTATATATTTGTATTTATTCACTTTATTTTTATACTGTATATGTGTGTATATGTATGTATGTGTATGTATATATATATACATATATATATGCACGTATATATATATATATATACATATATATATATATACACGTATATACTTATCTCCCTCATTAAAGGAAGTATGTTCCTTGTGAGTCCCTACATTGTTTAATTCTTTGTGCTTTTATCTCTAACTCCTAGCACTGTATCTGGTACACAGTAGGCATTTAATTGATTTGATGTTCTCTACCTCAAGTGCTTCTTGGGCATAACTTCTCTCAAACATACCTTTTCTTTTGTATAAGAAAATCAGAATGCTTATGTGATATGTGCTATTATATTATGTTTAAATGGCATATCTGCATTAATATGAAACACTGTAGTGGGACCTCTGTGTTTCTAGGAGCCACACTGCAGCACTGCCTTATGCTATTAATGCAGACAGTCCCTGACTTTAAAATCCTGACCCCAACAGGAACTCCCCACCCTTTCCCCATGACACATTTCCTTCCCTCCCCTTTTTTCTTCCCCTTTGCTAATTCAGATTCATCTACTTCTCAGCAGCTCAGTAATGCCAGATGGTGCCTGGGTGTACCCAGGTTTAGACTGGTGGGGGTGGGGAAAGGGGATTAAAAAACACTTGTTTCCCCATCACTTCCTTCACTCACATTTTATTCCTAGGTCCCATCTCTGTTCTATAACTTATCCTCTCTGTTTTTTGCCGTCACCCTATTGTCTCTCCTCAAACCTTTATTCCTTTCCTCCCTTATTCTACTCTAACACCAATTAGTGTCATTGAAGAGAGGAAAGGAAAGTCTTGTGTCCTGAATGCTCATTTTTCTCAATCTTCTGCCCCTGCCCCTCATCTAGAACCCTCATACCACCTCCTCACTTTTTTCCCTACCCACTGAAACCTCCACCTTTATTTATCCTTAGTGCCCAGATCTGATGCTCTTATGGTCATGCCCATTCTCACTGCTTATCCATTGCAGGGACTGGGTAATAGCAGATCTCTTACTGTCTAGATTTCATGCATCAAGGGAGATAAGTTTCTGCTACCACAAGTGGGAATTTAAAGTACATTTTCCCCTTGAAACATGATTATTTATAATGTTTAATTGCTATGATACAGCTAGTGTACTGCTGAACTTTTTGTGATGGTGGGGGGGTTGAGATGGCAGAGCAGTGGGGAACTGAGATGAGACCTAAGGGTGTTTGGACAAAATTCTCTCTTTTTTCTAGTGCCTTCCCATCCACCTAGTCTTGTGGATCCTGCCAGGTGATCTAGAATGAGTGAGCTGAAGTGAGAATCGGGGTCCCTTACTTGAAGGTGGGAAGTGTGGTGTGAGAATATGCTTCTGCAAAAGGGAAGTGGAGCAAGAGGAGGAAGGGAAACACTGGTCTTTAAAGAGAAGTGTATTGTGGGCTAGCTTGAAAATCTAACCACTTCTGTTTCTATGGGAAAAATACCTAAAAATAAAGTTGTATCTGTATAGATGTGACTTATTATATTAATAATATGATATATAATATCATAATGACTCCTAAGTCATATCTGTATAGACAAATTTGTAGCTATACATAAATGTTTAGATTTACAGAGTGGTTTCCTTACAACAGCTCTGTTGTGGTAAGTAGTGGAACTATTATTATCTCCATTTTATTGAAGAGGAAACTGAGGTTCAGAAAGAGGTTGCCTTGCCTGGGGTGACAGTGGCTGACAGGGTGTCAGTCAGGACTCAAAATTACATCCTTCCTATTCCAAGTACAGTGCTCATTCCCCATACTCCAGGCAAGTTCCAAACAGTGAATTTATAAATGGAATTTTAGAGCATAACTCACTTGACAGATTAGATCCTGCTCCTAGCTCTTTTGGTTCATCAGTCCCTTTTTATGAGATACAAGAAAAATTTTCTGCATCTTGAGTCAACTTTTGATGTGAATAACCTGGTATATTTTGGGGAACCTCTCATTTTTCTCTTTGATTTATCTGCCCTCATCCAAATGGTACCCAAGAACATTAGTGTTTCCCCTTCCCCAGAGGATGCTTGTCAGCTCTCCTAAAGCAAGCATCATGCTCATAGGATATTAAACTTAGAACAGGTTTTATTTAATATAGACAAGGTGCACACTGAACTCAAAGTCAAAAAGCTCTCCTCTTTTCAGTGGACTTCTGCCTTTCCAGAAGGATCCTTGTAGTCTTACAGAATGTTAGTCATAGCCTAGGCTTTCCCTTCACTAATATAAATAACTTGGAAATTGCTAGGGAGTCAAGAGACCTCCTCTGCCTTCTTCTATTGGGCAAGGTGACCTGCACAGTCATGTGGTTTTAAATTCTTCCGTGTATGGGTATTCCAACAAGCGACAAGGTTCAGATTTGCTCCTTCACATCAGTGCTTTGTTGCTCCTTGGTCAGCTTATCCTCCAGCCTTTGCTCTGTTCTAGTACTTTCCTCTTCTCAATATTTCATCAGTCCACTACCACTTTTATCTGTGCCTGGTAGGCATCATGTGGTTTTCTTTACTGTTCCTTCCTCCTCCCACATATGCTCATCACCAGCTGCTTGCTACACATTTCCCAGTTGCTCACTCTGGTGTTTCTTCTCATTGCCGTCACTGCCCTCTGCTTCTCATTTGCTATCTTTATCAAGGGATGGTGCCAGCTTTCAAGAAGCTAGACCACAGAGACATTACACTGAAATGGTAATACTTGCCATAGCTCCTTCAGAATGTAATAACTAGGGTGAAGTGAAGCTTTGTGATAATTTCAGGTAGAGTCAGAATTTTTTGGGCCTTTTACAACTCTGTTCTTTTTTACCCAAGGTTCATAAATTCCATCCCCTCCATACAAGGGGTTCTTTCAGGTAGTGGAAGGAATCAATTTCTTTTGTCTAAAGTTTCTAATTTTCATTCTTGGACAACGTAAAGTGAAATAGTTCCATGTACCCTTCTCTTTCTCAGTGCCTGGATGGTGTGCCTCTCAATAAGAAGCTTGCACAGTTTTTTGTTTTGGTTTTTTTTTACAATTCAGAATGAGGCTCAAAAATACCTTCCTTTTCTGTTTCCTACCTTCTTTTGTGACAACTGGGCCAGGTCATGCCGGTCACATTGGGGCTTCCCTGAACCCCTTGGGGTGAAGAAGCACAGACTATTCCCAAACATCTATGACACGAGAGATGGTAGGGGAGGGAACAACAGGAGAAGATTCATATCCCTGCTATGTGAAACTACATCCAAATTAACTTATTTACAGCACACATACCTTTTTCCTAAAGGACGTGAGGAGGGCTGCAGGTAAAGAGCACAGTATAAAGGTGTTTTACAAAGATAGAATAGAATTCATACAAAATATAAAAGACTAGATACTGACAGGTACCTATTTGCTTTCTACTTTGTGACCCACAGTGTTATAGTGGGGTATATCACCATAGTTCTCAGGACAGCTAGCTCACATGATGGATAGAGAGCTGGGCCTAGAATCAGGAAGACTCTTCAGAACCAGCTTCAGAAGTTTACCTGTTGTATGACCAAGGACAAGTCATTTAACTCTGTTGGCCAGTTTCCTCATCTGTAAAGTGAACTGGAGAAGGAAATGGCAAACCGCTCTAGTATCTTTGCCAAGGAAAACCCCAAATGGCATCATGAAGAGTCAGGCAAGACTGAAACATCTTGAACAACAATCGCTGTATTTAATTGATTACTTGTTGAAGAAAACAGCATGGTTTGAAATGAGATACATGAGTCCGAGTTAGAAGGTAACTTATATACCATCTATTCTAACCCATGCCTGAATAGGATTCCCTTCTACATTATATTGGGCAAGGGGCCACCTGGTCTTTACTTGAAGAACTCCAGAAGACTGACTACCTCCTGAAGTAGCCCATTCCAAGCCTAAATTTGTCTCTTTGCAATTTACTCCCATTTCTCCTAGTTCGGCCTTCTAAAGCCAAGCAAAACAAATCTAATCACTTTTCTTTATGGCAGCGCTTCAAATTCTGGAAGAACAATATCACACTTACACTTTTCCTCCCTAGGAAGTATAGAGGGGGAGTATAGGATGAGAGAGTATCTAAATGCTGAGAGGGGAGATAACAATAGTTGGTTTTTATGTTAATACATTACTAATGGTAAGATTAATTATTTCTATTCCATGTGTATCCTTTTAGGAAGCTGGATGAGAAGTAAAAATAAGGCAAAAATGATGCTAGCAATTAATTTATTTGTTCTGATCTTTGTCACATTAATCTAGTTTGCTTGGGAAGAACAAGATTGGGTTTATGGCCTGAAGTGAATCTTATAGGTGGTCCTCAAATCCATTATCCCATCGAGTCTATAAAATCTGTGGTAATGACCCCAAAAGGCAATAGTTTATACATCCTCCTCTCTGAACTTTTATTAGGGTACACACCCTGGGGGAATACTAATGAGTGGGAAAATGGCCAAATTAGAAGACTACATTATCCCACATGGATATATATTGCAATGTCTGTTTGGCTATCTAGCTATCTCTGTCTGTCTATCTGTCTGTCCTGCTTCAGACATGGGCATGCCACTTACCTTCTCTGCCTTGGTTTTCTCATGTGTAAAATGGAGATGATAGCACCTACCTCGGAGGGTTCTTGTGAGAATCAAATGAGTTAGCATTATAATGCCCTTTGCAAACATAAAGGCATTATACATGCTAGCCGTTCTAATAAAGAAGTATTGTAGAATGGTGGATAGGGCTTGGGATTCTAAATCAGGAAAGCCTAGGTTCAAATATGAGATACTGACTACATATTGGCTGTGTGATCCTGGGCAAGTCACTTTAACCTCTGAGTGTCCTAAGCACTTCTCTAAGATTATAAATGGCTGAATAGATGCTTATCTATATTAGTAGAGGGAGTTTCTTCCCCTAGAAGTTCCCTATACAAATAAAGGCATGGATGCAGTTTCTCTCTATCCATCTCTCTACCCACCCGTCCATCCATCTAGTCAATCTGAATTCATTTAGAGACGCACATTCAGATTTAGGAAAGTTTTGATGATTAAATAAGAACTATCATGTAGGATTCTGCAGATTATTCTTCTGGAACATTTATTCTATTTGGGTTTTCTGTCTCTGAAAATGATTAATTGATGCCAGGTGTTTCAGAGGAAGGCATAAATCCCTCTTTGCCGAATTACACAATACAGTTTCCAAATTGGCTGCAGAGAGATGTCTTCCTCTTGGTGTCTGCTTGACTTTACTGTAGTCATTAGCTAGCACGTGTGTAGCTTAAACCTTTATCAAGCACTTTATACATATTATCTCATTTGATTCTCATCACCAGATCAGGTGGGTGCTATCACTACTCCCATTTTACAGATCAAGAAGCCGAGGCAGAGTTCTAGTGACCTGCCCCAGAGAACACGGCTAGTTTGTTGCTGTTTAGTCATTTCTGTTGTGTCTGACTCTTTGTGACCCCATTTGGGGTTTTCTTGACAAAGATTCTAGAATGGTTTGCCATTTTCTTCTCCAGTTCATTTTACAGATGAGGAAACTGAGGCAAACAGGGTAAAGTGACTTGCCTAGGGTCATACACCTAAGTGTATGAGGCAGGATTTGAACTCAAATTCTGGCACTCTATCCACTGTACTACTTGTCTGCCAAATCCCTATTTAGACCTGTAGTAAATTAGAGTTATTTTAAGTGTTGTCTTTAGAAATCTCTGTGTATGCTCCCTTTGGATTAGACTCATATGATATTGCTAGCTGGCATTGACATACTCCTTTAAAGTTCACAAATCCTTTATGGATAGTTTTTCATTTGATCCTTACAACAGTCCTTGAGAGATTATTACACGTGAAGAAATTGAGACCTAAAGAGGATTAGTGACTTACTCAGGCTTCAGTAATAAGTTGGGGAGGCTGCCTGGTGCAGTGTAAGGAGCATGGGCTACAGAGTAAGGTTTTGGATGCTTCTTGCCCATGTGAACATGGGCAAATCTTGATCTGCAAGCAATTGATTGGGCTAAGTGACCTCTGAGGTTCTTTCCGATTTTAGATCTATAAATAGTAATAGCTACCATTTTTAAATTAGTTCAAGATTTGCAAAGCTCTTTATATATGTTATGATTCAAGGAGTTATTGTTATCCCTATTTTATAGACAATAAAACCAAAGTTAAATTTGCCCCTTGTCTCATTGCTAGTATTTGAGGCAGGATTTGAACTCAGGTTCCTGACTCCAAGTGTAGCATGCTGGCTGCTTAATCATCTACTTACCTGATATGATCCCATAATAATAAGAGATGGGATGTGAACCCAGGTCTAACTGATTCCAAAGCCAGCACTCTTCCCAATCCCTCCTTCTCCTCCCGGCTCCCAAACAAGGCTATAAAATTTATGGAAATGACAAAGAAAGGAAATGTTTAAACTTCCTCTTCTCTGAATTTTTATTAGTGCACACTGTTAGGGGGAATACTAATGAGTAGGAAGATGGGCAAAATAGAGGACTGCTATATTCCGCCAATAAGCATTTATTAAGTGACTACTGTGTACCAGGCATTGTGCGGAGGGTTGGACAAACAAAAGGAGGCAAAAGACAGTCCTTATTCTCAGTCAGCTCATAGTCTAAAGGAGGAGACAGCAACCAAACAACTATGTACGCGAGAGACTTATGCCAAATGAACTGAACACAGCCAGCAGAGGGAAGTCACTAGCATTAAGGGGGATCATGAAAGGCATGTCAAAGGTGGTAGGATTGTTAGCTGGAATTCTAAGGAAGGCAGAGAAGCCAAGAGGCAGAGGTGAGAAAGGAGGATATTCCAGGTATGGGGGCATATTTGGAAAAGATAGACTAAGTTGATAGTCTATCCCTGGATAATTCTCTGACTGGATCATTATCTCCTTAATGGTTGAGAGTTGTGTGCATTTCCAGCCAGATTAAGCAATTCCAAGAAAGATTCCCACATTTTGTTTAATATGAATGTACGTGTATAACCTATATCAGGGGAAAAGGGAGGAAGGAAGGGAGAAAAAAGTTTGGAACTCAAAATCTTATAAAAGTGAATGATGAAAACTTTCTTTACATGTAATTGGAAAAAATAAAATGCTATTAAAAATTTGCTGCTATGTAGGAAAAAAGATTACTGCATTTTCCCCAAATAATTACCCAAATATTATTTTTCATATGTGTAGGTAATCCCACTTGCGGGGCAAATCAAAACCCTTTCCAACCTCCTTAGGAATCAATTTCATGTGTTTCTTTGCCCAGTGCAATACTTTAGAGATCTGTGATTTCATCTGCTTAGGTACTCCAACCAATCACTGACTTAAAGATTCCTCAGTATCAAGTTAAATATTCTTATATTTATGTGTATATATATATATATATTATACATAATATATATAATAAAAATTATATTTAATATTACTTAAATATTTTGCTAAAATGTCCAGACCACAGTAACATGTAATAATAAGTATAACCTTACATTTATGTTGTACTTCAAGGTTTGGAAGGTGCTTTCCTCTTAGCAACCCTATGAGCTAGCTAATGCAAATATTTAGAGATGCAGAACCCCAAATAGATTAAGTGGCTTCCAGGAGCTACATAACTAAACTGTCCAAAGCAGGATTCAAACCCTAGTTTCCTTACTCCAAGTCAATCACTTTCTACTCCCTATACTGTGATACCTCTCAACATTCTGTTACCTTCCTGAGGCAAGAATCATATCTAATTCATGTTCATATTCCTAGTGTCTGATACAATGCTTTGCATGCAGTAGGTGCTTAATGAATCCTCAATGATAACAGGTTATTCAAAGATTCAAAAACTATGAGAGCTGGAAGGGACTTTTGAGATCAACTTGTCCAATTTTTACAGATGGCAAAACTGACACTCGAAGAGAACTTAAACAACTCAAGATCAAAAAACCTACTTAGTAACAGAGCCAAGATTAGAACCCATGTTTTTTTGCTCCAGGCAATCTCTACCTTTTGATTTCTATTTTATTTACAAATATAAACATAAATAAGAATTTAGGTGAAGTCATGTGACATACCATTGAAGGATTCTGATGCTTTCAAATGTAGCATGTTGGTGTTTATCCCCCCAAGAATAACAGAAAACCAAGAGTCAATTTGTGTTTTCTTCTTGTGAGAAATAGTAATGGACAGTGAAATGTAAAATTGTGGAAAATCAAAGTTAGATTGATTTTCATTGTGGCATTTTCCTGTCTTCAAAATTTGAGTATGTGGGTCTATCTCAATGAAATTCAGCATGTACTATTGAATAATAATAGCTCATACTTAAATACTGCTTGGAGATTTGTGCTTTCCCTACATTAATTGTTCAGTTGGTTTTTAGTCATGTCCAACTCTTCATGATCCTATTTGGGGTTTTCTTAGCAAAAATACTAGAGCGATTTGCCATTTCCTTCTCCACCTCTTTTTTTTTTTTTTTTTTTTGGCGGGGGAGGTGAGATAATCCAGTTAAGTGACCTGCCCAAGGTCACACAGCTAGTAATTATCAAGTTTCTGAAGTCTGATTTAAACTCAGGTCCTTCTAACTCCAGGACCCATGCTGTATTCACTGTGTCACCTAGCTGCCTCTCCAGCTCATCTTACAGTTGAGGAAACTGAGGCAAACAGGGTTAAATGACTTGCCCAGGATCACACAGCTAGTGAGTGTCTGAGGCCGGATATGAACTCAGGAAGAAGAGTCCTCCTGATTACGGGTTCAGTTTTCTATCCAATGGGCTACCTAGCTCCCCCAACATTAGCTCATTGATTCTTACAAAAAAAAGAAGAGGTAGGTGCTCTGATTATCCTTCTTTTACACATGAAAAAAAACCTTGAAACTGAGCAGTTAAGTCACTTAAACAGGGTCACACACCTAACTAATGTTTGAGGCAGATTTCAATCCTGGTGTTTCTGATTCTACGTCCAGGACTTTGCCTCTCTAATGGGCATGACTTAGCTTATAGCAGTGTGGTACTTTACTGTAATCCTATGAGATATTATAGCTCACATTCCATAGAGAAGGAAATTGAAGCTCACAGAGATTAAATGATTTGCTCCAGGTAACACAAACCTGTTAGAATTGAAATAAAAATCCAGGTCCCTTAATCCAGTGTGTTCTCATATATTATGCCACATTAAATTTTGCATGTGTATGTGTGTGATGCAAATATTAAGACGTGAAGGAACCTGAAAAATTGTGTTATGTGAGAAATGGTTGCAAGAACTCTGAGTATAATCAGCTTAGAGAAGAGAAATAAAGGGGAAACAGATTCTTTAAGTTATTATTAGAGGAGTCATGTAGAAAAAGGAATGGATTCATTTCAGTGTTGCTGAAGAAAGGTAGAAATCAGAAATGGGCCAATTTCAGCTCAACAACAACAACAATAAAAGACTTAAAATCAAATACAGACTTTGTAGCAATCTACTCCTCATGGTGGGGGAGGGGAAGCATTTAATTGAAGGGGATGGACTTTTTTTTCAAGGATACTTTAATAAGTCAAATCAACAAGCATTTATTAATCACCTATTATATGTCAGGCATTGTGCCATGGACTGGGAATACAAAGAAAGACAAATCATTGACCTTTCCCTCAAAGGGTTCTCTGTCTAATGGGGAAAACAACATGCAAAGAACTGTGTACAAACAGGAGATATACAGCATAATCTGGAGATAGTCAACTGAGAAAAAGCATTGAGGGGGATTGGGAAAAGTTTTTTGCAGAAGGCAGGATTTTAGCTGAAATTTGAATGAAACCAAGGAAGGAGGGAGAGCATTCTAGTCTGGATGACCAAAAGAAGACAATGTCTAATGAGAGAGAAACTGGATTAGTGGATCATAAGGCCCCCACCACCTTGAAATTCTACCTCTGACTTTTAGTGCACTTTAATATAGAAGCGAAAATACTCCATTGATTTTCTAAGTTGTGTTTTCTTTCTTCCCAAACTGTTAACTTGTAGATATTCCTGGTTATTGGCATGGAAGTAAGAGATTCCCCCAGTCACTTAATGATATCTTATTATGAAAGGCAGGTAGTTATAAATATTATATATGCTTATGTAGTAACTATTGGCCTAAATCTTGACTGAAGTCACCAAGTGAATGTGTATTTCAAAGCAATAATTAAATTGGGATTATCAAGGATATGGCCCAGACATGGAATTTTGAAGACTGCAGAATATAACACACATGCTTCCCTGTAACTAGAAGTTATTCATTGTTTGGTTTATGTCTTAATTCAAACCTTCTCATCATAAATTCCAAAAATGAATCGAGAGTCTGTTTTGTGCTGTTTACTCCATAGCCCAAAATTGCTGGTTCAAGTGTTGGCATATTCAAATGATAAAATGAATTAATAATGAAGATTTGCTAATAGTAAAAGTTACAAACACTACAAAGTTACCAAGGCTTAGATCAGTTTGCAACCATTCAGAGGACAAAATGAAGGTATGTTATTATTACAAAGACAACGACCTTATTAAGAGAAAAACCAGTTGGCAAGGACTTGAAGGAAGAGTAGGGAAGCTGTGGCTTCACCTAAAGAAGTTTTATTAAAAGGGAATGAGGAAGAACAAAGACTTGTGACCATAGGAACATAGGCTCTATGGAAAAACAGAAATGGTAAAGAATATACCTGCATAAAACGGTCAGAAGATCAGTCATTTGGCCAGTCAATAAGCATTTATTAAGCACCTACTATTATGCAGGCACTTTGCTAAGCACTGGACATACAAAATGAGGTAAGACAGCCTCTGCCCTCCAAGAGTTCACTATCTATTGGGGGAAACTACAAGCAAATAAATATGTACAAACACACTATATACAAGATAAAAAGAAAATAATTAAAAGGGGGAAGGCACTAGAATTAAGAGGCATTGGGAAGGACTTTAGGTAGAAGATGAGATTTTAGCTGAACAAAGAAGTCAGCAGGTATAGATGAGCGAGAACATTCCAGGCACGAAGGACAAAGCAAATGCTCAGCGCTGAGAGAGTGTCTTTTTCAGAGAACGGCAAGGATCCAGTAACACTGAATTGTACCATATGTGGCAGAGGGTAAGATGTAAGAAAAATGGGAATCTAGGGGATGGTGGGGGCTAATTAGAAAAGGCTTTGAATGTCTTACCAGAGGATTTTGTTTTTGGTCCTGGAGGTGGTAGGGAGCCTCTCTAGAGTTTATTGGATAAGGAAGTAACATGGTCAGAACTGCACTTTAGGAGAATCACTTTGCTAGCTAAGAAAAGATGGATTAGAGTCAGAGGAGAATTGAGGCAGGTAAACCCACCAGCAGGCTATTGCAATAGCCTAAGCATGAGATGATAATGGCCTGCCGCAGGGTTGTGGCAGTATCTGAGGGGAAGGGGAGAAGGGATGTATTCAAGAGATACAAAAGTGAAATTAGCAGGTGTTGGCAACAGATTAGATATACTAGATATCTAATGATGTGAAATAATGAGGAGTGGAGGATGAAAACTGGGTTGTGAGACTGAGGGACTTATAAGATAGTGGTACCTAAACAGTATAAGAGAAACATCAAGAGGGAGGTGTTTGGGGGAAAGATAATGAGTTCAACTTTGGATATGTTGAGCTTAAAATGCCCCTAATTCTAGATATCTGAAAGGAGATGTGAGATTGGAAGTCAGCAGCAAATTTGAGGGGCAGGATAGGAAGACTTGAGGATTGTCAGCAGAGATAGTAATGAATTCCATGGAAGTTGCTGAGATTCCCAAGTGAAATAGGACAGAGGGAGAAATGAAAAGGGCTCAGGACAGAATCCTGAGGGATACCTATGGTAAGAGAGCATGATCTGAATGAGGAACCAGTAAAGGAGACTGAGAAAGATCAGTCAGATAGGCAGAAGAATGAAGTGGTAGTGTCCCAAAAACCTATAGAGAAGAAAACATCAAGGAGGAGAAGGTGATCAGCAGTATCAGATGCCACAGAGAATAAGGACTGAGAAAAGGACATTGGCTTTGGCAACTAAGAGATGACTGCTAACTTTGGAGAGAGCAGTTTTGGTGGAATGATGAGATCCAAAGCCAGACTGTAGTATGTTAAGAAGAGTGTGAGAGGAAAAAGTGGAGGCATCTATTGTAGATGACTTTTTCAAGAAGTTTACCTACAAATGACAGAAAAGATATAGGATGATAATTAGTGGGGATGGAAGTGAGGATGGGGGAGACATGGGCATATTTATAGGCAGTAGGAAAGGAACCAATAGACAGGGAGACATTAAAGATGAGTGACAGTGGGGGCAACAGAGGGGGTAATCTGTTGGAGGAGATGGGATGAAATGGGATCACTTGTGCAGGTAAAAGCATTAGCCCTGGTAAGGAAGTAGAGCAGTGGTTCTTAACCTTCCTAATGCTGTGACCCTTTAATACTCATATGTGGGCGTATCTGCATGTGGGTGGACCCTCTGGAGACTGATAGAGGAGCACTGTCTCGGTTCCTAAGACCATTGGAAATATGTGTTTTCCGATGGTCTTAGGTGACCTCTGTGAAAGGGTCATTGGACCCCCAAAGGGGTTGCAGCCCACAGGTTGAGAACCGCTGGAGTAGAGCCACCTGTTCATGTGAGATAGAAATGAAAGTAGAAGATAGTGGCAGAAAGCATCTGAATGATATGAAATGAGGAAGAGAAGAGAAAGGAAGAGAGAGTTCCCAGAGAAGTTGATGAAGGAGGTAAAGTACACCTTGAGAGAAAAAAAAAAAAAAGGATAAAAGAAAAGGGGAAATGAAAATGAATTTGTAGTGATAAGAAAGATATACACTTTAATGTTTCAAAATTTTCAATTGTTTGCTAGAAAATTCTAAACATGTAAAAATATTTAACATGTAGGTACCAAATATAATAATAAACCCTATGAAAATCTTTAAATATCAGAAACAATTTTAAGATGAAAGATGTCTGTAAGGGTTTCAGTAAAGGAATGGGTTGTATCTATCATCTGACCTTTGGGATTAAGTTACATTCAGTGTTGGACAGATTTTACTTCCTGGTTTCAGAAAGGAAAACAGTATAAAAACACATGCACGATTAACTTCCTTTTCTGAATTCTCCTTGAAAAACATACAACTTCTTTTGTGAGATTAGGAATCAATTTACAATTCATTGTGACACATGTATGGAGAATAGGGTTCAGTAAAGAGACAGGTTGCACTGAGAGAATAAAAGAATAAATATGGACCATGTAAGATTGATGTAGCCACTTTTTATTTTGGATTTTGAGAAAAAAATGAACCGTAGGGCACAGGAATAGGGCTTCAGGCAGCACTGTAGCTTATACATGTATGTGTTGTACATGCATGTACATATATGTGTATATTAATATTACATGTTATATGTCGTGTATATGTTTTCGTGTGTGTGTATCTAGTGATTAGTGTCCTACATTTTGACTGGTCACAAAGAGAATATGTTCTCTAGAGCCCACTAAAGAAGGCTGATGCTGAATATTTACCTTACCATGGAATTTAGAAAATAAAGAATTTTAACATATGTTCTCCTTCAGCAGCTAGGAACTATTAGAGTTACTATTTCTTCCTTCACCTCAACTGAATATTTGAATCTTATTTATTTTCTTAATTACTTAATTAAGCAACATTACTTAATTTCTTAATTACTTAATTAATAATTAATTGATTCTTAATTATTCATATATATCTTTAGTAAATTGTTCTTCTTCTCATTATGATTCCTCTATCTTGTTTCCCTTTTAACTTTAAACAAATGCCTTGGGAATGAACAGAATCGCGCTTCATTTAAAAATTTCGCTGTAACAAAACTAGGTGAGAAGAGAAAGTCAATTGAAAAAGAAAATAGGGGTAAATTTCATGAATTTAAACTGAGGAGAATGCTTTCAAAAACTGGGGAAAGATCCAAATTTTATAACACTTTAAAATATTATTTTATTGCTATCAAATATACATGACAATAAAATAATACACATTATAAACAATAGGACTTGAAGGGTGGAACAGTGAAAAGAGTACAGGACTTGGAATCAGTTTACTCAACCGTAAAATGGAAGTTGGACTAGATGGCCTCTAAGGGCTCTTCTAACTCTAAATCTAGAGATCCCTAAGATCACCTGTAAGGAAGACGTAGAGTTCAGAATAAAGAAATGAGGCAGACAGACCAATTAGAAAGCTATTACAATATGTGATGAGGGTAATGGCCACGTGAATAGAGAGAAGGCGATGAAGTCAGGAACTGTTGTGGAGGTAGAACCAAGAAAACTTGGCGACTGAATGGGTGTGTTCAGTGAGAGTTGAGGATGACCCCAGGGGTGAACCTGGGTCACTGTTACAATGATGATGCTCTCTCTGGTCATAGAAACGTTCTAAAGAGGAGAAGGTTTTGGAGGAAAGATAATTCTGTTTTAAACATGTTAAATTTAAGGTACCAATGGGACATTCAAGACTGGCTACGTGGAACTGAGATTCATCTGCACAGAGATAATTAAACCGATGAAGTTACCAAAATAAAGTACATAGACAAAGAAGAGGGAAAGGTCCCAGAACACATATGGAGTAGGGGACTTGATAAGGATGATGATCCAGAAAAAGGGATTGAAAAGGAACGCCTTTGTCTACTGGGGGTTGAGGCACAAACAAATGATTATAATGCATAATGAGTACATAAGAGGGCTTGAAAATGAAGTGCTTCGTGAAATTGAAGGATAAATTGTTACTAACAGGTTGGATTAGGGAATGGCTTCCTGGAGGATGTGGGTTTTGAACTGGACTTTAAAGTATATGTAGGGTTTTCCGCCCGTTCACCCCTTCTTCCTCCCTGGCCCCGCTCCCCCCGCCAAGCGCCGCTCCGGCTGTATCGCGCTCACAGCGAGCTCCGGGCCCCTGCAGCGCCAGCGCCGCTGCCGCCTCCCTCCTTTCGCCGCCGCCGCCTCCCTCCTTTTGCCGCCATGATCATCTACCGGGACCTCATCAGCCATGATGAGATGTTCTCCAACATTTACAAGATCCGGGAGATCGCGAACGGATTGTCCCTGGAGGTGGAGGGGAAGATGGTCAGTAGGACAGAGGGTACCATCCGTGATTTGCTCATCGGTGGAAATGCCTCTGCGGAAGGTCCTGAGGGTGAAGGAACAGATGCCACTGTAATCACTGGAGTTCACAAGTTTCACAAAAGAATCCTACAAAAAGAACATCAAAGACTATATGAAATCAATCAAAGGCAGATTTGAAGAACACAAGCCAGCTAGAGTAAAACCTTTTATGAGGGGAACTGCAGAACAGATCAAACACATCCTTGCTAATTTTAAAAACTATCAGTTCTTCATAGGCAAAAACATGAATCCAGATGGCATGGTGGCTCTCTTGGACTTTTGTGAGGATGGTGTGACTCCATATATGATTTTCTTTAAGGATGGTTTAGAAATGGGGAAGTGTTAACAAATTCAGCCGATTACTTTGAATCACCTGTCATCATAACTGGCTGCTGCTTTTTGTCATCTGCACAACACCAGGACTTGGACAAACTTGGACTGACATCGTCTTGAGCTTTATTCATTTATTTTTTACCTTAATTTATTTGTATTGGAGGCATTGTTTTTAAAAACATGTCAGGTAGGTTGTCTAAAATAAAACTCATTTAAACCCATTTGAGAGAATTTTTAAAAAATAAAGTATATGTAGAAATTCAGTGTTTCAGGGATAAGAAATAGTGTGGACAGGGGCAGATAAGTGGGGAAGGGGAAGACCATGTTTTAGAAACAGTTCAGTTTTGAATCATGCTTAAGGAAGGGAGTAATATAAGACTGAAAAGGTAGTATGCTTTCAGACTTTGAACTTTACTCAGTAACCACTGATGACCATTGAATTGAAGAATGATAGGGCTGATTTTGTTTCTTAGTTTGCTATTAGTATGAAGGCTGTACAGAGAGTGGAAGGGAGGAAACACATAAAGAGGTTATTGCAGAGACCGGGGAAGCTTGTTCTGTGGGACAGTATTAGGATAGTGACAGTGGGAATTAAGAAGAAGGGATGGATAAAGGAGATATGATGAGTAGAATTTATTGAACATTGTAATAGATTAGATATGAAGAGTTGAGAGAAAGGGAAGAGTAAAAGATAATACCAAGATAACAAACAAGGGAGACTTGGTGAATGGTGGTACCACTGACAGAAACAGTAAAGTTAAAAGGAGGAACAGATTTAAGTGACAACATCATAAATTCAGCTTTGGACATGTTGTATTTGAGATACAAATGGGACATCCATGTGGTTGAATCTTCTGGGTAGTTGGTGATGAAGATCCAGAGTTGAAAAGAGACATTAAAGCTAGAGATAGTAGACTTGAGAGCCATCTGCACAGGGGTGATTGTTGAAACCATGAAGGTAAATGTGATTGCCACATCTTGCCTAGCATAGAGAGGCAAGAGTAGAGAACCAAGGTCAGAACCTTGACTATCTACTGTTTTGAAGTCAAGAGAAAATTAGAAGCCAGCAAAAGAGACAGAAGAGAAATCATTGGAGAGGTAGGAGTAAAACCTGGAGTATGTTGTATCTCTAAAGTCAAATGAAAATAGAGTAACCAAAAAGAAAAGGGTAGTCAACAGTGTCATGCTAGAGAGATTAAGAAGGGTGAGGACTGGCAAAAGCCATTGGCTTCAGGAATTTAGGAGATCACTAAATTAGATGATCTTTAAGAGAACAGTTTTAGCAGAGTGGTAGTGGTAGAAGCCAGATGGCAAAGAGTAGAGGAAAGGGGCGAATAGTGAGTAAGTGGAAGAATGGAACTTTACCAAGAACTTTGGCTCCAGAGGGAAGGAAAGAGATGTTAATGTGTGTCAGATAGTGGCGCCATGTTTTAGAGGGTAAAGACTATGTCATTCTTTGTGTGGCATGGTGTAAGTTTAGGTATTATGTAAGTTTTTTTCATGATGAGGATGAAGGAAATTTAATTCTGAAAATCAGTCATCCTGAAAAAAAAGGCAAACCGCCAAAATACTCACTAAGAAGCCTAGTATTGAAAGCCAAGGAATAAATCTTTGTTTGCTTAAGTCCTTGTAACAGGATACTCTAATTTGTCAGTGGATCAAAACCCTTTTGTAGTCATCACAATCATAACCATCCAAGAACATTTATTAACTGCTCTCATAAGACATAGTACTATGCTAGGCCCTATAAAGCACTGGTTCTGCCATCTTGGTAACTGACCTCTAGAAATTTATAGGCCAAAATACCTACTGCCTCCCCATGCCACTCAGCCCCAAACATTAACATACTGCTACCACTCTTTCATATCCTTCAGTTTTGTTTTAGAATAATTTTAAAAATTCAATGCTTTGTTAACTTTATTGCCTGATCTGTGATTTAGCAAGAGTTTTGGAGTTATTAACTTTTTCTAATGAGTGAATGAATGAAAATACATTTATGCACTTATTCAATATTTAACACTTGGCTAAGTTGCATATAGAAATACAAATGCAAAAGAGACTCTACTTTCAAGGAGTTTGTACTCCTTAAGGTAAAACAATCCACCTATCAGGGACTGGTGGTCTGGGAAGGGTGTTTTGATATGAGAAGTCTGTGTGACAGAGAGGAGAACAATAGGGCAGGCAACTGACACTCTTTCCAGAGGTTTATAGTAGTTAATAACTTTATGCATGTTTTTCTCTCATAAAACAAAATAGGTCTTTTATAGTGGTTAACATTATAATTGGGGCAGCTAGGTGGCATAGTGGATAGAGCACAGGTCCTGGAGTCAGGAGGACCTGTGTGGAGCCAAGATGATAGATTATCACCTCTGAGCATGAGGTGAGGGAAGGAGGAAAGGGATCTTATGCAGAAAACGGCCCACGTGAGGACGCATAGTGTCCAAGCTGGAGTGTTAAGTTGAATGGTTTAGCTTGGAGGATGAAGCATCAACTACAATCAGGTAGAAAGTAGCCTGGGTGAAGAAGTGCCTGATAGATGGTGATTCACTGAGAAAACAGTGGCAACTTTCTATCTCAGCTCCATTATATTTTGGCAAAGTGCTGCTCATTCTGAACAAGATGCCACTCTCTGGCTTTCATTTTTGCTTATGTGTTTCTCCTTCCTATAAGCCTACACCAGAGTATCAGATATTACCTTGCATTTTAAAATATCACTTGTCCATATAATCCATTTAATGCAATCATCAAGTATCCATTTCATTTGTTCAAGAAATGATGAAAGTGTAGTCCCTATCTAGCAATCTTTTTTTATTGAAACTCTGTTAAGTGTGTGTGCCAGATAAAATAATATGTAAAAAAAAAAAAAAAAAGAATTATGTGGGGTGTGGAGCCAAGATGATAGATTATAGGCAGCTACTCAGCTAAACTCCCTCAACATTCCTTTTCAAATTATTTTAAAATAATTCCTCAGATCAAATTTTGGAGTGATAGAGTCAAAAAAGGGGCAGGGTAAGACATTTTTCTGGCCTAAGAAAACTTAGGAGGTCCACAGGAGAAGTCTGTGACACCAGAGTGGAAGCCTGTCCAGAATGTGCAGTGTAATGGCAGCAACTTTGGAAGCTCTTAGCCCAGAGATTGGTAGGGAGTCAGACATCTGGTCAGCAAGAGATTAAAGGGGACCTATTGCTGGCTTTGGGTGCAGCTGGCACTGATTGGCAGTTCTGTTGCCCATACACAGTTATAGGTCACAGTTCCAGGGTAGAGAGGAGCCCTTGTGGTCATTCACAAGGAAGCGAGGGCTCTGGTCACATGTTGAGGGCCAAAAGGAGTGCTAGTGCTTATGACTGCAAAAGACCTATATGTTCAAAAATATTTATGGCAGCTCTCTTTGTGATGGTAAAGAATTGGAAATTGAGGGGGTGCCCATCAATTGAGGACTGACTGAACAAGTTGTGGTATATAATTGTAATGGAATACTGTTGTGTTATAAAAAATGACGAGGGGGTGGTTTCAAGAAAACAATGCGAGACCTATATGAACTGATGCAAAGTGAAGCATGAAGAACCAGTAGATCATCATGCACAGTAATAGCAATGTTGTAATGAAGACCAACTGTGAAAGATTTGGCTACTCTGATCAATACAATGATCCATGACAATTCGAAAGGACTCATTATGAAAAATGCTATCTACCTCTCGAAAGAGAACTGGTGAATTCTGAGTGCAAACAGAAGTATAATTTTCTCACTTTTTTGCAATATGGCTAATATAGCAATGTGTTTTGCATAATTTCACATGTATAATTAATGTGAAATTGCTAAAAAGAATGCTATAAATAAATAAATAATAAAAATTCTAGTCCTCATAGATTGCTATGTAAAGGGAGTTAACTTCTTTTATTGCTGTACCTTGAACTGTTATTACCATATTTCTTATAGCTGTTTGGTTTTATCTATGTATTTTAGTTAATGGTTTTATCTTTTGATAACCTCATTTTGCTGACTCTAAAACATTTCCTAATAACTACTCAGTACTTTTTTTAACTTGGTCCTCAAATTAAAGGTGATTTTGTAGCTCTTGTGTGGATTTTTGAAGGTTTGTCTTTATAATGTGGCATTTGCTCAGACTTTATGCATGTTTTTCTCTTATAAAACAAAATAGGTCTTTTATAGTGGTTAACATTATAATTGGGGCAGCTAGGTGGCATAGTAGATAAAGCACAGGTCCTGGAGTCAGGAAGACCTGAACTCAAATCCAGCCTCAGACCTAGCTAGTCTAGTACTACCTAGTACTAGCTCTGTGACCTTAGGCAAGTCACTTAACCCTAATTGCCTCCCAAAAAAACCCCAAAAAACCCAAAACAAACATTTTTAGGGGTGGCTAGATGGCACAGTAAATAGAACACCAACCCTGGAGTCAGGAGGACCTGAGTTCAAATCCAGCCTGAGACACTTAACAGAAAACTAGCTGTGTGACCTTGGGCAAGTTACTTAACCCCAATTGCTCTGCCTTCCCCCCTCCAAAAAGCAAAAAACAAAAACAAAAAACCCCAGCATTATAATTGGAAATAATTTTCTGGCAAACAATTATTTAATAATTGCATTGATATTAAATCTAATTCTTAAAATCCACGTATAATTGTGTGGTTTAAATAGTTTATGGTGAAAAATTCAAATATTATTTACAGCTGATAAATTATTAACTGTATTCAAGATCATGATATCCATAATTAATCAAATA
>CM053587.1:157924828-157935065 GCA_028646515.1 Pseudochirops corinnae | reverse complement strand
TTTCCATCATTCTTTTATAATCTCTATGACTTTTGTGGCTATTTTATTGGGATAACATATAATTCTGATCTGATTAGCCATTATTATATAATAAATATATAAATATTACATGTAATATATTATTATTAGCACATGGTATTAGAACATAGGCATGAATTTAATTGAAACTTACTAGGAAAAGACATTATAAAAACAAGATTAATTGATAAAGGTCTATGGTCAGAAGCAGGAAAACTGTGGTTAATTGTGTTTCCCCCCCCCCGCCCCTGTTCACTTATTAGGTGTCTAATTCTCTGTCGTAGTTACTACCCCCAACTGTTCCAAAGGTATTTGAGGACACTGATTCTGGGGAGTGAAGGAGGAAAGTTGAGGAAGTTGTCCATCTTGATGAGTGTACTCAGTAGCCTAAGAGGCAAGGCCATCTCCTGACAATGAAGGGAAAACATGTTTGGACCAGTTTGGAGCATCGCAGGAGAGAAATCACACAGCTGCGGTGTGGGCACAAGGAGAGCTTGGTTGGGGGTTAGTAGTCAGGGACCACTAGTAGAAAAGGCAAACAGGACAGGTGGTCATGTAAAAGCTATAAATATTTCCTAATTTATATGGATTATTGGGCCATTGCTTTAATGTCTCTCTCTAGTTTTTTTTTTTTTAAAGAAAAAGAACCATTTCCCACTGTTTAGTTTCCATGAGCTCATTTTTTGAATGTTCCTTTTTATTATTGAGAAAAAGAAAACTAAAAACCCCCACTTGTTTCAGCAATCCACATTTCTCTTCCTCTATGTAAAATTGCCCAACTAAGAATTATGTAAATATTTAAAAGAGATCAGCAATCTACTGAAATAGTTTTTCTACTAAATTTGTTGAAATTTTTAAAAGTATCTTTCAGTAAGAAAGGAGAGGATTGAGAGTATATAGCCTTGGTAGAGAGATGGGCCGCCTTTTTAGAGTCTAGAGTAAACAACTTGAACATGAAGGGAGAGGGATGACTGATATCAGGAGGACATAAAATGAAAAGGGAAGAAGGTGGAGCTCCTGGGAATGATGTGGTTTTTTTTTTTTAAAAAGTATAAGTAAGTGAGGTGCTCAGCTGGGAAGGTTGGGGTAGGAGTGTTGTAGAAGGCTTGAGGAGAGAAGAGGAGGTTTGGAATAGAATTGTATTATTGTTATGCCTTTAATTTCCCAGATTCCTTCCTCTTCTCACTAATACTAGGGTCATTTCTCTATGCCAACATCACATTTCTAGGAAGAACCTTAAAAACTCTGAATACCCAGATAAAAACCTACAAATTCCTTCTTCTTGTAATTGTCTAGCTCCGCCTAGATTATACACAATGATTATACAAACTATCCTTTCTAAAATCTTTATATGTTCATTTCTTTTTCTTCCAAGGCTGGACACATTCTTCCTGAGATCACTGTTCCATAATCCGTACTCAGGGAGCACAAAGCAGATGAAGAACTAGGGCCT
This sequence comes from Pseudochirops corinnae, assembly GCA_028646515.1. Lineage (NCBI taxonomy): Eukaryota > Metazoa > Chordata > Mammalia > Diprotodontia > Pseudocheiridae > Pseudochirops > Pseudochirops corinnae. The sequence goes on along the minus strand of CM053587.1, from coordinate 157,933,594 downwards.
CACCTAAACCAACACATGTGTGTTAGCCCCGTATGATCAGAATTTGCCATTTTTGACTGGATGAAGGAATGATGGCTCCTCCCATACCTCTCATTAGAGGGAGAGAAAGTTAACTGCCTCAAGTTGAGTCAGAGGAAGAGAGCGAGCCAAGAGATGTCTCTCCCTTAACTGATACTCTAATCCTGCTGTTGTTATGGGGTACGGGTGGACCAAGGAACTAGCCACAGAACATATGTGATGTCTATAGCATATTCTCCCACCCACCTTTTCTCTCTCCCTGCTATTGTTATTATATTGGGTTTTTTTTTTGTTATAGCTTCCCATTTTCTTATCCTTCTTCTTACAGCATTAAAAAGAAATCAGCCCACGCACCAAAGGACCAAGTCATCTACTGGAAGTGTCCACGGCACAGGCTTAGGATTTCATGGGGCATGCTCTAGCCAGAGCATCTCCACTCCATTACAAAATAAAAATATTATCCAATATGGGGCTTAAATCACAATATATACATAATAACTTTTGTCAGATTTCTCATTTGGGGAAGAAGCTGCTATAGTCAATAAGATCACTGGACTTGATGTTGAGTAGATTTGGGTTCATAAAATTGTGCAAACCAATTGCAACATATGAATATGCATTAGTATGTGTATGCATATATGTGTATATATATGCATATATGCATAAATGTTATAATAGGTTTGCACAATTGTATGAGGTAGGAAGTCTATTATTTTCTTTTTTAAAGATGAGTCAATTGGAGTTCAGAGTGGATAAGTGACTTATCAGTGGAGTGTCAGAAAAGAGATTCAAACTTAGGGTTCTCCTGACTGTGTCCACTATTCTTTCTTTTTATTTTGCTTTTCATTTAAAAAAGAAGAGATTTATTGAAGTCCTTTTTCTGTAACTTCTCAACAACTTCTCCATCTCTCTTCCCAAGTAGAACCTTCTTTTGTAACAAATAAGTTCAGTTAAGCAAGACACTTTACCATATTAGTCATGTGTGAAATGTATGCCTCATTTGCTAACATCTGACAGATTTAGAGCTTGGAGGGATATTAGATGTCTTCTGGTCCAACCCATAATTTCACAGATGAAGAAATGGAGATGTAAATAGATTAAGTGGCTTGCCCAGCATCACAGAGGTCATAATAAGTAATAGAACCAAGACCTGAACCCAGTTCTTCTAACTCCAAACCCACCCTTTTCACTCCACTCTAAATAGTTTGACATAACTCTGTTGAGATGTGTCCTTTAATGTAATTAGTCCTCATTAGTTCTTTGATGTAATGACTGGATGCTAGATTATGAAGTCTTTCAGTGTTATCTTCCTTTACATTATTGTGGTCATTATGGAAATTGTCCAAGTTCTGCTTACTGTGCTCTGCATCAGTTCATATAAATCTTCCCAAGTTTCTCTTAATTCTTTATATTTGTCATTTCTTAAAGTACAGTTACATTATATTACACTCATGTATCATAATTTATTCAACTATTCCCCAGTTGATGAGCATCTACTTTACCACTTCTCTGCTACAATAAAAGGTGATGATATAAAACTTTTTAATATAAACACCTTTCTCTCTATTTTCATCTTTCTTGAGTTATATACTTATGGTTTATCTTTTGTAATTAGTATTCCACTTTATTTTCTAGATTTGTTGGAACAATTCAATCAACTCTACTAATAGGGTGCTTATCTCCATCATTAAATTATTTTCATCTTTTCCAATCTATTGAAAATGAAGTAAAACATCAAAGTTATTTTGTTTGCATTTCTATTTATAGTATTAATTTTGAGCATTTTCTTATGACTATTAGCTTTTTGTCTCTTGAAAACTGCCTGTTCATATCTTTTCACCACTTATCTATTAGACATTGATTCTTGTTCATATATATCTTTATCAGTTCCCATATCTTTAATATCAGACCTTTAACAAAGATATTTGCTACAAAATCTTTTTTCTTAATTGTTTCTCTTCTAATTCTAGATGCATTTATTTTGTCTGTTTAAAAGTACTTATATTTAATGTAATTCAAATTGTCTATTTTATCTTTTGTAATCGATTCTATCCTCTAAGAAACAGAAAATTAAAATGGTTAAGAATTATCTGCCTTCACATAGTTTTACAAGGCATCCTCTTATTTTCTCTAATTTTTAAAAATAATATGACATTTAATCCATATATTCATTTGGAATTTATTATGGTAAGTGGCATAAGACATTGATCTAAACCCAATTTCAGCAAACATCATTTTCAGTTTTCCCAGCAGTTTTTGTTGAATTGGAAATCCTTACCCCTGAAGTTGGTATCCTTGAGTTTATCAAATTCTAGATGACTCTGTTCTATCACTTTGGGGTCTTACTTTTCTGGTCTGTTCCACTGATCAACTTTTCTAGCTTTTATCCAGTATCAAATAGTTTTATGGTTACTGCTTTATCATCTAGTCTGAGATGCAGTAATGCTAGACATCATTCATTCCTTTTCTCCCCATCAATTTTGTTGAAATTCTTGGTCTTTTATTTCATCCAGATGTAGTTTGTTATGATTTTATCTAAGTTTATAAAGGAAAGCCTTTGGTAGTTTGGTATGGCACTAAATCTGTAACATAATTTAGTTATTTGTAACCTAACCATAAACAATGAATATCTTTCCAATTTCTTGAATTCCTTTATTTATGTAAAGTGTTTTATAGTTATAGTAATGTAAGTTTTGAGTGTATGTTGGTGGGATGGTCCCAATATTTTATGCATTTTATGGTTTTGCATGGAACTTTTCCTATTGCTAGGTTTTGTTAGTAATACATCTCAAGACTGATTTTGTGTATCTATTTTATGTCCTGCTACTTTACTAAAATTACTAATAATTTCAATTATTTTTTCATTGAATATCTAAGATTCTCCATACATGATATCTTCCAACAAAAATATTTTGAAGTTATCTTTGCCAATGCTCATTCCTTCCACTTACTTTTTTTTTTATACTAGCCATCATTTCGAGAACTTTATCAAATAATGCTAGTGACTGTGGACATCTTGTTTCTCCATTATAATTAATGTTAATTCTTGATTTTTAAGTAGTATTTCCAAAATAAAGGAGTATTGCATTTTGTCAGAACTTTTTTATTTATTAATATAAATATGCAATTTTTATTGTTTATTATTAATATGGTCAGTTACATTTACAGTTTCTTTGATATTTAACTAATCCTATGTTTCTTGTATACATCTAATCTAGTCATAATGAATAATTTTAAAAATATATTTCCATTGGTCTCTCTAATACCCTGTGCTCCTTGGAATGATTAAACAGCATTCAAAGATGAGTAAGATGATGTCAGTAATAAATTCTTGTTTCCTGTATGGTAAAAGAAGTCTATCCAAATCACATTCTTGGAGTGAATGAGAAACTTAAGATCAAAAATCATTCATCTAGAATGATAAGACATACGGTCCAACCCCTTCATTTTACAGATGAGGAAATTGAGGCTCAGGTAGGTTAACTGAGCCCAAAGTTGTACTCATAAGTACCAGAGGAAGGATTTGAATGTTATTCCTCTGAATCCAGAGGGGGTTCTTGTTCCATGGTACCATTTTGCCTCCTCAAGATAAAAGATGGAAATATTTAAGGCAGAAAATAATTAAAATGATTAATATTATCTTTGAACCTTAAGCCCAGAGCTCTAGACATTCTGCTTCTGTATTAAATGTGAAATTCCCAGAATAAAACTCTGGGTCAGTTACTATCTGATTTAGCCTTTAGATTCTCATACCAGGTATCCAGTCCCTGGTAGCTTGCTTCCCATTATCCTTGACCTCACCTCTTATCCCTGAGAGCCTTTACTGGTAACTAAAATAGTGATATTGACTATCTCTGTGGACCTGATGATCAGAAAATGATTTTTCTGGACACTTTGGGCTGCTGGAGACAGGGCTGATTCGGTAGGTAACTTTTCTTTCTGTCCAGCATACTCATTAAAAAAGTTTCCTGAGTAGTAGTCCCACTTATGTTTGTCTGGAAGTTTTGGGGAACCTGTCCTTTTATGAGAATCCTTTGCAAGTCTTTATTTGCATTGTGTCTGGAAACTGGACATTAGTTACGTAGAGGTTTATAATCCATTAGACAGAAATAAGTGGACAATAGGAAAACAAATATGCACAGTCATGGACACCTAATTATTTTTTTTTTTCTGTTTGGGTAGACAAAGTCAAAACCTGAGTTGTACAGATTGGTGAAGGATGAAAATCAAAAAGTCAATATGGCATTCTATAGAAATAACTGCAGTGCAGGAACTCTTTGAAACATTTAGACCTACTAATGAAGTTCTAGATCATTTTAATTTAGGAGTAACATCATTCAGTTATGGTTTTCCCACACTACCCTTTTGCCTAATTTTACTAATTCCTTCTGTGCTCTTTTAAAAAAAAATCTGGAGCATGTTAGCAAACTTACTCTGTGGTTCTTGGGTGAACCCCTTTACATCAATAAGGCCATGCCTCTCTTTACAGTAGGGGAAATTTCTGAGCTTCTAATGAGCATGAGATAGATGGTTGTCATTACTAGGAAGTCTCAATCTTTGAATTTTAGGAAGTTGTGGTAAGACAATAGTTTTGTTTTCAGTTATTTCTCGTTTAGTAATTGAGATTAAAGGGCAACCCCTAAGTGTAGGAGGGAAAAGACTTTAGTTTCTTTTATCATTAGAAGTAAGAGATGAAGCCTCAGGGTTTAAATTAGGAAGAATCTCTTGAAATTTCAGAGTTGGTCATTTGTTTTCAAATGTTTTAAATCTCAGAATATGGAGAACAGTACTGGACATGTACTCAAGGCTCAGTCATTTTGGGATACATAAAAGAAGAAACATTCCATTCTTTGATTTTCTATAAATTTCACAATTATCAAAAATTAATCATTTATTTTTTATTAGATTGACTTGTTTATTTACTTTTAGTTGATAAGATTCAGTTCCAGAGTCCCTTGAGTTTCAGATTTTCTCCCCTCCCTCTCTCCTCCCCACCCATGGTGGCATGCAGTCAAGTATAGAATCTGCAAATACTTTCACGTTGGACATTAGTCTGGTTGTATAGAAGGGTTGTAACCAATGGAGTGAACAATGGGAAAAAGGAAACAAAACCAAACATGGAAAAGAGAGATAGCATGTAGGTTGCTTCAGCCTCCAAAAAATTAATCATTTAAAGGCTTCATAAATAGGCAACATGGTGAAGTGATATACCATGGATTCAATTATCATTCCTAAGAGCTGGTGACTCTCAGATCTACGTATCCAGTCCTAACCTCTTTGCTGACCTCCAGTCGCATTTCTTCAGCCATCTTTTAGACATCTCAAACAGGATGTCTTGTAGACATTTCAAACTGAACAAGTCTAAAACTGAACTTATGATTCTTCCCCCCAATTCTCTAACCTTCCAAACTTCCCTATTCCTGTCAAAGGGAGGATTGCAAGCCTACATGCCATCCTCAACTTCTAACTCTCAAGCTCCTTAGCTAATCTGTTACCAAGTTCTGCCTAGTTCAGTTTCTTAACATTTTTCTTATATGCTTCCTACTCTGCTCTGACACTTGCACCATCCTGGTGCTTCACTTTAGGCGTAGACTATTCTAGTCTCTGCCATTCCATTCCATTTTCTACTTTGCTGTCAAAGTGATGTTTCTAAAGCATAGTTCTGAACACATCACCCTTCCTGCTAAATAAACTGTAGTGGATTTCCATCACCTCCAGGATCAAATGCATTCAAAAGCTCTTCATAATCTGCACGCCCACACACACACACCTTTCCAGTCTTCTTACACCTGATACCCCTCTTCACATACTCTAATCTAGTGACACTGGGCTTCTGGCTGTTCCTCAAACCAAACAGTTTATCTCGAGACCTCCTAGCTAAAATCCTGCATTGTAGAAGAAGCTTTTCCTGATCCCCTTATTAATTCTTGTGTCTTCCCTCTATTGATTATTTTTGATGTATCCTATATATAGGTTGTATGTACATAATTGTTTGTATTTTGTCTCCCTCATTAGACTCCTTGAGAACCAAGACTGGTTTTCATTGTTGTTGTTTTTTAACTTTCTTTGTAGCCCCCATACTTAGTACAGTGCCTGGCACATGTAGGTGCTAAATATTTATTGATGATCCAAAGATATACTTTCTATCAAAATCCCAGAGATACCATAATCATTATTTACAATGGAAGGATTTTTTCATTGAACAAATAATTTAAGGCAAGTAATCCGTGTGTGTGTGTGTGTGTGTGTATGTATGTTTGTGGTGTGTGTGTGTGTGTATGGTGTGCGTGTGTGTGTATGGTGTGCATGTGTGTGTGTGTGTGTGGTGTGTGGTGTGTGTGTGGTGTGCGTGTGTGTGTGTGGTGTGCGTGTGTGTGTGGTGTATGTGTGTGTGTGCATGTGTGTGTGTGTAATTGAAAAGGAGTCAAATCAAATGCTTATTTTTACTCCTTTCTCCTAAAGCCTGGCAGGCTTTTAAAAGTGACTTTTAGTATGATAATAACCTTAATGAAGATTAGCAATCCCTAATATCTCAGGGAAGAGAAGATTCTAATTTTTTAAAAAATGGTTTCTGGACAAAAGTCCAATGAAGATTCAGAAATGAGACGGGATTGTATGCTAGAAAGAGCTCCGATTGAAGAAACTGGTAGACTTGGGTTCTAATCCTAATTCTGCTGTCTCATTGACTTCCTACAAATTACTTCACTTCTCTGGGCCTCATTTTTTTCATCTGTAAAATGAGGGAATCAAACAAAATGATCTCTAAGAACAGGGAATATCTGAATTTACCATATATTATTCATTCTCCAAAATTTTTAACATCTGTGTCTATCATTGACCATTATGAAAGAAACAAATGTGCTTTTAAAAATATCCTTTTTAACAGAAACAGGGATCTGTGCTTTAACAGCTAGACAACTCCTAGTATAGGAACCCTTTTCACCAATGATAACTTGCTTTTATATAGTGCTTTAAGTTTTACATAGCACTTTTCAAATATCATCTCATTTTATACTCACCGCAGCCCTGGGAGGTACATATAATTGTTGTTACAATTTTACAGATCAGGAAACAGGCAAACAGATGTTGTAACTTGTCCAGGGTCACACATTTAATAAGTGTCTGAGCTTGGATTTGAATCTAGGACTTTTTAACTCACAGTACGTCATCCACTAAGTCATGTCGCCTCTTAATAAGCTCCTGGTAAAGCTATAATCATTATTAAATGAAATTACTTTTAAATTTTGTTATGTACTTCTTGAGGCCTGGGATTTGCTTTTCTGCATATTTGATAGCACCCTACAGCTGAAGCAATTACATTCTTACCAATGTTATTAATGGTGTCTGTATACAACCTTATTAATCAGCTATGATATAAATGGAGAATTGTGAATTAATAATATCATTAATTGCATGGGTGATGTTGAAATGAGAAATAAATTCTAGTATGGTAAAAAAAAAATTAAATTATTTTGTGTTCCAACAGGAAATATGGGATGTATAAAATCAAAAAGAAAAGACAATTCAACTCACGATGGAATAGATTTGAAGACCCAACCAGTACGTAATACTGACCGAACTATTTATGTGAGAGATCCAACGTCCAATAAACAGCAAAGGCCAGTAAGTAGATAGTCGCAGGGGAGAATTCCAAGAGCAAGATCCAAGCATGGCTGGCATAATTAAAATTTAATTGAGAACATATGCATGTATCATGATTGATTGGTTCTCAAATAATTTGTTTTGTAATTCAACCATTCTAAAGGCATGTACACAACTTTATAGATACCTGGCCATTTATTGTGTAATGATTATTCCATTCTTTTTTTATATATTGAGAAGATTATTTTTTATATCACTGGTGGCAAGAAAAATTTCAAACTCAAGAGTGAATATTCTATTCTATAAAGGAAAAAGATTTATATTAGAATATGTAGTGAGATTAGCACAGTGCCCCTAAATACAAACTACAACAATGTATACATCTAAAACATTACCTACCAACTCTTCTTTCCTGCCTGTCTTTTCCTAGTATTCTCCCACCTATCTAAGCTAATCAAGGAAGGGAATCCCTTGATTTTTAGTATGGTGAAGAACACCATAGGGCCTTTCTTTATAATGAATTTTTATATATGTATGTATGTATGTATGTATGTATGTATGTATGTATGTATCTATATTTTTTCCTTTGGTACTGGGAGCCATAGGCAAGCTTCTACAACAGTGGTTCTCAACCTTCCTAATGCCACGACCCTTTAATACTCGTATGTGGGCATATCTAGGCATATCTGCTTATGGGCGGACCCGCCTGGAGACGGATAGAGAAGCAGTGTCTCGGTTCCTAAGACCATCAGAAATATGTGTTTTCCGATGTTCTTAGGCAACCCCTGTGAAAAGGTCGTTCAACCCCCAAAGGGGTTACGGCCCACAGGTTGAGAACCGCAGTTCTACAACAATAGAATCAGTGTTGTATCATTTTCATTCATTCTTGGAAGACCTTGGCTAACAAAGAAGTAAAACTACATTTCTTGGGAAAGAAAAAAATTCATAATAATGACCTTAAATATACTTGATATTAAACCTCCTCTGTCTATCCCTTTAATTCCTTTCCCCACCAAAAAAATCAATCACATACTCTTTCATAGCATGGTTTAATAAACTCATCCGATACCTAACCTCTAAGAACATTTTAAACAATATCTCTACAGTACAAAATATTTTGAAGTGCTATACCATTTCTGTAGTTTC
>CM053587.1:157903771-157924328 GCA_028646515.1 Pseudochirops corinnae | reverse complement strand
CTTTTCCCACTTCTGTAATCTCTTTGGGATATAATCCCAACAGTGGTATTGCTGGGTCAAAGGGTATGCACTCCCAATTAATTTTTAAAATATTGAAATAAAGATTTTTTTTTCACAGAGTTCCTGAAAATCTATCCATAGACTCCAGGTGAAGAATCCCTACTGGGAAAGCATTCTTCTTGGAACATTTTAAGGTTTGTTTTTTTTAATTCAATTTTATTTTATTTTCAGCTCTGAACTCTCTCCCTCTCCCTGTCCTTTCCCCTATTGAGAAAGCTAGAAAAAAAGTCTCATTACAGAGATATATAGTCAAGCAAAACAAATGACCATATTGGCCATGTTGAAAAAATAACAATAGCAGCAGCAACAATATGCCTCAGTATGCACTTTGAGTTCATCGTCTCTATCTGGAATTGGAAAACATGTTCCATCACGAGTCCTCTGGAATCATGATTAGTTGTTGCATTGATCAGTCACTAAATATTTCAAAGTTGTTTGTCTTTACAATAATGTTGTTATTGTTATAAATTGTTCTCCTAGTTCTGCTCACTTCATTCTGTATCAGTTCATCTAAGTCTTCCCAGGTTTCTCTGAAGCCATCCCCTCCATGATTTCTTACAACACAATAGTATTCCATAGCATTCATATACCATAACTTGTTCAGCCATTCCCCAACTGATGGGTACTGCACAGTTTCCAATTCTTTGCCATCACAGCAAAAAAAGTAGAAATGACAAGAACTCTGAAGTTTCAGCATGTAAACTTGGAAAGATAATAAAATATGGGAATAGTCAATGTTGGAGGGGTTGTAGGAAAATAGGTATATTGATTCACTGTTGACAGGGCTGTGAAACTGTCCAATTGTTCAGGATATAAATTTGGAATAATGTAAGACAAATTACTAAATACTTTTTGATCCAGCAGTCCTACTACTGGTCACATGGAAGTCAAAGACAGAAACAAAGGTCCAAAGTACTCCAAAATATTAATAGTATTCTTTGTGACAATAAATATTGATGGAAGCACAAATGGAGGAATGGTTAAAAAAAATACTGTGATATGAGATCATAATATTATATATAAGAAATGAGTAAATGAGGAATTCAGAGAAACATGGAAAAATTTGTATGAGCTGATGGTCAAGTGAAATAATCAGAAGCAAGAGAGCAGTATATACAATGACTGTAATAATATAAACAAAAATGTAACTAAAATGAAGTCCTAAGAAAGGGGTAAAAAAATGAAGGTCTTAAAAAAGGGATAGCAAAATATATATCTCCCACATTCAGAATACAGGAGCACTGCTGTGACATAATATAGGTTCCAGTTTTTGATATTTTTACTTAATTGTTTTCCTTTTTGTCCAAAGGAAGGGATCATTCTGGAGAAGGAAGATGAAATGATGAGAAGAAGGAGGGGGAGGAGGAGGAAGAGGAAGAAGAGGAGAAGACAGAGGAAGGAGGAGCAGAAGGAGGAGGAAGAAGAAGAGGAGGAAGAGGACGAGGAGGAGGAGGAGGAGGAGAAAGAGACAGAGAAGAACAAGAAGAAGTAGCACTACCTGCAGAGTCAGAAGAACTAGATTATCAATTCTTCCACTAACTAACTGCATGCCCTCGAGCAAGTTAGTTACCTTTTTATTCAGGGCTTCAATTTCCTAATATGTGAAATGTATGAAATTCATAATGTGTTAATTCATTCATGTATTCATTTGACAAAAAATTATTGAGCACCATGAAACTGTTAAATGCTGACAAATGAGTCATGGTTCCTGACCTCAGGGAGTTTAGCATCTCATAAGAAGAAATAAAACAGAGATACAATACAGGTAAAATAATACCAAGAGCGTATAATAAAGTGCTCTCCTTTCCAGGGTCCCTTCCATCTCGAAATTCATAGGACAATTGTTGCGTTTCAGGCTCTATTTCACCAACATAAAATTAGATAAAATTTTATTAGGTCATTAGCCACAACATTTCTCAGTAGGCAAATCAACATTGAGAGTAAAAGCATTTAAATTGATGATTAAAGCAAAAAAGCAAAACCCCAAAAAACCCCAAACCTAGAAAACCTACCCTATTTTAAAACTTGTTCCTACAAATAAAACATGCAGTTTTGAGTCAGTTTCTCTTTCTTTTTCCTTTTCTCTCTCTTTAAATATAAGGAGCTTTTCAACACTTCAGTTGGATTTGTAATCTATATTTCAGTTCTTAATGAAAAGTAGTAACGCATGAAGTAACATCTGCAACCAAAATTATCAGTTCTGTCTTCACTTACACTGATCCCTCCCCTATGCCTCAAAATGGGATTCAATTCAATTTTTTTCTGTTCCTAGGGAGATACTTTCCCCAACTCCTCCTGAATTCCTCAACTTTCCCATTACCTACTCTCCCTTAATTCTTAGAGCTGACGAATTTCTAGAGTCTTTGATGTCTCTGCTGCCAGAAAGATGATGTTTTTCCACCCTCTGAAGGGGAAGAACATGTCCTATTTTGAACTGAGCCCAACTGCAACAAGAATTTTCCTTTTCATCTAACTGTTTAAGGTCTATGTTCTTTTTTGGCAAATACACCATTCTGGATGCCTGTTCTGTAGTGAGGGAGAAGGCCGGGGGAATGTGGAAGAAACAGGGAAAATTGAAAAGATGAAGGGCCTAAATGGCGAGAGCAGTGACAGACACATATGTAAGTAGAGTAAATGTTAAGATGCCACAAGGTCTTCCCCTAGCTTGAGAGAGTATCCCAAATTCTCATCATTAGAGTGATGAAGAGCGAAAGAATAATAGAAACAATAACGCCTTAGAGATTATTTGGGGCACGGGTTCTTAACCTGGGGCCCGGGAACTCTTTTTTTATTTTAAATTTTGATAACTATATTTTAATATAATTGGTTTCCTTGGTAATCCTGTGGTTTTTTTATTCATGAATTCAAAAAAATGTTAGTCTGAGGAGAGGTCGGTGACAAAGGGGTCCAGGTTAAGCTAATCTGAGTCCCTAATTTTACAGATAAGAAAGCTGAGATTCAGTGAACAGGACTACAGTATTATCTACTGAAGATAACTGTTAAAATGCACACATATTATTTGGAAAGGAGGAAAAGCAAAAGCCTTTATTATTTAATAACTTAGCTAATAGGGATCTTGGTAAAGGCTTGAGACCTAAGAGTTCCGGATATGTACATAGTCCTGGAAAAAAATCTGGGAGCAAACAAGATTGAGAAAAAAGACCTAAGTAGAGGAGGATTAGTCTCAGTGAAGAATAAGGATATCTCTTTCTCTGAAAAGGAAGGGGAAAAGTAACAGCATTACTATAAGGATACAAAAACATTCCATTCATTAATTCAATTTTTATTTGTTGGACTATATGACCTCAAGTTTCCCTTCCAGTTCTAAAACTATAATCCTATTAACTTAAAACACAGTAATTCAGTTAAAATTAAGATATATTATTAAAGGTTTACTCTGTGTGTTTTGTGGAGATGATAAGACATTAGGTGTTATTCAAGAATGGGGCCCCAGCATTTGGTGATGGAGGAGGTAGCATTTGCCACGGGAGAGATCCGTAGACAATCTTTTATTGCATCACTTTCCTAAGTGGAGAGATGGATTTGAATATTCATTTTCTTTAAGTGAAATCCACTATTCTTAACTAACATTGTTTAGGCCATCCTTATCCTGAGGATGAAAGGAAGGTGCCACCAGATTATTTTTTACCTACTTTGCAATCTGCCTTAAGCTTAATGCCATCAACCAGTTCAATGTTATAGAAAATCACTTCTAGTGCAATGCTTTCTTTAAGTATGACATATATGTTGAGTGTTAATGCTTTCATTTAAAAACCCTTAAAATGAGCTTGGCTAAAGCAGAAAAAACAACATGCACAATGACAACAGTGTGAATGAACAGATCAGTAAAGGTGGCCAAATTCTAAATAATGGAAATCTTACAGGGGTCCTAGGGAACAGATGATGAGACATCCTTCCTCTCAGGGGAGCAGGGGACTCCTAAGACAGAAAGTCATGTCCTTTCTCAAAAGCAGTCAGTCAGTTACTGACCTGCCTGTTTCATCTGGATTGCTTTTCCTTTTAAAATGGATGATTCAATCCCAGGAGGTGAGAAAAGTATCCAGAAATGACTGTGATGTAAAGCAGGCCTTAATAAAGCTTATTTAAAAAACACACGGGCAAGGCAAAATGTTTAAATGTCTACTATAAGAGAAAGAAAAGAAGAAGAAATTCTGGCAGGCTGGAAATGCTTCTCTTGTCCTGATTTAACATTTTATGGGACAAGCTACGCTCTATAGTACATTTTCAAGGAAACAATTAATGCTATGAGCTGGGAATATGTCTGCATTGCCACCTGGTGATTCTATTTTCGATTGGTCAGCAAATAGTTAAAATGATTTCTCTATTGAAAGATATCCTTTTATGCTCTATTTTGATTTAGTATGGCTTGCAAACTATCAAAAAGTCAAGCCAGTGCTCTGCAACACAAGTCATGACACACAGGAAAGACAGAAAATACAAAGCTTAATAAAAATATGCTCCGGGTTATTTGCCCCAAATAGTCCCCTAAACAAAATAATAACTCAGAAGGTTATAAAACTAATTTGTGTTACGGTAGGAAAACCTGTAAAACCTAAAAGTATGGCCTTTTCTCTAAGAAACAAACTTCTCTCCATCAAAATCATAATAAAGCAGAAACAAAAGCAAGTTATAGAAAAGGAGGTTTTTGGTGTTATATTACAAAACCAGAAGGGATTAAGCTATCAATTCTTTTAAAACGCTTTCCACAGAATTGCCAAAAGACTCAGTGACGTGATTTCAGTTAGCTAAAAAAATAGATGTAGCTAGAAAAATGTTTTTTTCCTTTTGAAAGGCAACAAGTGTGTGTGTGTGTGTGTGTGTGTGTGTGTGTGTGTGTGTGTGTGTAATATAAAACCACAGGCTACTAACTGCTACCAGCCAATTCAGTTTGATAAGAGATAAAACTTGGTTTCCCAAGGTCAGAAAAAGAGTTATCAGGAAACACTGTAACTGCTACAGATATTAAAATATACTAATAAGGTTTATAGTCAGAACAATCAGTAAAACAGTCATGTCAAGAACACATCACCAGCACCAATTACATATTTCTCAGGGATGTTGTCACCATTAAAATAATAACAATAATTCAATATGATGGGATGAGTTCATAATCATATCTACAGCGCCATTTATGTAGCACTAAGACTCAAATCTTACTTTTGCCAAGGTTATTTACTAGAAGTTTCCAGTTTCAAAAATAGTAGTCACTGGGCTTTTGGCTATCAACACAAATGGAAAATGGATTTCTTGATCATTCCAAGAAGTGATAAAACTTTCTTGCTGAGTGACACCGGATGATAGTTGAAGATGGCAGAAGGAAAAGCCTGACCTGCAGTTTGGATGTGCTTGTTAAAGATGACCTATTTATACTTGCTAAACACTGGAGTCAGGAAGACTTGAGTTAAAATCTGGCCTCAGACACTGTATGACCCTGGGCAAGTCACTTTACCCTGTTTGGCTCAGTTTCCTCATCTGTGAAATGAGCTGGAGAGGGAAATGGCAAATCACTCCAGTATCTTTGCCAAGAAAACCCCAAATGGGGTCATGAGGAGTCAGACACGACTGAAAAATGGCTAACCAATAGCAAATAAACACTGAAAAATTTAGGTTTTTCTTTTTATGTGTGCAGCTGATTTAGGAAACTGATTAATTTTATGGGGGTGATAAGAACCATGTATGTGATTTCATTGGCATAGGGAACTTCTGGGATGAGGAAAACCCCTTTACCATGGCAGGTGAGCCCCTTCAACGCTGTGTCTTAGAGAACTGCCAAGAGCATTGGAAGGTGAAGGGATTTACCCTAAGCCACACAGCCAGTATGTGTCAGAGGAAGGACATGAGGCTAGGTCTTCCAATTCTGGGGCCGCTGTCCAGTGAGCTATGCTGCCTCTCTATATAATGTCTATTTTTAAAAGAAATAACAATTGGACCTCTGGGCAGGCACCAGCTCCTCACATGACAAGGATGTAGGGAGAGTGTCAATTTTTTTTTTCTCAAATTGAAATTTCACCTACAAGAATTTCTCTTTCTTGAGCAAAGAAGCCTCAGAACCAAATAGTGAGAGGAAACATGGTGCTTTAGCTTTACTGTACAATAATTTTACCCACAATGTAACAATCCACAGAGGAAAACATTTCACCCTAGTTAGACATCAAGAAAAACTCATAAACAAGAGGAAACATCTTGAGGAGAAGCAACCTCTTTATTCTCCCCCTCCCCCTAAACTGGCCACTTCCTAGTATTTATTAATTACCTTTTCAGACAAAAATGCTACAAACCATAACAAACTACTCCTATTTCATGCATAATTTTCTAATTTTTAACAAAAATATTTATTTATTCATTTGAGTCAATAGGAAGTCTTTTTAAAAGGTTCAGCTTTTGCTAATAATAAATAAGAAAAGCTTCCCTGCTTACCAAAGCTCTCTTGGTAGATTCTTTTAAAAAACAAATTACTCAGCCCTCAATTACATATATCTTAATTTTTTAAGCACTCATGTCCCCAGTAAGAATGACAGAGTAAAAAATACATTATCAAACCATACTTTCTTGCCTACATTGGTACTATTTCTATGTTAAAATGTATTCAGTATACACGGAAATTATTTCATTGTTTAAAAAGAAGTTTTCTGGGTCACGGCCAAAATCACAGGAGTAAATCAGCAATAATTTCTGTCTTATTTTTAATTATATATTTTATAAGACTGTACCTCCCCTACCTTTTTTTTTTACAAACAGTATATAAGTGTATACATATATGTGTGTATACACATATAAAAATAACTTCCTTGCCTTGACCCATGTTATCTTCAGATAGAGAGTGCCAGACAAAGAAAATCCCTTTAGTAATGCAAATTGTAGGATAACTGGGTCGCTCAGTGAATAGAGCACTGGGCCTGGATTCAGGAAGACTTGAATTCAAATCTGACCCCAGACACTTATTAGCTGTGTGACACTGAGCAAGTCACTTAACCCTGTTTACCTCAGTTTCCTCATCTGTGAAATGAGATGGAGAAGGAAATGGCAAGCTACTCTTCGTATCTTTGCCAAGAAAACCCCAAATGGGTTAATGAAGAGTCAGACATGACTGAAAACAACTGAATAACAACCATGCAAACTGACACTGTTCCACAATTTATAATTTTAAAGAGTTACCTGAGCACTGAAAAGTTAAGTTAAAAAAAAAAAGTTAAGTATCTTGTCCATGGTCATAGAGCTGGCATGTGTAAGGGGCAGGACTCGATAACTATAATATTCTTCTTCTCTCCATTATACCATGTTGCCTTTCCCTGTAATGATTAAAACTGTCCGAAATTGACATAGAAGTTCCTCATTACTGAGAGTCTTCAGGTGGATGCCGGATGAATTACAGATACTGCAGAAGGGATTCTAATCCAGTCATGAGTTAGACTAGATGACTTCTTAAGGTTCTCTCCAACCCTATGTTTTTATGTTTCCATGAATATATGTTTTATGTGTCTGGAGAAAGAAGCACTGTATCTGAAATCCAGTTTGACCTGGATTCAAATTCCAGCTGTCTTAATTAGTACCTGTGTGACTTTGGGACTCAGTTTTCCCATCTGTAAGATCAAGGGGTTCAACTAGATAGCCTTTGCAGTTCCTTCCAGATCTAGGTCTGTAATACTCAGACTAACCAGGCGATCTCTAGTGTTGTTTCTACTGCAAAAATTATGATTTTGTTAACTTCAAACAATTCAGTTAAAAATATCTGACATGTTTGTTGAGGACTAATTACATTTGTTGTGTATGATTGACACTAAATCTGAAGTCAGAGAACCCAGGTTCAAATACTTGCTCTGCCACTACTCCTTATGTCATTTTGGATAAATCACTTCACCTCTCTGAGGGTAGTTTCCTCAACTGTAAAATGAGACAGTTGGCTAGAATACCTCTAAGCTCCCTTCCAGCTCTGAGTCCATAGATTTAGAATACTTTTAATTTCAAAAATATTGATTCATTTTAAAAAATTAACACATTCATTTGGGGGTTTACTATGCAGAAAGCCCAGAAATAAGCACTTGAACAAATTCAAAGATGAATAGAACAAAATCTCTGGTCAGAGGTTTATAGATTTAGAACTGGAAAGAACCTTGGAGACCATGAAGTCCAAACCCTCCATTTTACAGATCAGGACACTGAAGCACAGAGGGGTTAAGTGATTGTCCAAAGTCTCAGAGCTAGTATCTGAGGCAGTATTTGAAAGATAGTATTCCTTTCTCTAAGTCCACTGCTCTAGTTACTAGACAACCTAATGGCCTATAAGTTCTCAATGAGCTTTCATTTAGTAAGGCATGCAAATGTCTATGATACTTAAAAGGATCTCTGATCTCATTAGTTTAGAACTCCAGTGTCAACAAAGACCACAACGCCTTTATGCTTCTCATACATACCATGCAATTCTAACACTTCCAGGAATCTGCCACGAAGGATCCCACCCAGCACAATGGTGGCAGACCCAGTTTTTAAAAAAAAATTCAGGTTATATTTACTATAGATGTGAATCTTTTTTTTTCTCTCTCATTATATGATACCCTCCCTTCTCACCCCACCCTCTGATTTTTGCTGATTCTATATATTCTTGATGTTGTTTTCCTTCCTTATAATTCCTTTCTCACAAGTCACTGTTGATTATATCCTACCCAGCCTTACACTAATCATGTATTTTTTCATTGTTTTTGGAGGCTAATATAACTGTGATTCAAGATTGTAGTATCCTAAGATTCAGAGCCATATAGCATCATTGAAAGAAAATGAGTGGCAAAAACAAACCAATCAAACAAACAGTGGATTTTTGTGGAAGAGAGCAGTTTCCCATCATCAAGAATGCCATGAAATTTCCCCCATGAAACCTGGTCCTTCCTCCTACCCAGTTCTGGGTCCACCTCAATGTCCAACTCAAAAGCACATAAATATATCACAGCTGGAATAATATCCTTCTGTATCCACTTCATTTTCACAACTGTGAAAGGTTAGATCAGTGATGGGGAACCTTTTGGAATTTGTTCTGTGAAGTTTGGATTCAGTCAAAGGGTTGCATTTGAGGACCTAAAAAGCCATAGGTGGCCTCAAGGCCACAGGTAAAGAGAAGGGAGCTTGGATTAGCAGAATGGATGCCACATTTAGATTCAGAAAGACGATGGTTAGAACCCTATCTCTGTTATGTATTATCTATGGCCTCAGGCAAATAATTTTATTTCTCCTGGCCTCAGTATCTTCACCTGTAAAATGGGAGGTTTAATTTTATGATCTCTAAGATCCACTTCCAGTATAAATCTATGATCCAAGACCTAACACCCATGTTTTAGAGACAGAATCAAAGTCAATCTTTTATCTCTTAATAGTATTAATTGGGTTGCCCATGTACCTGAGTTGCTGATTGTTAGTCCTTAACATAGGCAGTATCTATAGAAGGTGAACTTTGAGAGATTAAAAAGACCCACGTGTAAGATGGGAGAGAGGATTAACTTTAACCCTAACAATTCAGAACCTTTAGCATGAAAGAGCCAGGCTAGCAAATTAGAATCTCTGAGAACCATCATCAGGTTCATTCATAAAAGTGGTATTTCTGGACTTGCTTAACAGAAAACCTGAGGAAAATACAAGAGATAATCATTGTTATATCCCCCTTAAACTGCTAACGTTACATATGTTGGCAGAGCTTCCTAAGTACTGATTTCCTGTTTCATCATTTATGCCCACAATCTCACTGATACTTTTCTTCCTGACTGATAAAAAAAAGTCTGTACACAGAATGCTATGCCCCAGCTCCTCCCTTCCCCCTATTAAGTGACCTAGATGCTTCATTTGACAATAATGGTGACAGTAACATCTCTAAAGCCAGATGGCCCAGGAGTGATAGAATTTGGATGCTACTTGTTTTAAATAGTGATGGCATATCTTGGGCTTCTTAAGCACCCCTCCCCAACTGACATGCAAAGTTATACAGTTTTACATGCTTTTAGTCTGACTTCAATATTGAATATCTTTAGGCCCCTTATAAAATCAAGAAAAAATTACTTTTTACATTGTACTTAAACTCCCATTTACTGTTTTCTTCTCTGATAATTATACTTTTCTTTCCCCTCAGCAAATATCCAAAGCACATATCTAATCTGGATTTTGGGACATCATCCCAGCTATCATTTGTTATTGAAGTGGGGGAAGGGGAAGTATATTGAGAAAGAACTGGAAACCACTCAGGGTTGGAAGGAGAAGAAGATCTTGAGGTGCAATGGCATCACTGAAAAATGGGAACAGCATAGACGTGGAGTTCAGAAAGACCTAGGTTTGTGAATAAGAGATATAGGAATTCATGAGAGGTAAAATAGATAACTTTTTACCATGTAAAATTAAAAGTTTTCACAGAAACAAAACCAATGTAGCTGAAATTAGAAGAAAGAAACTGGAGGAAAACTTTATAGCAAGTTTCTCTGATAAATTCTCAAATATATAGAGCTAAGTCAATTCTATAAAAATAAGAGCCATTCCCCAATTAATAAAAAACCAAAGGACATGAATAGGCAGCTTTTAGAGGAAGAAATTAAAGTTATCAATAGTTACATGACAAAATGCTCCAAATCACTAATAATTAAATCAATTCAAATTAAAACACCTCTGAGGTATTACCTCACATGTGTCAGATTGGCTAAGATGACAGAAAATGAAAATAATAAATGCTGGAAGGGAAACATGGGAAAATAGGTACACTAATGTACTGTTGCTGGAGTTGTAAGCTAGTCCAATCATTCTGAAGAACAATTTGGAACTATGCCCAAAGGACTGTAAAACTGTGCCCTCTGACATAGCAAAACCATTACTAAGCATATGCCCACAAAGAGATTAAAAAAAAAAGGATCCATATGTAAAAATATTTATAGTGGCAATAACTTAGAAACTGAGGGGGTGGCCATCAACCGAGGAATGACCAAACAAGTTACAGCATATGAATGTGACAGAATACTATTGTGCTATAAGAAATGATGAAAGTGATGCTGTCAGAAAAACCAGGAAGACTTATTTGAACTGAAGCAAAATAAATGAGCAGAACCAGGAGAAAAATGTACACGGTAATAATAGCATTATAAAGATAATCAACTGTGAAAGACTTAGTAAGTTTGATTAATACGATGTTCCATCACAACTCCAAAGGACTTGATGAAAAATACTATCCACCTCCAGACAGAGGACTGATAGATTCAGAGTACAGAATGAAACAAAATTTTTTCTCTTTTTAAATTTTCCTTGCTTTTTTTTTTGGAACATGGCTAATGTAGAAATATGTTTTGCATGATTTCATATGTATAATGGGTATCATATATCAGACAGAGAGAGAGAGAGAGAGAGAGAGGGAGAGAGAGAGAGAGAGAGAGAGAGAGAGAGAGAGAGAGAGAGAAACAGAAAATAAAATATAAAAAGGAGAAAGACCTAGGCTGGAATTGCATTTCTAATACTCCCTAAATATGTAATCAAAGTCACCCATCTTCTCGTTCCCTTGCTTTCAGTTTCCTCATCTATAAATGAGCATAATACCAGCCATATGTTCTGTTTGTGAGAATCAAACCATCTATACAAAGCACAAAGCTTTATATGTTAGCTATTTTTATTACCATTGCTTTTCGTAGGAATCTTAGAAAAAGATAATACAATCCACGTATGTAAACAAAAATGGGGTGGACTGACAAGAAAGGTCAGTAACCCAAGGTTATCTGCTATCTACAAGGAGAGATAAAAATGGAACTGCCTAGAAGAGACTGTTTAATGCTTTAGGTCTATACCAAACCTAAAGCAACTCTCATTTATCTAGCTCTTTGTACTTCCCCCTATCCAATCTCACTGGACTTAACTGGATAAGGTGAGATTGTATGTTTGTAAATTCTCTCCAGTCTAATAAATATGAGATCAGTTCCAGGCATATCACTATCTGCTATTTATAAACCTTATATTCTAACCAAGAAGGACTACTCATCATTCCCATAGCATGGCCTGTGCTTTCCCTGGTTCTATGCCTTTATTTCCCTATTCCCCCATATCTCCTTAGAACTTTGTACCTCTCATAGAATACATCACATACTGCCTTGTAAATTCACAATTAGAGCTAACTGTGAATTTCTTTTATGTTCCCTACTTGATTATAAGCCACGTAAAGAGAAGGATGATGACAAGTTCATCTCCTCAGCCCCTACAGTGTCTTGCTCAATGATTTTTCACAAAGTAGGTATTTAATAAACATTTCCTGAATTAAATTTGCTGAAATGAATTCTGTACTGAAAGCTCTGGGCTATATTATAGTGGACAAAGTAGGAAAGAGAAGGACAAATTGGCAAAACTGATCCCAGGGGATTAGTCAATGGAACAGAAATCACTCCTCATAGATGCCTGTGGTAGGTGGCAACAGAACTACCTAAGTAAGCAGTAGTTATCTAGTTGGAGTTTATTTTAGAACTGGTCCCATTTTTTTCCCAAAAGAAAACTTCCAAGTAGGTAAATTTGCCTTCGTGACTCCCTAACCTCCTATTTCATATCACTCCTCTTCAGATACTCAGGGCATTATACTCCCCCCAAAATCTTCTCTGTTATAAACCTAAAGTGATCCAAAAAATTCTCAAAGTTTTAAGCCTTGATGTGTGAATGGTGTTGTATCCCTGCAGCATATTTATTTTAAAAGAATAATGATTAAGACAGAATAATGATGTCTACTAATGGCAGAATTCTGCTTCTTTCATTCACTCCCCATATGTTCATTGGCCAATCTCTTCCTTAAGCCTCCCTCAGCCTCAGTCCTAGCATTCCTCAAATATTCCATGTATTCCTACTTTACTACATATAAAACCTGCTCTGAAACCATATTATTTTTATCTACAAGGTAGAAATACATTTCCTGACCTTATTTAGTTCATCTAGCTTAGGGAAAAGTGGTCATTCAAAATCTGTAGCCAAGCAGTCAAGAATACAATTTCCTATTTCTCTCTTTTAAATGGCCATTCAAAAGGAAAACTGTTGGAAGGGGAAATGGATATAAGATAGGACTCACTCTTGTCCCTGTATCTTATCAACTAAAGAAGGAAAAAAGATGTATTTGCCAGACTATTCCTTATCTTCTCTGGGTAAAGGGAAGGCAACTAACTGAAATGTTGTCACTGATACTACTTAATATTTTGCATTGCCACACATGCTAAGAAAGATACAAAGAAACTGCTCTTATTCTTATTCTCCAGTTACATTTTTAACATTCCAAATAATCTAATCTATGATGTGGTAAAGATATGTATGTGATCCTGTGACCACTCACCCATCCAGACTTCTCCAAATTGTCCAGCTCCAAGCTTCTTCACTAGTTTAATTGATTCACGTGGAATTTCCCAAGCATCTTTATCCCATGGTTTTTGTGGTTTTGGACTAATACACGCCTTCTCAAGCTTTCTGCACAAACCATCCGCCTGCTCTAAATTTTAAAGAAAAAGTCATTAAAATAGTATTCTGTATTTGCATCATATATAGAAATTCTATATTCTAAACTAAAAGTGTTTAACTCAGATCTACCCTAGTTTAGAAATAAGTATAGGGTTTCCCTTGAAATAGGTATTAATTTGGGGCATTTCTAAATGAAAAGAGGGTTATTCTTCTTGTTATTATTTTGAGATATCTTTATTTGATAGCCCAATTGTATTTTGCTTTGTTGTGCATATCTGTTTGTGGTTGGGGGGGTTACTTGTATGCATGTGTCAAAATGTCATGTGTATTCGGCAGAAACTGATGAATGAAATAAGGAATCATTCAAATCATTTAGCCTAAGCTTCCATAAAGGAAAAAAAAATTAGGAGATGTTTATTGATCAGAATATGACAAGTAGTTAGATGGAATACCTATATAAACTGATTCTGTGTGTGCGTGTGTGTGTGCGTGACAAACACTGAAAAAAGACAAAGAATTAAGCCCAGAATTAAACAGGAGGAGAAAGGAACCATTTTGATTACTTTTAGGAAAGTGCAAACCATCTTTAAAGACCCTGAACTTCTTCCTGACACAAAGGTCCATCTTCTTTGATATCAACATTCCATTGATGCTATATGGCTATAACTCATGGAAAGCTACAATTTCCAGAGAATTAAAACTGACTACCAAGTAGGAGAAAATGGAAAGGTACATAGTGTGTATCAGCAGGTTGTAGCACATAAATAAAGAATTTAAAGAAGGTGGGGGGGGGAGGGAGCACATTCTAGTCCAAGGAAAGAGCCTATACCAAGGAACAGACATAGGAAATGGAATGTTGTATAGGAGGCCGTGGGAGGAGGCCAACTTGGCTAGACTTCAGAATGAGTGGGTGAAAATAGTATATAGTGAATCTGAAAAGGAACAGTCTGGAGCATGATTGGGACAGGCTTTCAAAGCCAAGCCGAAGAGTTTGGGTTTTATCCTGTAAGCAATAGGAAGCCACTAGAGCTTTTGAGGTACGGAAATGACATGGTCAGAACTATGCTGAAGAACTCTGACAGCTATGGCAAGAATGGGCTAGAGAACAGAGGGTAGCTATAAAGAGCCCAATTAGGATACTATTATAATAATTCAAGGGAGTGGTGATTAAGCCCTAAAGTGGGATGGTGGGTAAGTGAGTAGAGCTAAGAAGATAGATACAAAATATGTGGTGGAATTAGAATGGACAGGACTTGGCAACTGAATAGATATGTGGGATGAAGAAGAGGAAATTGTGAAACTAAGTGATTAGACAGCTGTATCCTCAACAGAAACAGGGAGCATGCAGTGGGTACCACAATAATGAACCAAAATTACACAGAATATATGTTCATTTCTACTTTTTTTTCTTTTAAAAGACAACCTTAAAACTCCTCATAATGCCTCCAGGAAAAGAATCCTTTACATAAAACTCAATCAACTTGTGTCTCTTTCTGATCACTGAATTAGGACAGCACAATATGTAAACATTAGTATTTCTTATAGATAGTAGTATCCAGGATGCTGATGGGAATTTGCATCCCAAGATACTTCTAAATCATCCAGATCATCAGATCTGGAGAAGCATTTGCCTTTTTAAAGACAACTAGCTAAAGATTTAGAAATAAAAAAGCATTTTATAGTATTATTAAAAATTAAAAATGCATGTTGTCGTATTTGCTGTCTCTACTTACTTTGATAATGCTTAATCATGTCACTGATGCAGGGAAAAGTAATTCTTGGAGATATGTAATAACCTCCATTATCTAGACTTCTAATTTTGTAGTGCTTAATAACATCACCATGCTGTGGGTCATAATCTCGGACAGAAAGAGAGAAACTTCCTATGGAAAAATAAAGCAATGACTTTAGTTAGGATAAAAAATAGTTATAGATTTTCATTTTATTTTACATTAGAGAAAATGAATGTCATTAAATATGATAAATACAAATTAAGTTTAAAATTTTTCTTACTTGCTCTTTTTAAAAATGAAACTTTATTGATCTTTCATCTCTACATCATATATTTTTTGCAACGTACTCCTCATTGTTCTCTCCTTGAGAGCAATCCCTCATAACGAAGAATTTTTTAAAAGCTCAGTTCGCTAAAATGACCAACACATCAAAAAGAAACTCTGACATTATATTCAGTGTCCCACACTCATCGTTTCCCTTTCTCTGCAAAAAAGTTGAAGGAAATGCCTCTAGATGTATGTTCTTTGGGGCAAATCTTGGTTATTATAATTCCATGGGATTCAGTTTTGATTATTATTCTTTTTGTCATTCTTTCCAATTGCACCAGTGTAGTCATTGTATACATCATTTACCTGCTTCTGCTTACTCCCCTTTAGATCATTCTTATGTCTTTCCACACTTCGGTGTAGTCATCATATTCATTTTTTTAAGAGCAAAATAATATTGTATTATATTTATGTTTCACAACATATTTTGTTACTTCCTAGCCTATGGCTATATACTTTGCTTCTAGTTCTTTTTTTATTAAAAAGTGCTGTATTATATTTTCATATGTATATGTGTATGTATATATATATATATTTATGTATACACACACATATATGACTTTTGTAACCTTTGACTTCTTTAGGGTATTTGCCTAGTACTGAGTTCTCTAGATCAAAGGGTCTGGAGAATTTAGCCTATTTCTTAGCATAAGTTCAAATTGTTTTCCACCAATCATCAGATTTTAAGGTCTAGATATTTTAAAATATTCTATTGGAATTTTTTAAAAAAAAGAATATCGTATCAATTTTTTTTTTTTTGCTTTTTGGAGGGGGGAAAGCAGAGCAATTGGGGTTAAGTGACTTGCCCAAGGTCACACGGCTAGCAAATGTTAAGTGTCTAAGGCCAGATTTGAATTCAGGTCCTCCTGATTCCAGGGCCAGGTCTCTATTCACTGTACCACCTAGCAGCCCTCCTCCCCTCCCCCCCCAAGTATCAACTTTTTAAAGAAATTTACCTAACATACTATTTTCATTCAATGGCCCTTTTCTTTAAAAAACAAACAAACAATTTTTAAAATAAATGGAAATTTGATTTCCTGATTTATTTTAGTAATAGCTAACATTTATATAGTACTTACTATGCAACAGGATACTAAGTCCTTTACAAATATTATCTCATTTGGTCCCCATATCAACCTTGAGAGCAGATGCTATTACTATCCCCATTTTACATATGAGGAAAATGAGGCAAACAGTGGTTAAGTGACTCGTCCAGGGTCACACAGCTAGTGTCTAATGCTGGATTTGAACTCAGCTCTGCCTGACTCCAGGCCCAGCACTCTATCCTTTGTGCCACCTAGCTACCTTTATAAAATGTTTGAAAAATATTTCACAGCCTCATACATTGTAAGAAATTATTAGCTTTATAAAAATGGATCTTTTTTTGTAAGAATGTGCACAATCATTTTTATAGCATAAGTTACCATTTAAAATACCTTTTTTTTTGGTAATTCTGAACTTGACAAATTTCAGCAAATATAAGCATTTTTTTATATGAGAAGAACAAAGACAATTGCTTATGAATACTCAAATCTCCATCATTTACAGTTGGTTTTTAAAAATTATATGATAAATTCAGAACATTAGTTTCAAAGTTCTCCTACTTGTCTCCTCTTGTCTCCTTGATTTCCTTCTGAACCTCTTTCTCTTCTTTTCTGCACAGCTTTAAATGTTTTATTGACACATTCTTTTTTTTGTATCACTATCATTAGTCCTCTTCTCCACAACAATTCTCTATCCCTCCTCCCTTCCCCATTTTAAACCTTCTCTTGAAACCAAAAAGCAAATTAAGCAAAACAAACCTACAGTGATCTGCTCCCGAAAAAATGTATATCTCTCCTCAAAGAAACAATGTAAAAGCCTACTATTTCTATAATTTCCTAAATTCTAAAACCTTAAGCTTTTGCTATCTGTTGTATTATTAATTGAGTTTGAAACAGTTTCAGTAAATTGCTGCAGGAATAATATTTTGTAAAACAAAATATAATGTGTCCCACCTTTTAATGTTTCACTTTCTCGGATAAGAAATGCTCCTACAATATTTCCTGGTGCCAGAAGCTGTCTTTCAGCATCTTTCCGGGTTATATCCTTAAAGAACCATCTGAAAAGGAAATGTGAATAAGTTTATAGACGGTATTTCCTTGGGAAGGAATAAATAAGGTATATAAATAAGGTAAAAATATAACAATAGGCAGTCCATCAGTTAAATGAAATTTTGGAAGAACTTACTCTTCTGTCTCCAAGGTGTTGATTTTTGCTACATAATTGCTGGGAATGAAGCCTTCTTTCTTGGTTGAAAGAGATCTAGCTTTCCACCATTCTCCATGCCTGGAACAAAAATATGTATAAAAGGATGTTCTTATTAATAAGTCAAAAACTGGTTATTGCTCTTTTTGGTAAACTGAACCTAGGACTCCAAGATCTGAGTTCAAACACAGGTTGAATATGAACTATATATTGAGCACTGACTCAGAATCCCAAATGTTGGTCACTGTGTAGTGTTACAACAAAGCAGTTTTAATAGATCATGTTACCATATTTTAGAAAGATAAGACCATATATGTATGTGTGTGTATGTACATGTAGACACACACATATTGCTATTTAAGTATAAATCAGGCTAAGAGATATGTATCACTATTCTTGTGACAAATTTAAAAAGAAAGGGAAAATGAGACAAGTGAGCAAATGCCACCGTTCCATGTTATATTAATTCCCTTATTAAACTACCTGGTTTCTATAGCAATATTTATTTATTTATTCATTTATGCATTTATTTATTTAGCTTTTTGGAGGGGTAATTAGGGTTAAGTGACTTGCCCAAGGTCACACGGCCAGTTTTTTGTGTTAAGTGTCTGAGGCCAAATTTGAACTCAGGTCTTCTTATCTCCTGGACCAGTGCTCTATACACTGTGCCACCTAACCGCCCCTATAGCAATATTTACTATGGAAAAACTTTGAATAAAAAACATTCCAATGTAATGAGTCATTTCCTCATTCTTCAGTTTTTACAAAGAAGTTATATATAGAGCCAAACATATGTTATGTGTGTCTGTGTGAGGGGAAACAAAAAGATGAGAATTAAGTTATGTGATCTGCCTGCTCTCCAAAACCATTCAGAAGCATGAACTGCCTACTCCTCAGATTCCTTGATGCCACTACAGAGCAGGAAAAGAAGTCTTTAACCACAATACACATGAGGATGTTTATAGTTTTCCCTCCTCAAATCTATTCAACAGTTGAAATGCTAACATATGTATCCAAAGCAAGTTGGCATGTGCTAGAGTAGCTAAGATTAAAACATGTAGAATGTCTTATTCTCAGGTTAGAAGCTAGTCTTCTAACTACTCTAAGTAACTGAGATAGAGTAGAAGGAGTTGGGGAAATAATGCAGAAAATGAGATACTCTGTTTATACCAAACATATACTATTAATGCTGAGTGTGGGCTTCCCAAACAAGAGTGACTAGTTTTAGAGTCTTATTTACTTTAGGTTCATGAAACCGAATTAAATTTTTAAAGTAAAAAGCAGCATCCTTAACAATGCTTGGAAGTCTACTCAGACACAAAAAAATTCTAAAATTGTAAAACAGGCCAAAAAATATAACATTTTTCTACAAAGTGAGACTAGCTAGTTAAAGCATTCTAGCAGACAAACTTAAAAGGCAAAAGTTGTTGTTTTGACCTTGTCCTATCTAAGCAGTAAAACTGTACCAGTAGCAAAGTTGGGAAGTTTCACTTTCACATGACAAGAATCAAGTTAAGACTGAATTATCAGAAGGTGAAAGCTGTGGATATAATGGACAGGTCTACAAGCCTTTCATGGAGATGGGAATCAAGGGCAGAAGCTGTAATGTGGATATACTTACTCTTCAAGGATTTTCAATTTTTCTCCTTTCTTGAATGATAAATCATCAGGATGAAGGCCATCATAGGGATATAAAGCTATTACCACAGTCCCTTGATCTTCTGAATCTGTTAATGAATAACTCAAGTGAAAACACCTAAAAGATAAACCCTCAGAAACATTATCAAGTGCCCATTCTGTGCAGAACACTGAGTCTGGAACTACAGAGAAGTATTTTTAAGGGAATAAGACACATGACTCTTGCCCTTGGAGGATCATGCAGTGGACAGTCTACAAAGATCCACAGAAATACAAAAACAAAGTACGTATGAAAAAACAGATAAATATAATTAATTACAACGGCCTAGGGCATATACAAAAAGCTAAGGGGAAGTTACTTTACAAAGGATCTGAAAGTGTTTTTAAAAATACATGGAATGTTCTGATGAAAACATACCTTTCTTTTGAAACCTTTGTCCTGGTAAAAGTTGAGAGTCTGCACTGGTTACCTACAAAGAGAATATGTGTTAAGCATCTCTGCATCGTAAGTTTTTCTGGGTCACATCTGTGTTCCATATAATGCCTTTATGCTAACAGTGGCAACTGCGATGTGAGTTTGATGCTTTCATAAATAAGAAAGTGGGGAAAAATACAAGTAGAAATTCTGAAAAGCTATGTATAGGAATAGCTCATGGGATTGGGCAGGACCAAGGAGAGGTGTATAGGAAACTGAGAGGAGAGGGGATAAAGTGCCAAATAGAGGCTCTTACAAATGTGAAACCACCTGCTTATAACGTGAAGAACTCAAGGAGAAATGCTTAAAGATCAACTTTGACCCATCACTGGTAGCAGTGGTATACTCTCTAGGTTGTTTTGGCTTTCTTTGGATGGAAGTGAAAAGGGTAGGACACAGGGAAGGGAAGGAATATGCACCTAGTCACTGCAAATTCTGATGATATATACTTTTGCACCCACAAAGGTGGTACAATGACTTAGGAAGCTCCTAGTAATTCTTGAAAGACAGATAGAGTGAATGCAAAATGATAAATTCTTCAATTTTTTTACTCCATTGATTATCTGATTAAAGTGATTCAACATAAATGGCACAAAGTGTACACTATGTTAAAAAAAAAAAAAAA
>CM053587.1:157873498-157903271 GCA_028646515.1 Pseudochirops corinnae | reverse complement strand
GGACACTGCCACCACTCATCACTTCACAACTTGATTACTACAATATCCTGCTGTTGGGTCTGCCTGCCTCAGGTCTCCCACCACTCCACCCATCTTCCATTCAGCCACTAAAGTGATTTTCCTAGAAGGTAAGTCTGATCATGTCAGACTTAACTACTCAACTCCATTGGGTTCTTATTACTTGTAGAAGCAAATACAAAATCCTCTGTTTGGCATTCAAATCTCTTCATAACCTAGACCCCACCTACCCTTCCAGGCTTCTTACATCTTAATCTCTGACATATATAATATAATGCAATGAAACTGGTCTCCCTGTTGTTCCATGAACAAGATACTCCATCTCTTGACTCTGGACATTTCCTCTGCTGTTCCCCATGCCTGGAAAACTGTCCCTCTTCCTCTTTGATTACTGACTACCCTGGCTTCCTTTAAGGTCATATAAGATCCCACCCCTTATAGGAAATCCTTCCTAATCCTTCTTAATTTCAGTGACTTCCCTCTGTTAATTATTTCCATTTATCCTCTATATAACTGGCTTTGCATATATTTATGTGCGTGTTATCTTCCCTATTAGACTGTAAACTCCATGAGAGAAGACTGTATTTTACTTCTTTATGTATCTCCAGCATTTAGCACAATGCCTGACACATAGTAGGCACTTAATAAATATTTATTAAATTGAATCAAATTAATTCTCACACCTTCCTAGCATGGGGAATGATACTGCTATCCTTATTTACCTGAAAGGGGGTGGAGACAAAAGAAGACAAGCCTTAGGCTTTACTCTAAGACTGCCTGTCAGACTAGATACCAGACTGAAGGCCCAGAGTGAATGACTCCCAGCTCTGTGCTCAGTCCTCTAAGAGAGGCTCTTCTTTTGTTATTCAGTCTCCCAGGCAAAATAGAAAATGATTTCTGGTAAGTGATGCATCAGTGCCTGCTTGATGTTTCTTCCCCTTTTTAGCTGCTTGTTTTCCTTCTGTTCAAAACACCAGACCCTGCTGTCATCACCAAGCAAAAGACCTTAAATGAAACTTCTTCAGCAAAAAAGGGTCAATCAACTCTATTTTTTAAAAAAAGGCAATTTATGAAAGCATTGGCGTGTAATATTTAAGAAGTGTTATTTTTACCCAAATCTGGTCATTTTTTTCTGTGCAAAATATCTGTATTGAATATCCTTTTTTATTAGGATGTTTTCTTTTTCAAAGTTGCTCTTAAAACGTTATTGCTGTTACTTTACACAGTGTTACCTTGGTTTTGTTCATTTCATTCTTCATTATTCAGTGCAAGTCTATCCATTTTTTCTAAGACCATGAAGCTCATCATTTCTTATAGCACAGTACCATTTTTCTATGGAATATCTGTTTAAAAAATTCTAGTGAATTTGTGATAGAGACTCACAGAGAAGAACAATGTGTCAAATTAGAAATTCACTGACATGGAAGATGGAAGAACTATATTCTGCCTTTACTACCAAGTTATATGACTTAAGGCAAGTCATTTTATCTTACTAGGCCTGGCTTTCCTCACTTATGACAAATGAAAGGATTGATTTATGTTATCTCCCTTCCAGCTCTAAAATTGCATAATTCTGAATTTATTTGATTTACTCTTGTATAGTGACCAGCATCATAGATTTAGAGCTGGAAGAGACCATAGAGAAATATAGTCCACCCCTTCATTTTATAGTTGAGGAAACTGAGACCCAATGAGTTTGTGGCTCACCTGTGATGACAATGATAGCAGAGACAGGTTTCCAGGCCAGGTCCTCTTGTTCCAAAACCAACATTGTTTTCCAGGAATCATGATGCCTTAAGTGTACATTACATCTTTATTACTATCATCACTAGTGAAAAGAAGTCTGGTTCTTTTAGGATCAAGTTATTGTGTTGAGAGTTCACATCAGAAAGTACTAGTTAAGCTTCCACATGTATGGTACTCTGCAAAATTAAAAAGACAAAGTCATTACTTTCTAGAAGCTTGATTAAATAGATTAAATTAATCTGAGAATATGAAACTGACTAAAATATATGAAATGAACAGGTAATATAGGATTTAGTCATTTAATACACAAATTATAATTTTTATCTCCATTTCTTTATTACCACCCTGCTGAGACTGGAGAATAAACAAAATGGATAGCTAAAACTAAAATTGTTATAGTAATTGCAAAACAGGAATACATATCATTTCCTCATTAAGAGACAAAAGGATATTTTAACTTTGTCATTTGAAAAATTGTGTAAAGTTAAACTTTTTTGTCTGAGCAAGAGGAAACAAATTCTTGGAATGACCCCAGAATATAGGAAGTTGTCATGGATGTGTCACATTATCTCTCTGTTCCTGTCTCTGTCTCTGTCTCCCCGTTTTTCACTGTCTGTCTCTCTGTGTCTCTCAGTCTTTTGTTGAATCTCTCTTGCTCTCCCTTGAGAGCTTTATGGCACCAATGGTAGATTTGGGCTTGAATCTATCAAAATAGATAATATAGGGAAAATACTTTACCAACCTTAAAACTATATGCATCGTTATTATTATTATTGTTATTATTATTATAACATAAACCCTGCCCTCAAGAAGTTTACATTCTCCTGGACCTGGTCAACAGGGAAGATTAGCTTCTGGTTCATGTGTGAGTTGGACTAGATGACCTCTGAGGTTCATTTCAGTTAAATTTTATGATTTTGCTCACAGGAAGGGTCTGGGAATCAGAGATCTCAGAGTAAATGATAAATAGCTTAAACAATGTGTGACTTCATTGATGTGAGTACTATTTCCTCAGTTAAACTATGACTCTTTCATGCTTTGAAAGAGTTTCAGGAGTTAAATGTGTGGGGAGAGTCAGGTAACCAGTATTCTAGTGATGAGCCTTCCTATGCTTAGATGGCCAGAGTGGGTTTTTGACAACAGAACCACAGTCCTGCTGAGCCTTCATTTGGAGCCTTCTGGGCTGGGCATAGTTTCTACCATAGTGCTGTGAACACTGTGAACATGGAAACCAGTACTACCTTCAGGTCCTAGTGAAGCAATAGATTTGTATCTCAGTAAAGGAAGCTAGCAGTAAACCATGGAATATTCAGTATGGGTTTTTAAAGCCCTCCATAACATGGACCCAACGACCTGTCTGATCTTATTTCCCATTACTTCCCATGTCAGATCTTCTGCAATAGTCAGTCTGAATTCTCGACTGCCCTCTCCTTTAAGTTTCTCCCATTTCCTGTACCCCTGCTTTTGAAGTCTGACTCATTCTTTGACATCCAATTTAAGCCCCACTTCATACTCCAAGAAGTCTTTTCTGATGATTCTCATCCACAGTGACTTGAATTTCTGTTGTACTACAGCATTTAGTACTTGGTTATATCTAAGTTGTGGCCTCTTTGTTTCATGCATATTAGTGTCATTGCTTGAAGGCAGGGATCATGCCTTGTGATTTATTTTTATTATTTTTAATATTCTACAATACTTAAGTGCAAGGCTCATAGTAGCTATTCAATAAATACAACGCTAGGAAATCCTTTGTGAATCGTTGCCAGTTCACATTAAATATGTAAAGATGGAGTATCTTACAGTTTATCTACAGCTCTTCTTCCCAGATGCTCTCTTGAGAATTTCCAACCACAGTCAGTTAATTTTTATGCCCCTAGGATTCTCAGCCAGTAGCCGTACATGGATGCTACTTTCAGGAAACTCTGTTACATTCAGTCTGCTACATTAAGGAAACATTATGCCTGTTCCCCCAAGGGCTCAAATGCTAAAGAATAAGTGAAATATGTACTCTAACACTTTTTGGAAACATTTACATGAATATACATGGTCAATGTTTATCTAGATAGTGAATGCTATGTATATTCATGTAAATATTTCCAATGTAAGTATCAAGGTGCATGTACCTGATATTCATATAGAACACTACTCAGCATTAGTGCAACTGTGCTGCTTAAGATAAGATTCACTGAGTGTATGCATTTGGCTGGTAATCTAGGACAAATTCTGCTCCGTCTAGGCAGTATATTTCCTAAAATGTGACAGCCCAAACTGGACATGATATTCGTGGTCAGACCAGGAAGTAATACAAGACTCAAGTTCCTGGAAGCTCTGCTACTGTTCATGTATCACCTTAGTTATTTTGACTGCCATATCACACTTTTGAGTTAATGAGTAGGCAGTCTGCAGAAATTCTCTGGTCTTTTTCCTATGAACTCCTTTCTTACCATACCTTATTCACCCTGTACTTAATGAAGTGTGTGTGTATGTGTGTGTGTGTGTGTGTTTTCTCCTAACCCAAGTACAGAACTTTTTATTCATCAATATTGAATTTAATTTTATCATTTATAGCCCATTATTTTAGTCTGTTAAGATCCTTTAGAATAATAGTTCTATCAAATTGGTATTGGCCACCTTTCCCAACTATGATTATCTACAAATAAAAGCATGCTAGCTATATCATCTTCTAAGACATTGAAAAAAAAATATGGACCATAACCAGACCAAAGATGAAGTCCAAAGGCTTTTCATTATAGGCCTACCTCCAGGATGATATCATTTCATTAAACATTGATCTTTGGCTCTGGTCATTGCTCCAAGTCTAAAACCAAATAACTGGACTGTCATCCAGGACTTAGGTGTCCATCTTGACCACAAGGACACTGAAAGATTTTTGTCAGATTCCTCACTGGAACTTGGATATGCTATGTCTATAGCAATGTCCTTATCTACTAACTCCTAGTAACCCTGATAAAATCTCAAAAGGAAAGAGGTTAGTCTGACATGATTTTTATTAGTGAACCATACTTCCTAATATGGCAACAGAGTATAGTGAACAGAGAGCTGGGCTTTACGCCTGAAAGACCTGGGTTTGAGTTCTGCCTCTGACCTAGGTGAATCATTTAATCTCTCAGGCAATAGGCAATTCTCTTAAGGCTGTAAGTTTCCAAGAAGGAACTTGCACTGATAGAAAGGAGCTTCTACTTCAGGAAATTATCTGTGTCAATTAAGTAATCAAATCCCAAGTTTGGTTCCTATTTGTACTTTTTAATAGCAGATGCTACTTTTCTTTCTAATTGTTCATAAAACTACCCCCCTTTAAAACTCTGATCCAGACTGTGCTCAGGAATTAATGTCACTCTATAATTTAAAGAATCTACTTTATTTCCTATTTTAAACACTAGCAAATTTCCTCATTCCCAATCCCATGGGCCTTTCTTTCCCCTTCTCTGTAATTCTCTCCCCACCCCCAAATCATTAACAGTTTAGCAATCGCATCTGCAAGTTGTTTTTCTCTTTTTCTTTCTTACAAAGTACACAGTGCCCTTTGGATGAAAGGATCAGTATGATTTTAATTTTTATTTTTAGTATTATAGTTTTCACTTTGACAGGGCACTAGCTTTATTACCACAGGAAGTATTAGGAGATCTAACACTGCAGTCTATCTTGTTTTTCTTCTTTAACTCAGGGGGCAAAACCCTCTTTGCTTTCTCTGTCCCACTGATGGTCTTTTTTTAAATGCCATTCCAGATTCAGTTTGCCCAGTCTACCATCTAAACCAACTCTACTTGACCTGTATTCATGAAGACTTTCTGATTAACTTCCTGGGTATAGCTGCTCACCCTTATTATCTTACCTGATAACTGCTTAGAGGCAGCTAAGTGGCACAGTGGATAGAGTGCTGGGCCTGGAGATAGGAAGACCTGAGTTGAAATACAGCCTCAAATACTTACTAGTTGTGTGACCCTGGGCAAGTCACTTTACCTTGTTTGCCTCAGTTTCCTCATCTATAAAATTAGTTGGAGAAGGAAATACAGACCACTCCAGCATCTTTGCCAAGAAAATCCCAAATGAGCTCATGAAGAGTCAGATACATTTGGCCAACAACAACTAGAGTCAGAGCACGTAAATTCAAATTCCACCAGAGAAGCTTACTGTCTGTGTGACCTGGGACAAGTCATATAACCTTGCTTGGCTTTGACTTCCTCATCTATAAAATGAAGGAGTTGAACTAGATGGTCTCTGAGGGCCCTTGCAGCTCTATATTTATGATCATATAACACTCTTTCCACCAGGACTTATAGTTACCAAGAATCAGATAAGAGATTTGAATCCAGATCTTGTTAAATTCAAACCCAACACTCTATCCACTGGGTCATGCTGCCTCTATATTATTATGAACTTTTAAAAAGGATCACTGTTGTAATTCTGAATTGATATTTTATATCATAAGTTTTCCATTTTCAAATGGTTGCTTGGGACAGTGAGGCTAGGTAGTTATGTTGCTCAGTTGTTTCAGGTAAGTGACTTGCCCAGGATCACACAGCTAGTCAGTGTCTGAGACTGGATTTGAACCCATGAAGATGGTCTTCCTGATTCCAAGCCCAGTGCTCTAACCACTTGCCCACCTAGGTGACTCTAGCACCAATGTCAATTCCACTCTAATTCCACTGCCTTCTCTCTACACCAGTAGTTTACTGTGTTGGTGAAATCCTAGACTTTTCAAATATCACCCACAGTAATTATATAGTCCCACTAAGTTTTCCTAGCTAGCTTCAAAACTAGTTGTTTTGAGTGGCAAGCTGTAAGATATAAAACAAAAGTAAGATACAGAAGCTATTTAATAAGATACAAAATATATCAAATATGAAGTAGAAAATATAAGTAATATGATACTTCTGTCATGTGGCATAGTTATCAATTTGTGAGGGCTCTTTAACAAAGCAAAACTTTCTCTCTTACTCCAAGCCATGCATTTATATGAGTCTGAATTAATTTTTTTAATTAACTGAAGTAAAATATTTACTTCATTCAGTTTATTTTGGCATTCTTTTTCACCTCAGAGTTAATTGACTAAGATTCTAAGTTAGTTTGGGGTAGGGGATAACAAATTGGCAGGAGGGAAGCTTTCAAGTACAACTTGCTTTTGAGATAATAAAGGATTGTATCTCCAATAGGTAGCAAGATAAAAATATTTTAACCTTTAACTGTTCTGGGTTTGTTGTCATTTGAATTTTTTGACTTAAAAAAAATCTTGAGTCAGCTAGGTAGTGCAGTGAATAGAGCACTAACCTTGGAGTCAGGAGGACCTGAGTTCAAATTCAGCCTCAGACACTTGACACTTAACTATGTGTGACCTTGGGCAAGTCACTTAACCCCAATTGCTTTGTCTCCCCCCCCAAAAAAAACCTAAATTCTCTTTTGTTGCCTTCTTTTTCAGTCATTTGCAAATCTTTGTAACTCCATTTGGGCTCTTCTTGGCAAAGATACTGGAGTGATTTGCCATTTCCTTTTCTAGTTAATTTTATAGATAAGGAAACTGAGGCAACCAGGGTTAAGTAAGTTGCCCAGAGTCACACAGCTAGTAAATGTCTGAGGCCAGATTTGAACTGAGGAAGATGAGTCTTTCTGACTCCAGACCCTGGCACTTTATCCACCACACCACCTGGATGCAAGTCAACAATTCAACTTATCACCCTGTCTAGAAAGTCCTAGATGCTACAGTAAGAAAAGCACTGTTAAAAACCTAATCAATTCTAGAAATATGTACTAAGTATTTGTTATGTGCTAAGCAGAATTTGGAATGATATGACACAGAATTGAAAAAAAGACATGATACTTATCTTTAAGGAGCTTACAATTCATTAGATGCATACATTAATGGGATACTGTGCTGTTCATATCAGACGACCAGGATTTGCATCAAAGCTTCAAGATTTAGTAGTTATGAGCTTTAGCCCTAAAACTAGGTTAATAATATTTGAATTACCTACCTCACAGGGTATTAGGAATGGACTTTGTAAATCTTAAAATGTTATAAAAATGTGAGTTGATGGAGTCTTATAAAAAAGAAATCTGGAGATGTAAGTACAACATTTGTTAACTGTTTGTGGACAACTAACTGAACCTGAGTCTCATTTTTCTCCACTATAAAGTGGGATTATTAAATTAATAGTAATTTATCTCAAAGTGCACTCCACTGGAGCTGACTCCTTCCAAGTTGACTTCAGACCAGCAATGACTCCTACTCTTTGGGTCTGGCCAAATCTACTTAATTATAGCTCACATTGCTTCAGCTACTCCACAAGAATAGAGCGAGATGCTTTGTCAAAAGCTTTGCAAAGATTTAGGTCAGTCAGTTAATAAGCAATTATTAAGTGTCTGTTGTATGCCAGGTACTGTGCTGGAGATACAGAGACAGGCAAAATACAGTCCCTGATCATGAGGACTTCAAAGTCAAACAGGGGTGAGAACATAGAAACAAAAGTAAACTATATCCATGGCTTTTCACTGCTCAAATAGTTTAGTAACTCTGTCAACAAAGGAAATTAGTTTAGTTAGTCTTAAGTGACTTGTTCTTGCACTTAGAAATCAGCCCCTTCCTTTTCTAGATCAGTGGCATCAAAGGCAAAAGGAAACTGATTCCTGCAGGCTGACTTAGAAAACTGCAAATTAACATTATCTATGTTTCATTGTATTTTTAAGTATTTTGTTAAACATTTCCCAATTACATATTAATCTGGTTCAGGGCACACTGGGAGGGTCTTGAGTTTGACACCTCTGTTCTGGATGGTAGCTAACCTTCACTTTGATATGAATATGTTCTAGAATTGTGGCAGGAATACAAGTTGTCAACGCTGGCTTCTAGTTTGCTGTCTCTATTTTATTCCTTAAAAAAAAATTGAAACATTTGAGCTTTCAAAGATCATTCCGAATGGGTCCATCATTATATCTGCCAGTTCTTTCAGTACTTGAGGATGGAGTTCATCTGGGCCTGAGAACTTGAATTCAAGAGCAACTTAAGTATACTCTCACTATCTCCTTATTACTCTGAGAATTGATAGGGTTGCCATGAGGATCAATTGAGATAACATGCATAAAAGTGCTTTGCAAACCTGAAAGTGCTATAGAAATGCTAATTGAGCTATTTTTCTTTTAAAATGTTTTTTTGAAAAAAAAAGTTATCAGCCATAGGTAGAAGAAGTCAACTGAAATCAAATCTGTATTTGGATATGAAATAATTACTATAATACCAACAAATTTAGAAATGAAGGATAGGAAAGAGGAAGGCATCTAGAATAAAAATCAAGAAGTTCTTGTCTCTCAGGCTCTCTGTCCTTGTATGTCTGGCAATAGAACTATTCCACACTAAGACCAAAGCTATTGTTCAAACTGAGCGGCAACTAACTGGCCCTGGTCATTTTATCGGTCAGTTATTTCAGTTGTGTCTGACTCTTTTTGACCCCATTTGGGGCTTTCTTGGCAAAGCTATTGGAGTGGTTGCCATTTTCTTTTGCACTTCATTTTGAAGATGAGGAACTGAGGCAAACAGGGTTAAGTGACTTGCCCACAATCACCCCACTAGTTAGTATCTGAGGCTGAATTCGAACTCAGGTCTTCCTGACTCCAGGCCTAGCCCCACCTACCTGCCCCCTAGTTACTAGAATTCCACTACTATGGGCTCTAATATCAGTTTGGCCAAAAGTTATTGTCAGAAAAGATCCACCTCTAAGAATATGAATGTAATTTAAAATTTGTAGGTATTTTTCTACATATATGCCAAAGAATATTTTTTGTTGTGAGCTGTGATCTCATTTATATATAAATGTCCCATGAGGAAACCCTCTCTACAAATGCAGATTGGCACTTGCTCTGCTGTTTTTACTTTTAGTTACCCAAGACACTGAGGGGTTAAGTGACTTGCCCAGAGTCACACAGCTGGAGATGAGACTTTAACTCAAGTCTTTCTGACTGCCAGGCTAACTGCCTATTACCACTATACCACACTACCTCACAGAGCCATGCTATCTTGGCGGGGAGGGAAGAGTGAGGAATCATGTCCTTTTTATTCATCTGTTATCAACTCTGTTGCATTCCATAGTGGCTGCTGAAATTTTTCTTACACCTCTCAAGGTCCTCAGCCCATTTGAGGTATCCTCCATCTCATCAGTTCAATCATCTCAAAATTTCTGTTTCTCTTCTCCTTCCCTTCCTATCCCAGAGGAACTTGTTTTACCTCTAAGATCTTGATCTCTCTTTCCTCACCACCCATTTATTCCTTAACTCTTAGCAATTCAGGTTCATTCCCACCACTCCATTAAACAGTTAAAGATTAAAGATATTTTGAAGATTAAAAATTTTGAATTAAAAGTTTAAAGAGTAAAGACCACCAATGATCACATAGTGTTTAGTAATCAAATATTTGAGCTAGATGAGACGTTTAAGAATTTTCTAGTTCACCTTCCTCATTCTCCAGAGAGGGGAAATGGAGGTGCAGGTATATAATAATTTAAGTAGCTCCACTAAAGCCATATAGATAACTAACCACAGAATCAGGAGTAGAACCCAGCTTTCCTTATTGCTCTTGTCCATCATTCTTTCCAACATACCTTACTACCTTATTAAAGCAAGCTTCTTATCATTTTCCCTAAATTAGTTCCTTATCCTTTTCTCCCTGTTTCTATTAATTTTTTAAAATCACTTTATTGCTGCCACCCTATTTTTTCTCTTATCATACCTGGACAGAGAAGTTTCTACTTAGTTAAGTTGTACTTCCTGCTGAGGAGAGAGATCAATATCTTTTATACTTTCTCAGAACATTTCTTTGGGAACCCTACTTAAGACTACTCAAAGTTCAGGGAAGCATAAATAATTGTTTTTTTAAGCAGAATTGATTCACAACAAACTGCTCTTTCTCTTTTTGTTCTTACACAGGACAGCCCTATAGGGGTGATCATCATTGTCTTGTCATAGGTATGAGCACCTGGCAGCTTGTTTAGGAATATCTAGGATCTCACCTGGTGAATAGGCTTAAGGAAATTAATAGTTGAGGGTGAATTGATCAAAGTAATGAAAGGCATTGGTTGGGCTTCCTTGTACCATAGTTCTAAAAAGATACTTGAGGGAGGGTATGCAATAATACAAGGATTCTTCCATGGCTTGTTGTTGATTAGGAGAAAGAGAGAGCATATCTCTAGCATTTGAGCAGCAGTGTGCTATAATGAGAACACTGAATTTGGAGTTAGAAAACCTGGGTTCAGCTCTCCACTCTGCAAATTCATGCTCCCTACCTTGCTTACATACAAGAATAGTCATGAGGGTCTCATGAAATAATGTATGTAAAGTGTTTTGTAAGAGAAATAGATTTCATTAGCCATTGGGGAAATCCCCTTCAGGGCCTTCCATAACAGATCACAACCTGTCAATGACATCACTTTTGTCCTAGAGTTTTGTCTAAGGAACATAGAGATTGAATGGATCATATAATGATATTTTCTTCCCCCCCCCCCTTTTGAAGGTATTGTAAAATTTAGTAGAATATTTGAGTTTATGAGTTGGTTAGGTAGCATGGTGGGTAGAGTGCTGCACTTGGAGTCAGGAAGTCCTAAGTTTGAATACTTCCTCAGAGACTTACTTGGCTGTTTGACCCTGGGCAAGTCATTTAAGTTCTTTGGGTCCAAGTTTTTCATCTGTAAAATGAGAATGATAATAGCAGTTATATGGAAAGGTTGTTGTGAGATACATGTTGACATACATTTTTTCAACTTCTGAAATGAGCAAATAACCAGATGAATTCAATTTTCAAAAGATGTTGAGACATACGAACAGAAAAGTTACCAACTGTAAACTACAAGAACTAAGATATATATGTGTGTCTATATGTATGTGTGTATATATGGGTATGCGTCATTAGGTAGATAGATAGATAGATAGATAGATAGATAGATAGATAGATAGATGATAGATAGATGATGGATAGATGGATGGATAGGTAGATAGATGGATGGATGGATGGATAGATAGATAGATAGATAGATAGATAGATAGATAGATAGATAGGCAGATATGAATGTATCAAAATCACTTAAATGACGGTTTCCAAAAGATACTGGGAAATTAGTCTCTCCTCTTTGGAATTTTTTCTTTTTTTGCATCAGAAGTGGTCAGTGATCTAAGGTAAGGTCATGAAATTCTGTTAGGTTAAGAGTTGTTGCAGGTGCCAGGCACAGGTCAGCCCTCTGATTCTCTACAATCACATCATTTGTTGCCCTTTGCTCTTAGATGTAGAGGGCAAGATAATTTAGACAGGAACTAAAATTGCTGTGGAACTATTCAAAACTAAACTCATAAATTAAATAGTTAATCAGTTATGCATAATTAAATTGTGTATTATGTATTAAGATATGACATTTAGATACATTTAATTAGGATGAATTAACACAGAAAGTATTATCTACAGACAAAGTAATCATCTGAAACTTTTCTTTCAACTTTAGGTATCATTTCAATTTCTATTCTCACTCTCCATCCTTCAGCTAAAAATGATTTCACTCCTCAATTTTTCTTATAATCCTTGAGATATCTCCCTTGCCCTGTATCTTATTTATTTCTATGCATATTGAATTAGTCTCCTTTCAATGTATTCACTTGGAATGTAATGTTTGAATCATTTTCAAACTTGCATTCTTAGTGCCTAGCATGTAGTAGATTGGATTTTTTTTTAATTATGGAACTTATTAATACTCAAAAAAAGGCAATTCAGAGAATATGAACTACTAAACTATATACTGTGGTGCATTCTTTAAAAGTGTTTTTATTGAATTGAATTATGGTAAGCCAACTAATCTGATAGTTTGCCTCAGTGAACTCAACACATTCTTCAAAGGTTTAAAGGAAGGATTTTACTTAACTTTTGAACTGGTACTATTGTTTTTGGAAATCATATTTTGGAAATGTAGCAAATTTTCTTTTTTTTGTACACCTAATGTATATATATATATATATGTATATGTATATATATCTATATATACATATAAAATTTAACAAGGTGGCAATAAAATTGCTCTACTTAATTGTTTCCTTTTTTGGATTTAAAAATGCTTTATTGAAGCCCTTTTAAAGTTATCTCTCACCACACACTAACTTTGTACCCACAACACCCTTTTTCACCCATTCCTTGTAACAAATACATGAGTCTACCAAAATAAATCAATGTATGGTTACAACCCTTCTATACAACCAGACTAATATCCAATGTGAAAGTATTTGCAGATCCTGTACTTAATCGTATGCCGCCATGGGGGGAGGGGGGGGAATAGGGAGGGAAGAAAATTTGAAACTCAAGGTACTGTAGAACTGAATCTTGTAAACTAAAAGTAAATAAATAAATCCATTTAAAAAAATAAACCAACGTATAAGCCATATTTGAGAATGCATACCTCAAGTTCATTACCTCTCAAAAACTGGAAGGCTTTGTTTCACCATCTGCCTTTTGAAGTTACTATTCTTCCCTGCTTTGATCTGTCCTGAGGTTTTTGGAATTTTTTTAAATATTATTGTTGTTGTCATCATGTAAATTTCTAATAACAATATGTCCAGTCTTATAATTTTACTTAAATTTTCAGTGTCTGCTTCAGTGTCTGTCAAACAAAATTCTGTTCAAAATAGGAAAGCTGTAAAAGCTTTTAAAACACAAAGAGCTGGAGCTAGACTAATCTAATCTATAAAACCCATAGTATTAAGCAAATGGTTGTTTAGATAGACTTATTTTGGTCCTTTTTCCATTAATTTGTTTCTTCTGATTACTCACAGACTATCTCTGCCTCTGCTGTCTCATTTGTTAAATGGAGCAGTACTATCAATGTCTTTGAAGAGGTATCTCAGGTTATCACTTTGCTTTTGGAAAATCTTTGAAGCAATAAAAATGAAATATTGCCATTCAGAGGAAAAGGAATTATCTTCATTAAAATGTTGGAGAGTGTGGTACTTCTAAAAGACCTTAAAACAGAGATTTTGGTTTATTTATTGATAATAAAATTCTGGTATTAAAATGGCTGGATTTTTCTTTCCCTATTGGTCCTGCATAATGGGCTAAGGATAGAAAATGAGAGCTCTTCTTCTCATTACAGATAGCAGAAGGAATGGCATACATTGAAAGGAAGAATTACATCCATCGAGACCTGAGAGCAGCTAATGTTCTTGTTTCAGATTCACTGATGTGCAAAATTGCTGACTTTGGCCTTGCTCGGGTAATTGAAGATAATGAATATACAGCAAGAGAAGGTATGGTGATGATCTTCAGGATTGTGTCATGTACAGATTATTTATGAGGTGACTGCTATCTTTAAAAAAACAAAAAAGTCTTGGTTTATAGAATATTAATGTACCATAATCATATTTAATTTGCCATTCTGATAACAGTCCTAAGTTGCTTTTTCAATTGCCATCTTGATTGACTCCAGATGATTTTAACTAGAAACTTAATGCAAACTACAATTTGCACTCTAATTAAGCAAACTGACAAAAATGGTTTTAACAAAATAAAATTTGATTTTTTTTTTGGCATTATATGTGGAAGCTTTTGCTTAATTAGAAAGCAAAGTAGTTTTTTCTTAACTACACAGGAAATGTTAGTAACATTAAGTCTGTCTCCAAAAACATAATTTAGACCAGTCATTTATATTAGAAATGAAAATGTGAAGTTGCCACCATAATACTCACTTAATTCAACATAATGTGGCAAATAAACCTGCTTTTATAGCCTGGTTAAAATATTGCATATTAACTAATCAAAGATCAAGGAGTAGAAACAAATTTCCAGCATATTAAAAAAATTCACAACAAAAAAATTGAGCAATTCTTTGCACATCATGTTTTTGAGGGCTATGTAGGTTTAAAAAAAAATAAGGATGTAGGTGAGGTTTAGGACAAAATGGCTATCATTTTAACAGTAATCTTCTGTGGTACTTTGGATTCTGGCATTCCCCCTCATGAACCATATGAGAATTATTTTTTATTACCTTTTCTCATTCTAAAGGGACAAAGATTAATTTGATAGCATCTGAGTTGGCTCAGATTATTTCTCTATAATTTAAAAGAGTGTGCCATATGTATTTGTTTCTGATGCCATTTGGAAGAATTGGCCCCACTTAGACAGTTGATAAAGAAATAACTTCAAAATATGGTTGCAATTTGTTCTATATCTGCTTCTGTTGTGTTGAAAGATCACTCTCTGCCTACAGAGACCTAGTCATCTTAAACAATTTCTCGAGCTCCACCCTTACACTTAATCAAGTTTGGATGGTGGAACTGGTGCAAACAGTAGCTGCAGCTGGGCTGATGAACTAGATTCATTATAAAGACTGCCCTTTGGAAGAGCCTTAGATTCTTTCACTAAGCCTTTCAAGTTTCATTTCATTCTTTCATATTTCATTGAGATGTGTCATATAAATAAGAGTGCTCTCTGCTTTGAATTTTGACCTGGCACTACAC
Source organism: Pseudochirops corinnae (assembly GCA_028646515.1). Taxonomy (NCBI): domain Eukaryota; kingdom Metazoa; phylum Chordata; class Mammalia; order Diprotodontia; family Pseudocheiridae; genus Pseudochirops; species Pseudochirops corinnae. The sequence continues at coordinate 157,888,019 of CM053587.1, read as the reverse complement.
AAAGTACCAAAGTAAGTCATGTTGAAGGCTCAGCTCTCTACAAAGTATGCTTACTGAAAACTCCATCATCTTCAATGTTTCCTACGTGCTCCAAGTTACAGTTCAAGCCTAAATCCTTTGATTTGCTGACAGCAGAAAGACATTAACAGTTCTTCCCAAGCTAATGCTGACTCCCTAGTTTGACTTTTGTGAATATAAAGACCTCATCCCTCATAGCACTTCAGTTTTTATTCTTTATATAGAAATCATTTTGGCAATGGAAACCCTAAGATTTGCTGAAAATTATAGTTCTTAACTAATACACAACTAAATCTATTTTCCCACTTATAAAGCAAAAGAATTGGATAGCATTTTTTGAGAGTTTGAGGGAGCTAATGTCTCCAGTGGTTTATACTTTAAAGGTATTTATCTAGACAAATACAAATATTTTAAAGCAAGTAATTATTTCCCAGGGGTATGCATTTTTTTCCAGCTGCTCATAACTAAATATCTCTTATTTCATAGGTGCAAAATTCCCTATTAAGTGGACAGCTCCAGAGGCAATAAACTTTGGATACTTTACTATTAAATCAGATGTATGGTCCTTTGGAATTCTCCTATATGAAATCGTTACCTATGGGAAAATTCCCTATCCAGGTACTATATGCCTGTTTGTTATTCACTCAGTTGTGTTCATTCTTTGATATGTTATTTTGCTTCCTGGCATGTATGGGAAAGGCAAATCAACTAAAAGGAGCAGTGGAACTGAACAGAAGAGTATATTGGAGACTAATACATTATTAAAGGAATTCTTGTTCAGGCAGAAGTTGGACCAGGTAGCCTTTGAGGACCCTTCCAACTCTGAGATTCTGTGACTAGCAGCAGCCTTCTCATTCTGATAAAGATAAATAAGGCAACTGCTTAGGCTTGGAATTGTAGCAACAAGAATCATACACTAAGACAGAATTATGTAGAACTTGGGAAGGATTGAGTTGTTCTAGATACCAAGTTTTTCTAATTAGCTGAAGGGCAGCTCTTTAAGAGTTAGAACTTCATAACAATTTTATTGGAAGCTTTTCTAAAGTTAGCTATAGACTTCTCTTGCCTTTTAAGCAGAGTATGTTGAACATAATTTAACCTTTGATCAATTATTTGGAATCATCATATTATTGTAATGTGCACAAATAGATAGAAGGTTGAATGGACACTGAGATTAACAGCAGTATTGAAACCAGATTTCTTTTTTTTAAGAGTTTTTCCACATCACATTGATTTTTGCTCACTTGCCTTTTTTTCATTAAGAGGAGAGAAAAAGCCGTAGCCTTCTGATCTCCTGGGCAACAGAATATGGCTCTGTTTCTACATAATGCTTAGCAAGCCAAAGGCTAAATCTCCTTCAGCTTCTAGAAATTTTCTGCCTCCTTCTTCTTGCTCTCTGGGTCCTCCAGCACCATTCAAAACATGATCTGTGATTTCTGCTTCATAGTAACAATGGCTCAGATAGGCACCTGCTTGTCAACTTTCATTCAATATTCTATTTCACTCATATTTTGTACGTGGGGTATAGTACAAAGGAGTATAGTAAGGGAAAAGCACTAGCCTGCAGTGAAAGGTCTAGACTGAAATCCCACTGCTGACACTACCTGTGTTATTATCTTGGTTAAGTCCCTGAGCCTTCCTGGACCTCACTTTCTACCTCTGTATAACGAAGGGATTGGACCAGATGAACAGTGAGGTCACTTCTAACTCTAGATCTGTGATTCATTTCTAGAATCGGTGCTGGGATGCTTTGGAGAAAAGTTCTTATTCCAAAGGTTCCAAATTCTTCATCTGAGGACAGTGATAATATTTCTGCCAATATGACACCAGACCACCATTTGCTCCAAGTTTTCCTTCGTGTAACAACATCATAGGCAAACGGTTTTAAAAGTGGAATCTTTAATATTATGATACATTTAGAAGTCCTGATGAGTTCCTGTATGAAAAATTGCCCTTCTCTTAAAGTCTTTTGTGTAATAACGTGATATAGCACTGCTCTAGTAAAGTTCACAAAGCTGTTTGCCAAATGCACTCGGAGCAAAGGTGACTCACATGAATGCTTTTAGGGATTACCGAGCACAGGAGCTTGTTTGTCTAACTTCTCGGTCTGAAGAATTGTTTCTTATTCTGTCTCTAGCTTATTCTATCCTTAGTCTGTTGCCATCACCACCATGACCTTCTTCCTCTTCCTCCTCCTCCTCCTCCTCTTTCTCTTTCTCATCTCTCAGTATGCCAATTCTTTCTCCATGCTTACCTGGTTTATGTAAAAAGCACATGTAGGACAATAAATTTAATAATAGCTAGCCTTTATATAGCACTTTGTTTGCAAAGCAAACAAAACAAAGCCCTGTACCTATGCTATTTGATCCTCACAACATCCCTGTGAGGTTTTCCTCCTTTACAGATGAGGAAACTGAGGCTGAGAAGTTAAATGACTCACCCAGGGTCACACAGCTGGTGTCTGAGGTGGGATTTGAACTGCTTTCCTCATTCTAAATCCAGCCTTCTTATTCACTGTGTCACCTCATTGCCTTGAGTTGGAAGGGATCTCTGAGGTCGTTCAGTCCAACCCACTCATGACTATACAGGTTGTAAGCGTATGTGGTAACATTTGAATCTAGATCTTATAGCCCCAGAGTTAAGTGCTCTTTTCACTGTTATCAGCCAGATTATTCCTTTTCTTCCATGTGGCAAAACAACCAGTGACAGCATGTCAGATCTTCAACTACTCTCCAGCTGTGTTTGCTCTGTCTGGGTACTCAGAAGCTGCTGCTTCACTGCCAAAAAAAAGAAATAACTTCAAAAAGTGGATGTAGGAGGACATATATGAATGATGAGAAAAAGAGCTGGGAGTGGAGATGGGAGCAGAAAACCCTTAGGAGGAAGTAGCTTCCATGGGAGCAGCCTGACCTTACTTATTTAACTAGGGACACCCTAGAAGGGAAGGGGAAGAGAAATCTCCAACCAAATCTGCAATTGTTATACATATATCATATATGAGACCTCTGCAGCAGGAAACCTAGAACTTAACAGAAGTAAATGCATTTCTTCCTTCTGAAGCTGGTCCAAGTGAATCAGGCTAGATACAAAAGCTCGTGCAGTACGTGAGCCTTGGAAATACCACAGCTCTTCTGTGGTGAACAGAAAACCCCAAATAAAGAAAGTTATGCAAATTTCTCCCTGGCCTTCAGGTATTATATTGACATTTGTCTGAAGCCTCCCATTTAGTTGATTCCTATCCTGTAAATATTCAGAAATTGTACTTCTGAGGTAAGACAAGGCAAAATTATTTCACCATAAGAACCTCTATTGAGATCTAGAACTGCTATCAAGATCTAGAACATTTGTGCAAAGTGTAGCTTAGATCATAATATTTAGCTTTTCTAGACAGATTTCTGTAGCCTCCCCCAGGGTTTTCTTCCCTGAATAATTGAAGAGGACCAAAATGACATCATGATTTTGGGGTCAGCGTACAGTGTGTCTGACTGTGTCTGATCAGACAATGTGAACTTGGAAGGCTCTACCACAAGTTGGGTACAAACAGTCCTCTAAATTTGCTCATCTCACGTTTCTTTTGAGCTACTGCAATTCTGCTTTGCTCATAGAACACAACACCTTCTTTGATGCAGGCACTCCATGCTGGGCAGTCCTGTGTCAATGTCTCCCACATCTCAGAATCAATCCCAATTGTTGTAACTAGAGGAAGTTAGCTTGAGTGCATACATCCCTAATGACATTCTGCATTAGATTGAGGGGAATTACTCAAACACTTCTCTCCCCAAATCTTGTCTTTTAGAGTTTACCCAGGAACTTCTAATGGTAAATCTATGGCAGAGACAAGGGATGGTCCTTAGTTAATTGAGCTGTCTGCACCTGATGATTGCTACACAGAGTATGTACTAAGAGCATTTGAATGAGATTATCTGTAAGGTGCTTTACAGCTCTCACACTCTAACATGATTCTGACATAGTATGTAGTTCCTGCCTTTACCCCAGAAGCTTATGTTTTTTTAGCCAACATTTCACATGGTTCATACTAAAAAATTAATCACCAACCCAATACATAGTTTAGAAATAAAACTGTGTACATTTTTTTAATTGCTGCAATGGGATAGAAGCCAGCAAAGGGCCAAACACCAACACCAAAGGTAGGTGGTGGATTGCTTACTAAAAACAAGAAACATAATGGGCCAAATGCATCTGAAAATGAAGCAAAGGTAGTAAACATAGAGCCATAAAGCCATAAGGCCCTATATAAATGGAAAAAGTATGAATACTAAGTTTTTGTTTTTCACTTTACTAGCTTTCAAATTATAAATCCCTCTCCTGTTTGATTGATTTCCCTAGTGAGATCACTTGATCACTTTTGTCCAATTGCACCAATATTTATTGAGTTAACTATATGCAAGGTATTGTGTTAGATATACGAATGAAAAAAACAACAATCCTTGCTCTCAAAGGACTTACAGTCTAGTAAGGGTAGAATGTGATTAGGGCAAAGAAATAATCCAGACAAGTGGATTTCCAGGAGGGGGAAATAACTTTCAGTGGAGTGGAGAGGTTCAGAGAAGGTTTCATGGAAGAGATGATGCCTCAGTTTGGGCCTTTGAAGGAACAGAGCATAAGCAGTGAGGTGGGAGTGAATTCTAGGCATGTGGAGATGGTCTAAGCAAATCCATGGGAACGGGAGAGAGGAGGGCAAGATTGGGAAACAGCTGGTAGTCCAGTTTGGCTGGAATATAAAATGTGTAAAGGCACATAGTGTAGGGGTTGGAGGGGGGAGAGACTGGAAAAGTAAAATGATGCCAAATTACAAAGGACCTTCAATGTCAGACTAAGGAAAGTGTCAGTCATTACCTTTTCCTAATAGGAAAAGGCAGTGACTGAAGTTGTTTTGTTTTAACAGAAGGGTGACGTAAGATCTGTGCAGCAGGAAGATTCATTTGTCACCTGCATGAAAAAATTAACTTAGAAAGGAAAGAGACAGGAGGAAGGAAAAACAGTTAGAAACCCATGACTTCTTGAGAGGTTTGTGATAGATAGATAGATAGATAGATATAGATATGGATATATAATATATATCAATATATATAAATTTATATATCAATGTATATAATTTTATATGTAAATATCTATAATTTGTGTGTATACACCTATGTATGTGTGTATGTATGTGTATGTGTATGTATGTTTTAGAATAAACCAAAGAAATGTACACCAAGAATACATAACTATATCTCCATATATGGAATGTATGTAAGAGTCTTGGCCATTTTCTCAGTTCCTCACTGCCTAATATTAACATTTTCATATTATTACAGTATGACATAATTTGCTAGAAATTGCTCTGAGTTTATAGTCAGGAAGCCTGGGCTGGTCCCCATCTTTGACACTATATAGCCATGCGTCCCTATGTGAGCCACTTAACATTATAAAGCCTCAGTTTCCTTATCTGAAAAATAGAGTTGATAATACTTGTAACTATAGCACTTTGTAAACTACAACAGAGTCATTATATGAGTTATGGAATAATCCATTGCTGCTCTCTAGACTTTTCTAAAAAAAACAAAAATTCAATTTATGTTAGATACCTAGCATTTGTGGGGAAAAACACCAGGATAGTTTATTGCAGTGCCTAGACCATTGTCTTGTTCATAGTAGGTTCTCAATAAATATTTGTTGAATTTGAATTTGCTTGATCTATCTGATATATTCAGTAAAATATAAACAAGAAGGCGAGGATTGTTTCCTTTTTTTTTTTTTTGTAGTCCTGGTGCCTACTTAGCATAATAGCTTGAACATAGTAGGCCTCTAATAAGCATTTGTTGAATTGCATTGTTAAGCACCTTTCACTTGAAGCTCTTAAGCCCCCTTATGCCTCTTCTACCCTGGTCCTCATTCAAATAATGGATGACCCCTTCTGGAAAAACTGAATCAAATCCTCAAAGTGTAGAGTCACCTTAATGTCAAAAGCCAGGTTGGGCTTTCAGTTAGCCCTAGAGATTCAACTATCCTTCCTAAATTTTCATAGTTCTAGTAATGGAGAAACTTTCCTTTGTCATGCTATATCATTTACCACCAAATTCAAGTAATAGACATTCTAGATATAGAGTGTGAAGTTTTTGAATTTGAAAAAGGCTAAACATATATAATCTATATCAAATTGCTTATCATCTTAGGGAGGAGAGGAAGGGAAGGAGAAATTTTGGAACTCTGAACTAAAAATTTTTTAAATGAATGTTTTCGGAAATGTAATTGGAAGAAATGAAATACTATTTGAAAAAGAAAAAGACTGAGTCTAGATAATGGGATGTGTTTCAAGCTCGCTTACCTCTATCCCCAGACATTTTCTCTGTTAAAAGATGACTCAGTGACTTTACATTTCTGTAAAAAACGTGTTATGTATAGACAATTGATCTTACCAGATCTTCAGTCTGCGCCTTCGAAAACATCATAGGATCATAAATTAGAGCTGGAAACTGCCCTCATTACACAGATGAGCAAACTGAGGCCCAGAGGCCCAAACTTATCAGAGATGGTAAGCAAGTTTACCTGAGGTCACTCAAGTAGTAAACAACACGTCCAAGATTTGAATCCAAGTCCTCTGGTGCTGAATACAGCATCCTTGCCATGACGTCTGGTAAGCTGGGACTCATCCTAGCAATCAGAAGAACCCACTTTTGTTTGAATGACCCAGATTGGTTTGCTTGGGTAACCCCCCTCCCCACACACACACACACACACTTTTCTGGACAATTTTACGAACTTTTATTTGACTTGGACTATGTTGATAGAACCTAAAAGTGTAAATAAGAAGTATAGAAGGAACAAGAGAATTGAGAAGGATGGGTGGGCTTAAAAAAAGGGAACAAATGCCCCACATAGAAGAACTCCAGCATACATTAGCTCAAATCATTGGAGGAAATTGGATGAGACTGAGCAAAAAGACTTGCTTTCTACAAACTTTGCTGGCTCTTGGGACACACAGTCTTATTTCCCTGATGCTTCATTCTGAATTATTTGGCAGGCTAAATACTACCTTGGAAACCCCAGGAGTGAAAATGTATACTTTTAGTCTGTCAGAGCAGTCTCCTTAGCCTCTAAAACTTGCTTATGTTAATGGCTACAGGACTTGGGTAGCAGGAGAACACTGCCCTACTTGAGAGCAGACATACTCAGGCTGGTTTTCTGAACGGTGTGTTTTGTTTGCCTCAGGGAGGACTAATGCTGATGTGATGATGGCTCTGGGGCAGGGATACAGGATGCCACGCATGGAAAACTGTCCAGAAGAGCTCTATGAGATCATGAAAATGTGCTGGAAGGAGAAAGCAGAAGAAAGGCCAACATTTGATTATTTACAGAGTGTGCTGGATGACTTCTACACAGCAACAGAAGTGCAATATCAACAACAGCCTTAGAACAAAGAAATGCTCTTTTTTTTCCAATTGACATAGACAGATACCACATTACACACACACACACACACACACACACACACACACACACACACACACACACCAAAAACTGGTTGCACAAGTTATTTCAATGTGCCTGGATTAGCCACTGCTCCTGGTTCCTGAAATTAAAGGCTGAAATAACTCAGGAAGATTCTGTATGCTATACACAGAAAGAGATACCCTGTTTCTCGACTGATGGAACAGAACTGAAAAGAATAACTGGTCACTGACTGGCTCAGAGAATAAATAGCTCGTCTGCTGGTAACCTTATCTGTCTAAGCCACCATCTGAATCCAAACTTAGAAGGAAAAGAATAGATCCCAACTAAAACACATATACTCTGACCCTGCATTTCTAGGTGGAAATGCAATAATTACTTTGAAATGTGATCCATATCGGCAAATTGTGACACAACTGTTTTCAAACCAAATATACTCATTTATAGAGTCACCATCAATGCTTATACACTGCAAGAATTCCTTGTATTTTCCATAGATTTGGACTCATTTAAAAAGGATAGGGAAATGTCATCAAACTAACCATGTCCCATGTGAAGTCAGTGACTGAGAAACACCCGCTCCCACCCCTTGAAACCTAGTCCCATAAACATCATTCTGCTGCAGGTACAGTTCAACAACAGCCTTTTCTTCAGTGGAAAGGGACCCAGATTTTTTCATTTTAATGTCAGTGTTATATTTTAAAGAAGATCTATGTTTTGGTGACAAACCATAATTCTCAATGTATGGAAATTTTCAATAACCTTTGATTATTTGGGCATTAGAAACAGCAGTAAGATTATGGTGTCTGAAAGAACTTTCTCTAGCTATTCAGTTAAGGCATTATGGGGAGGAAAACAGAAAGACTATTTCTTTAGTTGCTTCCAGTGATTGGAAAGGCATTTTTATTACCAAATGTTTAATTTTAATTGCATTGTAGTACGTGCCTTAATGGACTGATGTGTTTTTGATGATTCAGACTATAATTTCTAAGTAATTGGAGATTTGTATGGGACTATTTATAGCCAGCAGCTAAGGCTCTAAGGAATCACTATACTTACTGTCTGTGGTGTGAGGATCGAAAAGACATATTTTTTGTTTACTAAACTTTTCTATTATAAGCGTTGGATGACAAAAAAAGCCTCGTACTTGTAACCTTTCACTTATATTACCATGTAAATACCTGATATGTCTGTTGTTTGATTATTTTTATTTCAACATGCACTGGTCTGATAGCATTTTTACAACCTTTCCTTGTGTGTTGCCTTCTCAACTACTGTCAACAGAAAAAAAAAAACAAAAAAGAACAAATGGCAGGAGAAAAAAACCAATGGCATTGATTCCCTGGAGCTGTCTGATTAAAATGAATAATTTCAAGTTCTCCTTATACAACTTGGTAACTTCAGGAATAAAGTAAAAAAGAACTTGATCACCTAGAGGCCTAAATATCCTTTCATGAGTGCAAAATAGACTGTTTTTCCCCCCACAGGCTTCAAAATTGATTGCTAAGATTCATTGTCATTTTAAATTTTAGATTCTAATGGAAAAGGGCATTCCAGTCACAGATGTTGTGGTTTTTTCCCCTATACTTCCATTCTTTCCCTGTATTTTATAAAATATGTCCTATCTAAAACATTCTATGGTTACCATTTCCAGATGCCACGTCTGCTCATATTTTATATTCACAGGTATAGTATTGTATTCAAGCAGGATCTGCACAGCTGGTACCTTTTCACCTAATTGATTGTGTCCTTAGACACCATAATTGTCATCTTAGCACAATTAGAATCCTGCACAACAATTTGGTTCTGGGGGAGAGATTCACAATGTGAAGATGCTCCCAACTAAACCTCTAAAAGATAATCCATGGGCTTCCTAATATTTCTCCATGGTCCCATTGTCTTTCAACTCTTCTTCCTTTTATTACTTCCTCTTTAATTTTCTCATAGTCTTTTCCTGAAAACTCAGGACCCAATATGTTAAGGAATCTTTCCTTTCCATACATTTTGTTCTCTTCTATCTTGCCTAGAACTCTTCTATGTGACCCATATGCTAGAGGCACATGCTGCTTCACATGTGACAACCCAATTCTCTTCTTTCTCATTAAAAACTCTTCCAGGCTTCAGAGAATGTTATCTTGAGGTACTTCATGACTGACAGACAAAATTAGGGACTGAGGTAGAGGTTTGTGTAATATATTGATACCTACAATAGCTTACTGAATATCATCATGTACACACATCATAGTTAAACCTGAGGAACATTTGTAGTAATATTCTGTCTTAGCACATGTTCTGATGAGGGTCCTAGCTTACTGAAGAAGAGAAATCTTCCCACCTTCCCCAGATAGAGTAGATGGAAAAGAAAGGGTGAACTAGCCCAGATGAATGAAATGATGACTTTGACACAGAGTGAAAACACAAGGTTTGATGGTTTCCTTTAGTCAGTGGCAGACCCTCTCTGATAGCAACCCTCTTCCCCAGGTAGTTCAGAAACTCCAAAGCTACTCCTAAGTGCACAGCCATCCTGCCTCCATACCACTTGTTCCCCAAAGCTAAAAGAGACTGACCCCTCTTTCTTTGGCAAATACTACATCAGAAATAGGCAGAGATTTTTAGGGCCATTTTTGGTATTCTATTTTGACACTCCTGGACTAAATGAGCCCTATCCTAGCAAAGTATGTGACTGATAAAAGGAGTAATTGTATTTGTATTCTAACATGGCAAAGCATATCATGGGCACCTAATAAAGTGTTAACAATTTTTAAACTTGCTCAAGATTCTGCCTATATTACCTGCTTTAACTTCTCCTTTTCCTCTGCCCTTTGTCTTCAACTATATTCAACACAGGGTAAAAGTAGCTTGGAAGAAATTTGCCACCTTGGCATCTGAATCTGACAGGTTCAGAGGCTGGAAGAATGGAAATGTAATTTAATTCTATGGCACTGTGCCCCTGCCCTTATGGCAGTTGATGAGCTGCTGACTTTCCCAACTATGAAAAGCTCTGAGTGATGGAGTAACAAAAGACTTGAATTTAATATCAGAGCATCTGGTTCAAACCTCAGCTCTGTTGCTAACTTTCCGTGTGACTCTGAGCAAGTCATTTAACTTCCCTGACTCTCAGTTTCCTCATCTGTAAAATGAAGGGGTTACACTCTAAGGTTTTTCTCTGCTCTAAACCCAGGCTCCTGTGAAAGTCAAACACTGCACTTTGCCCTCAATTTCTCCTTTCACCATCACCCCCCCTCTCCTCTGCCCTTCTCCGTGCCTACCTCCCCCCCAAAATAGGAAAAAGTGGGATCCAGTGTCTCTAAATTTACTCTTTTGAGCTTTAATCACAGTTTAAATAGAGCTGTATTTCTTGCTTCTGTTCAGTGGAAGTAGTCTTGCAGGTCTATGGAAGAGGCTATAGTGGCTTCCCTTCATAAAACTTTGCATGTAACACAGACAAAATGTCCTAGTCAAAATTCCTTAGTTCAATTGGATGTTTGTAAATTTAAATATTGGAGTGGTGAATCAAGCCCCAAATATTGCACAAACAAAATACACCTACCTAACACCACAGAGACATCTTGAAAAGTCCAGAGATTGATGATTTGAGGGTACGTGAGTCTGGAATGGGAATTGTATTACCCTCCCCTCCACACATGTTTCTGAAGACTATTCATAGTCCAGAGAGAATACACTGTCATAAAATGTTTTGATAACATCAGTTTTGAGTTTAGTCCATATACATGAAAAATGTGGGACTGATACAGTATTATCCCAAGAAGAGTTCATCTAAGGTATGTGTAGGAGGAAAGACTCCCAACTTAATTTCCTGTGTTCTTATGAACACAAATATTTAAGACTAGAAATGCCAAAGAAATGTCACAAGGTTTCAAAAGCTGCCACAATCAACTTTCTTTTCTTCTTGAAGGTCAAGATGACAGTGACAATGATGTTGGCCCCTTGCTTTTCACTGTTTTCAGAAAGATTCTGGCTGGTGTGCAGTATTACCAACAATACAATTCAACCATCCTAGGGTAGCTTTACACCATAATGCAAAAATGTGACATCTGAGCCTATTGGCTAATTTTTTAAAAGCGTAAAATATCACCATACCTAGGCTCTGGCTTTTACTAGGGAAACAGCTACTTTAAGAAATTAATAAAAATCTGATGCTACTCAATGATGGTCATGGGAGCCTTGTATAGTAGAAGGAGAACAGGATTTGGAGTTGGGGCTCTATGACTGCCTGTGGATTTGGGCAAATCATTTCACTTCTCTGAGCCTTAATTTCGTCTTTTATAAAATAAAGACATTGAATTAGGTAATCTCTAAGGTGCCTTCAGTTCTAAATCTATACTCACAGGAGAGTTGATGACATGTTGTGTGACTACTTCCCCTTCACTAACAGGTAAACTAGATTGGAATCTACTCTAGCATAATGATGTCAGTTTGGTCCTCTTCAAGAACAAAGGACAACAACCATCCAACCAACCAATCACCTTGTCTGGAGCACTCAACAGGACTGATTAATCTCTTTTTCTGGAGTATGCTTTTCCTTTCCTTTTAAGGCACCACTTTCTCTTGGCTTTCATCAATCTCTTTCATGACTAACTCCTCTCCATCTCTTTCTCCTCTTTATCCATTAATATGGGCATTCACCAAGGTTCAGCCCTAGAACTTCTCTCTGTCTTCCTTAGCAAGATCACTTAGTTACATGGCATCAACCATCATATCTATCCCTAGGATTCCCAAATTTATATATGTAGGTATGACCTCTTATCCGAGTTCCAGTTACAATCAATCAACAAACATTAAGCGGCTACTATGTGCCGGGCTCTGTGCTAAGTGTTGGGGATACAAAAAGAGGCAAAAGACAGTCCCTGCCTTCAAGGAGCTTATAATTTAATGATGGAAACAGAATGCAAACAAATAGAGTAAGCTAAATACTGGATAAATAGGAAATCAATGATAGAGTAAAGGCACTAGAATTGAGGGGTTGAGAAAGGTTTCCTGTAAAAGATCATATTTTAGTTGGAACTTAAAGGAAGTCAGGGAAGTCAGTAGATGAAGCTGAGGATTGAGAGCATTCCAGGCATGGGTGCCAGCCGAGAAAATGCCCAAAGCTCAGCCAGTGTCACTAGATCAAAGAGTATGGGGCTGGAAGTAAGGTCTAAGAAGACTGGAAAGGTAGGAGGGAGCTAGGTTATGAAGGGCTTTGAATGACAAAGGATTTGCTCTTTGATCCTAGAAGTGATAGGGAGCCACTGGAGTTTGAATTGGGGAATGACGGGGATTAGACCTGCACATCTACAACTGCCAAAGGGAACTTCCACTGACAATGCAACTCAGGCTTCTCCTTTTTCAATTTTATTTCATTTTTTATTCCTTCCATTTATATAGCACATTCATTCCCAGATAAAGCCCTCATTATTCCCCTACCCAGCAAACATTCTATTGCAAAAAAAATTTTAAAAGGGGAAAAGTAACCTAGCAAAAACAACACATCCATTCCACCCCACTCCCTTGCAACTGGAGGGTCAAGGTGCATTTTCTCAACTCTTTTCTGGTCCAAATTTGGATGTTATATTTACATGGTGGGTTTTTAAAAAATTAATTTTTCTATTTATATTGTTGTACTCATTGTGTTGATTCTATTCCTCATTATTTCACTCACCTAAGTCTTCCCAGGCTTCTTTGAATTCTTCATATGAATGCAAAGTTATGGGGAAAAGCTATTCAATAAAAACAATTATGAGATATGGATCATCCTAGTGAATAATGATCTTCCTGCTCCGCCATACCCACAAGATACTCAACCTAGACTATTTTATTTAATTCATAGTCACTTCATGATGTAATCCCCTACCAGGCTGCAGGCTCCATTAGGGCAGGGATCTCTATCTAAACTCAACCTCCCCTATATTTCTCTCCATACGACAGACACTTAAGACACATAAGAAATTTGTTTAGTTGAATTGTCTGTTGAATGGGAATGCTGATTGATACTCAAGGAAATATGAAAGCTGGTGATGGTAAACTGAAAGAGATAACATGGAAGCAGGGTAGAAACACAGGCAGAAAGGAAATCTGACGTCAGAGGTTCCTAGGACAATGCTGCTAGGAAAAAAATGAATAGTCTGTCCATTGAATAGTCATTTGAAGAGGTTCCTTTCCTTTTTTGGTAGCAAAGAACTGGAAACAAAGTAGATGTCTATTGACTGGGGAATTATTAAACAGATTGTGGTACATAAATGTAATACTTCTATGGTATAAGAAATAATATGATGAATACAGAGAAGCATGGGAAAACATATGTTTAAAAGTACCTAGATAACCCTTCCCTCTGTATTTGAGAAAGAAACTATAAATATCCTCTAGGAAATGGCTTTTTACTGTGGGATATTTAGTACTATTAATTCATCCAAATCCGAGCCATTTAGAGTGAATTTCATACCAAAAAAAGATCATACCCCAAATCCCATCCCGCAAAGCAGCAGCTCTTAATCTGTCAACATATTTAAAAATATCAAAACCACCTCATGAAAGTTTATTCAGTGGTTTGGGGTGGGGTGGGAGGGAAGGAACAGAAGGCATGTGAGGAAGGATTCACAAATTCCACATTTTCTTTGGGGACACAAAACACAAAAGTCTGAAATTCCCAACTTCAAAGGGTCAGATGAGTCTGACATTGGAAATCTGCCCTAGAATTTGTGGAAAACATTATTCCTTGATGTCAAGTCTTTAGTGAGCTAATTCACACACTCTGTTATCGACCTTCTGAAACCTAACCAAAGTATTGCATGCTGAAATGGATACAAACCCATTTATTTAAAGGTTCAAAATTATTTCAGACAATATAAAAGAAGGCCAAATAAAGATATAGAAATGAAGACCCGTTTTTTTTTTCATAGCAGAAGGTCAAAAGTCATTTTAAGGAATCCTTGATTAAGGACTGGAAATTATATGTGCAATCTACAAAGTGATGGTTTTCCCTCTATAATGTATAAACAGAGAAGCAGATACACAAATGACAGTAGTTAGCATTCACACAGGAAGGCTC
>CM053587.1:157840458-157865718 GCA_028646515.1 Pseudochirops corinnae | reverse complement strand
CATAAGGGAGGAATTCTTAAAAAGTGTGTGGATTAGGGAGATGGTGGTTAGAATCAAATCAGATATGTGAAGAGGGATAGGGTAAAAACAGGGTGAGGAGGATAAGAGAAAGGAAAAATAGGATGGAGGGAAATACACAATTAGTAATGATAACTTTGAATGTGAATGATAGGAACTTACTCATAAAACAAACATGGATAGCAGAACAGATTAAAAATCAGAATCTGACAATACATCGTTTACAAAAAAAAAACATTTAAAAATAAGAGATACACACACACAATTAAAATAAAGGGCTGGAGCAGAATTTGTTATGCTTTGCCTGAGCAAAAAAAAGAAAAGAAGAGGTAGCAGATCTTAGACAAAGTTAAAGCTAAAATAGATTTAATTAAAAAATATAAACGGGGAAACTATATTATGATAAAAGGTATGATAGAAAATGAAGCAATATCAATACTAAATTTATATGCACCAAATGCTATAGCCTCTAAATTTTTAAAGGAAAAGTTAAATGAGTTAGAGGTGGAATTAGATGGTAATATTATATAATAGTGGGGAATTTTAACCTTTCCCTCTCAGAATTAGATAAATCTAATGAAAAAATAAATAAGAAAGAAGTTAAGGAGGTGAATAGAATTTTAGATAAGCTAGATATGACATATATTTGGAGAGAATTGAATGGAAATAGAAAGGATTACACCTTTTTCAGCAGTCCATGGTACCTTTGCAAAAATTGACCACATATTAGGGTACAGAAACTTTATAGTTAAATACAGAAAATCAGAAATATTAAATGCATTCCTTTCAGATCGCAATGCAATAAAAATTATATTCAATAAGGGGTCATGGAGACACAGAATAAAAAGTAATTGGAGACTAAACATCCTCATCTTAAAGAATGAGTGGGTTAAAGAACAAAACAGAAATAATAATTTCCTTGAAGAGAATAACAATAATGAGACAACATGTCAAAATATATAGGATGCAGCAAAAACAGTATGCAGAAGAAATTTTGTATCTCCAAATGCTTATATAAATAAAATAAAGTACAGACCAATGAATTTGGAATTCAATTTTAAAAATTAGAAAAAGAACAAATTAAAAGTCCCCAATTAAACATAAAATTGGACGTTTTAAAAATTAAAGGTGAGATTAATAAAATTAAATGTAAGAAAACCATTGAACTAATAAATAAAACTAGGGGTTGGTTTTATGTAAAAAACAATAAAATAGATTAACCATTACTTAATGTGATTTTTAATAAGAGAGAAGAAAACCAAATCACTAGTATTAAAAATTAAAAGGGTGATATAAAACTAATGAAGATGAAATAAAAACAATAATAAGGAGCTATTTTGCCTAATTATATAACAATAAATTTAGCAATTTAAGTGAAATGAAAGAATATTTACAAAAATATAAACTGCCTAGATTAACAGAAGAGGAAGTAGAATATCTAAATAAAACTATTTTAGAAAAAGAAATTGAACAGGCCATAAACGAGCTTCCTAAGGGAAAAGCATCAGGGCTAGATGGATTTCCAAGTGAATTTTACCAAACAGTTAAAGATAAACTAATTCCAATATTAAATAAATTATTTGAAATATTAGGAAAAGGAGTCCTACCAAAATCCTTTTATGAAGTGAATCTGGTACTAATATCTAAACCAAGAAGAACAAAAACAGAGAAAGAAAATTATAGACCAATTCATTAATGGATACAGATGTAAAAATCCTAAATATAATACTAGCTAGGAGACTACAATATATTACAAAGATTATACATTGTGGACAAGTGGAATTTATGCCAGGAATGGAGGGTTGGTTTAACATAAGGAAAATTGTTAATTGATTATATCAATAACAAACATAACAAAAATCATATAACTACATCACTAGAGGCAGAAAAAGCTTTTGATAAAATACAAGACTCATTCCTACTAAAAAATGCTTGCAAGCATAGGTATAAAGGAATTTTTCCTTAAAATGATAAGGGAGATCTACCTAAAACCACCAGTAGGCATTATTTGTAATGGGGGTAAGCTGAAAGAAAGCCTTCACAATAAGATCAGGTTTGAAACAAGGATGCCCATTGTCACCAATATTATTCAATATTATATTAGAAGTGCTAGCAATAGCAATAAGAGAAGAAAAAGAAATCAGAGTGGGCAACAAGGTAATAAAACTATCTTTTTTTTCCAGACATTATGATATTATACTTGGAAAATCCTAAAAACTTAACTTAAAAGTTAGTGGAAACAATAATTTTTGCAAAGAAGTAGGATATAAAATAAACCCAGACAAATCACCAGCATTTCTATATATCACTAACAAAACCCTGCAAGAAAAGATAATAAGAGATCACTCCATTTAAAATAACTATACACAGTATAAAATACCTGGGAGTATACCTACCAAAAGAAACCCAGGAACTACATTAATATAATTATAAAACAATTTTATATAAATAAAATAAGATTTAAATATTTGGAGAAATCTTAATTGTTCATGGGTAGACAGGGCCAATATAATAATATTTACTTAATGCCATCCTAATTAAATTATAAAAAAAATTTTACTGAGTTAGGAAAAATAATAAAATTCATTTGGAAGAACAAAGGTCAAGAATATCAAAGTAATTAATGAAAAAAAGTCATAAAGGAAGGAAGTTTGGCAGTATTGGGTCTTAAACTCTACTATAAGGCAGTAATTATCAAAACTATCTGGTACTAACTATGAAATAGAAGAAGACATAGATGGAACAGAGTAGACATACAATACATAGTAGCAAATGATTGTAGTAAACTTGTATTTGACAAATGTAAAGATTTAAGTTTTTGGAATTCATTAATTGGTTGGGAAAAAATTGTTGGGAAAGCTGGAAAGCAATCAGACGGACATTAGGCGTAGACCAATATCTTACACCATTTACCAAGATAAAGTTAAAATGGATATATGACCCAGATATAAAGGGAGAATCGTAAGAAAACTAAAAGAAGAAGAAACATATTATCTATCAGGCTTACAGAGAAGAGAACAATTTATGAATAAACAAGAGACAGAGAGCATTGTGAGGTATAAATTGGATAATTTCACTTACATTAAATTTAAAAGGTTTGGTACAAATAAAACCAATGTAGCCAAGATTAGAAGGAAAATAGAAAATTTTGGGAAAAAAATTATAGACCATTTCTCAGGTAAAGGTCTCATATCTCAAATATATAAGGAACTTTGTCAAATTTATTAGAATATAAGTCATTCCCCAATTGATAAATGACCAAAGTATATGAACAGGAAGTTTTTCAACAAAGAAATAAAAACTATATATAGTGATATGAAAAAATGCTCTAAATCACTATTGACTAGAGAAATGCACATTAAAACAACTTTGAGATATCAACTTACACCTACAGATTGGCTAAAGAAAGGAAAGTGACAAATGTTGGAGGGGATGTGGAAAAATTGGGATATCAATTCACTGTTAGTGGAACTGTGAATGAATCCGACAATTTTGGAGAGCAATCTACAATTATACCCAAAGAGTTATAAACTGCCTTTGACCGAGCAATACCACTGTTAGGTCTGTTTTCCAAGGTGATTAGGGAGAAAGGAAAAGAACTTACATGTTCTAAAATATTTATAGCAGCTCTCTTTGTGTTGGCAAAGAAGTAGAAACTCAGAGAATGTCCATCAGTTGGGGAATGGCTGAACAAGTTGTGTAGTATAGATTTTGATGGAATTTGATGGAATACCTACTGTTCTATAAGAAATGTTGAGCTTAATTATCTGAAAAAAAACCATTGTGCAAAATAATGAATAGTGAAATGAGCAGAAGCGAGAGAACATTATATACAGTAATAGCAGTATTGTTTTAAGAACTACTTTGAGCGATTAAGTTATTTTGACTATTATAAATACTCAAATTAAATATTAAGGACCATATGAAGAAAGGTACTATCTGCATCCTGAGACGGGGAAACTGATAAATAGATGTACAGAATAATTATACACACATACACATACACCTATTTATGTCTTATGGTGCCATATCTGGGGGGGGGGGGGGAAGAAGAAAAAAAAGGGAGGAAAAGGATTGAATCTCTGCATCTAGATCCCACTCTCTTGGAATTCTTATGTCCTAAGGACTTCCACCAATAATTCTAATAATTCCACCCCTTACCTCAGCCATGTTGGGCAAAGATATCAAAGTCAGCCCACATTGGCACTGAGAGATTTGTCCATATTACAGGAAAAGCATGAAGGAATGAAATCTGGAGCTGATTGCTAAATCTTATTTTATCTAATAAAAGTTACCTTCCCCCCACTTTAGTGCCCCAAACATTGAAAGCAATGCCAAAGAAACAGATTGATATTTTTCATTATTCCATTTTATTTGTTCTTTACTTGCTAGAAGTATTGCTTGACAGAGAAATGGATACAAGGTAGTCAGCATAAAGAAGAAGATAATTCATAAAATCATAGAAAGAATTTGAAGGTCAGGCTACCTTGGAGCTAGTTTATTTCACGTTCCATTTTGTTTTGAACAGATGAGGAAACTAAGGTAAAAATTTCAAATCCTATAATCTGCCCTGAATAATCCATTTAATTGGGTTTATATAAAGGAACAAATTTTTTTCTTGTCAATTATTCTGATTCAAGTTGAAATAAAATATCAGATACATATGACTTAATTAGTGAAAGATAAGCTTAGTCAGACATTTCATAATAGTGACATGATCCTTCTACAGTGGACTAGCATTTTGCAGAGGAAGACATTTAAGAAAAGGGGAAATGGATTTTTTTCTCATTTTTTATGATTTATAATTTGTTACACAAGATTTTCTGAATTTCTTGAGAATTTAAAATTAAAATAGAGTAATACTTAACAAATATATATGTATTTGGTAAAATTGCACAATATGCTCTGACGTGGTCTCTTTTGGAGAAGGAGGGAAGAAAAATACACATCTAGTCCTTAAAATCATTGTAATTCTGTAACTTGAGACCTCCTCTAAGTGGACACATTTTTGGCATCACTTGCCATTCTTCTAAGTTTTTCCCCCTCTTCTATTAAATCTCTTCTGACTGCTCTCTATTACTACATGGACTCTTAGGTTTTTCCTCTTTGTAATATGATGCCTATATTCAGCAGTGTGCAGGAAGCTCTCTTACTGTTAGTCCTGCTCAGCTGCTTCCCTTTTTGTTAGCTGAATATGTGGTTTCTGCTTTTTTTTGTTTTGTTTTGCTTTTTATTTTTGTTTTGGTTCTACTCTACTTTCCTATTCTCTATATGCCTTCCACAGAAATACACTTCTTAAAAGTATGAATTTTACCTCGTGAACTATTTGGTTTGCTATATACTAAAGAGAATCTAAGACATTTATTTTAATTTATAAAGAGAACTTTTTTTGTACATTAAAAATGAGAAAAGTACATTCAGTAGGTAGCCAGGAATCAAGCAATTTATTGGTTGATTATGAGCCTGGTTTTATGCTAGCTCTTTACAAATATTTTCTCATTTGATCCTTACAACAACCCTGGGAGGTAGGTGCTATTATTATTCCCATTTTACCGATGAAAGGCCAACAGAGATTAAAATTGAGTGGCTTGTCCAGTATCACCCAGCTTAGAAATCGAGTCTTCCAAACTAGAGCACCCCAACACTCTCTCTACTGTACCACCTAGCTGACCCAGTAGAATAACATAAATGAGTTTCTGAATCTAGAATTGAAAGGCAACACATCATAGGGGAAAGAGTACTGAACTTGGAGTCAGAAGGTCTGGATTTAAATCTTGTCTCAGACATTAGCTATGTGACCATAGGTAAGTCATTTAACCTCAGATGCTCAGTTTTCTCATGTGTAAAATGGAGATAATACTCACATTGCCTATCTCACAGGGTTGTTACAAGGAAAATGCTTTAAATATGTGTTTTATCATCATACAATCTTGAATTTTGTTGTACTTTGTGTGAGGTGTGTAGGTCTGTCAAATTTTTCTAAACTAAATTCTAAAATTTGCATTAATAGGAACCAGAAGAGAAAGTTGAGGAAGTGAAACCAACCAGAAAGCCACTGAGCAAAAGTTTTATTAAGATAATGAGTATATTCTTGTATTCTTACTGGTAGCATTAAATAACAAGAAAAAATATCCAGAAATGCTTGAATAGTGCATAGGAGTCATTCCAGGTAAGATCTGAAAAATAACTCCAAAATCAGTTTTAAAAAAAT
Organism: Pseudochirops corinnae; assembly: GCA_028646515.1. Taxonomy (NCBI): domain Eukaryota; kingdom Metazoa; phylum Chordata; class Mammalia; order Diprotodontia; family Pseudocheiridae; genus Pseudochirops; species Pseudochirops corinnae. The sequence goes on along the minus strand of CM053587.1, from coordinate 157,859,489 downwards.
CCCAGTAAGAAGAAAAAATAAACAGCATAGAGTTCATAACTATAACTATACATACACACATGTGTGTACATATATACAGGTGTGTATACATATTGCATATATGTATAAATATAATTGGCTTAATTTAGCTTACAAGTCAATCTGTAAAGATATTTAAAATTAAAAATATATTTTAAAAATCACAATAAGAATTTCTTGTTATATTAGAATAAAATTCTTGAGTAATTCTGAAAAAAAAAATAAGAGAAATTATCTCAGGAGAAGCTTCCATTTGTGACATTGGGGTAGGGGAGGAGGGTAACAGCAAATTAGGCTCATGATGTAATGGGACAAACTGAAATTTCCCGGTTAGTATTAATTCATCACCTGAGAGTTTAGAGATGAAACATAAATGATTTGTGATTGGGCCCCTAGCTAGAGAAAGAAGATTCCCTAACAATAGGCTGGGATTAGGGTCCCAGCCCTGAACTTGGAAAGGTTACCCTTTTGTGTGACTCCCAGATTTGTCCCACGATATCAAAAACTACGAACTAGTAACAGTAAATGCATAGACTATGGACAAGTGTTTATGAGAAGCAGGATCAGTCAAGTTAAAAAACATTTATTAAGCAGTTTTTAGGTGCCAAGCTCTGGGCTAATCATTAAGGACACAAAGAAAGGCAAAACAAACACAAACAAACAAACAAAATTCCAAAAAACCTTTTTGCTCTCAAAAAGGAGGAGCTCTCAGGCTAAAGGTGATAACATTCAAACAACTATCTTCAAACAAGATACAGACAAGATAAATCAGAGGTAATGAATGGAGGCATTAATATTAAGGCAATTTATAGAAGATAAGATTGTAGCTGGGAATTGAAGGAGATAAGGAAATGGCAACAAGCAGGGAGAGAGTTCCATACATGGGGAATAGTCAGTGAAAATACACAGAGTTGGGAGATGATGTTTTTGTGGGAGGAATAGTAAGAAGGCTAATATGATTGGGTCATGGAGTAACAGTTGGAGAGTAAGATTAGGAAGGGATGAGGAAGAGCTTTGAAAGCCAAAAAGGTTTTTTCTATTTGATCCTATATGTGATAAGGAGCCACTGGAGTTTACTGAATTCAGGATGGTATATAACACTATTAGACATGTGCTTTAGGAAGATAATTTTGACAGCCCAATGGAAGATGGCCTGGAGTGGAGAGAAACTTAAGTTTGGGAAAACAAATAGTGGGCTACTGCAATAGCCCAGGCATGAAGTGATGAGGGCCTGTGCTAGAGTGATGACAGTGTCAGAGGAGACAGAGGGCATATTGAAAAATGTTATGAAGATAGAAATGACAGGACTTGGCAACCAATTGGATTTGTGCGGTTGGGGTGAAAGATAGTGAGGAGTCAAGGATGACAGCTAGATAGGAAGATGGTGGTGCCCTTGACAGCATTAGGAAAATTGGAGGAGGGGAAAGTTGGGAAGGATAATGAATTCTATTTTTGACATGTGGAGGTAAAAGATGTCTAATCAGCAGTTGGAGATGTGAGACTGGAAGTCAGGAGAGAGTTTCAGGCTGGATAAGTAGATCCAAGAATCATCTTCATAGAAATTATTGAATCCATGGGATCTAATGAGATCACCAAGACAGATAGTATAGAGAGAGAGAAAAGAAGGAAAGGACAAAAGAAGTGAGTGTCCAGGACAGAGCTTGGGCCATTGATGGGATGATCTAGCAAAGGAGACTGAAAAGGAGAGGTCAGATAGGTATAGAGAACCAGGAAAGAGTACTGTCACAAAAACCTAGAGACAAGCGTATTAAAGGAGAAGACGGTGAATGACAGTCAGAGATGTCAAGGCTTCAGAGATGTCAAGAAAGATGAGGATTGACATTACACCAGCTAAACACACTCTTTACCAGAGTGATTCCCTTTTTTTTGGGGGGGGGGGATGTGAGGTAATCAGGGCTAAGTGATTTGCCCAAGGTCACATAGCTAGTGTCAAGTGTCTAAGTCTGGATTTAAACTCAGGTGTTCATGACTCCAGGGCCAGTACTCTATCCACTGTGCCACGTAACTGTTTCTCTCCTCCCTTTCCCCCCCCTTTTTTGTCACATTAAATTGTTTTAATTTATCTCAAAATTCTATGACAGATTTTTGGTCAAGTTTCCTTTAAAAATTACTGATTTTAAAAACGAATAACTTAAAACTTCCAAGAAATAAAGTCCACAAAAATATTCCTTTCCTCATGAAGCTTTTACAATGTATTATAATAATTAATCAGTTTTTTACTATTAAACTCAAACGGTCAATTGGGACAAACAGTTCTGAGACTGTTCTTCCACCACTGATTAAAACTGGGATGGCAGGTGTATAGAATATTCATTCAGCCTTCTATCACTGAGCAATTGATTCAGCTGAAGTGACTCAGGGGAAAGGCATAAGGAGCTTCAGTTCCTTCACATTTCCCCCAGTGTATCTGTTTCTTTCTCCAGCCACCTAAGCAAGCGAGCACAATTAAAATGACTAAAACGGAAGGAAACGAAAACCAAGGACAGTCTTGTGCTTTGCTTCTTGTCCCTCTTTCACCTCTCCAGTCTCCCTAGAGGCAAACCTTTGAGAAGGAGAATTTCTGAGCTGCCGATATATTACTGTATCACTATTCCATGATACTGGTAGGAAGTGCCACCACATTCCTCCTCTCCTTGTGTTTTCTCCAAAGACTTTTGAAAACTTCTGCTCCTTTAGAGAAAAACTCTACTTTCCAGTTCCAATCTTGCAATAACTTCCTCTCTTTCTGAGTTTGGGAGAAATACAATTCCCAGCATCTTTAGCAACTTTTAGGACGCCACACAAGGAAGCCAATTCAAGCGTTGCCAAAAGAACTATTACATACATATTATTCTTTCTGTGTATAGGCTCTCATGTTTATGGAAACTTGTTCTTGCCTAGGAGTATGGTTTCAATATTCCTCTCATTTGAGACTTCCAAATGGAATTGATGTCTGTTCTTCTTCCCCTCACAACTCATCCTCCCAGAAGTGATGATGTGCCCCATCTCCCTCTACAGAGATCCATAACTTCTTCCCAGATCTCTGATTCACTGCCATCATTAATCATACCAGACAAGGATTTAGAGGCTACTGAATTTTCTTTTATATAAAGGAAACATAATCAATAGTGATGTAAAGTTAGATGTCATTGATTTGGTCAATCAATTACTCCACCTCACTTAAGTGATAAGATTCCATACCTAATTACCTTAATCAGGTGAGATTAGAATAGAATCTCAATAGAATAAAATCCTAGAATGTTATGTAGTTATAACAACTCAACAATACAATGATGCAGTAAGAGCAATAATGGTAAGTGATTGAAGAACAAAGTATAAGAAAAGAGCTGCCTGAGTTTCCTGGAATGAGGAATAGGAGCACCTTGTATCCCTGAGTTTAGCCCTCTTCCAAATGTAGAAAAAAATTTTCCACCATCTTCATGGAAGTCTGAACTTTGAGCTCGTCACTGAAGGGGCAAAAACAAAGTTGCCTTCCACTGCTCTAAAGTCTCATCAGTGTGCTCCAATCAGTTCAGTTACTGATTTCCCTCATCTATAAAAAGAGCTCATCACACCATGGAAGAAGGGGGCAGTACCAAGAGATCAGTCCCCAATCATTTTTTGTAAATATTTTATTAATTTTAAACTTAAATACTAAATGAAAAAAAGAAAAAAAAACATTTCTAAATACACAGCAGAACATGAGAAGATTCAATATAAAACAATAAATTTACATTTCAAGAAAATCTATATAATAAATACTACACATTGTTTTCAAAGCTACCCAACTTTGCTTCCTTCTAGGTTTTGGATTTTTTTTCTCTGCTGTGAACTTTTTACTTTATTTTTTTCTCACTCTCTCCTCCCCTGCTCTAAAAAAAAAGCTACAATTAAACGTAGAAATATATGTGTGTACATGTACATAGATATCTACAAACACACACATATGTATGTACATATACTTACACACATGTATACATCCACAAACATATATGTAAGACTACACTATGCATATTTCTACTTCTCATCTCTTTCTCCTTCATAGATCCAAGTCTTTCCATGTTTTTTCTTTATCAACCAGCTCATCATTTCCTACACCATAGCAGTATTCCAACACAATCACATCCTATTTGAGAGATTGTCTATGAAAGACTTCCCCCAATTTTCTGCATTCCTCCTATTCTTGGCTACGTTGGTTTTATTTATACAATAATCAAAATTATCTATTTTACATGCTCTCATCTTAAATATAATTTGAAGTTTGATACTGCTGAATCTCCTTCCTTTACATCTTTTCTCCCTAGTTTCTTTGAAATTCCTGACTTTTGTTCTTCCAAACAAACTTTATTGGTGTTTTCTAACAGTAAAATAATATTTAGGAATTTAATTGTGATGGCTTGGAATAAACAGATTAGTTAGATAAATTTATCATTTTTATTATATTGGCTTTACCTACCTATGAACAATAAATATTACACAAATTATTCAAATCTGACTTTATTTGTAGAAAAAAATAATTTATGTTTAATGTTTTGACAGGTATACTCTCAGGTATACTTTATACTGTCTAGTTTTTTTAAATGGTCTAAAACAATAATGAATAATATTGGTGACACATGGTGTAGTTTCCATATTTTTCTCTTTTAATTAAATCTGTTTTAGCTTTAATTTTTATCTGTGATCATGATTACTATACTTGATTTTCTACATGGTAAATTCTACTCTAGCCCTTTATTTGATCTTTGTGTGTATCTCTCATTTTTATTTTGTTTCCTGAAAGCAACATATTGTTGAGTTCAGATTTTTAATCTGCTACTTGTTTCTGTTTTATGGGTAAGTTCATTCCATTCACATTCTAAGCTAGAATTACTTATTATGTATTTCCCTCCTTCCTATTTTTCTCACTATCCTTCTCACCCTGTTTATTCTATCCCTTTTCACTCATCTAATTACTTCTACCCACTATCTTGCCCTCCTATTCTTTAACCTATCCACCCCTCTAAGAGTCCCTCCCTTATCTTCTTCCTCCATTATATCCCTTTACCCTCTTAATTCTTTCTAAATTTAGAAGACTTTTATACATATTTTATACATATATATACATATATAAAATTCCCTCTTTAACCCATTTCCAATGACAGTAAAGTTTCAGCACTACCCACTCTCCCCCACAATTGCTTCTTTTGTATCAGTTCTTCCTTTCATGCCTCATTTATATGTGATAATTGCTCCTTTTTATCTCCCCCTAAACAGTCTTACTTTTTTAGAGTCATTCCATCATACACAGCTCAGCCTAAGTCTTTCTTCAACTTACCTAAATAATAATGACAGTCATAAGAGGACTGATAACATTTCCATAGAATTGAATAATTTGACCTTATTGAGTCCCTTATAATTGGTCTTTAATGTTTACCTTATATTTCTGCTGGATCTTAAATGTTGAATTTTTCATTAACTTTTGCTGTTCTTTGTCTCAAATAGCTGAAAGTCTTTCAGTTCATTAAATACCCTTTTTTCCCATTCAGGCTTCTTCTTAACTTTACTGGGTAAGTTACCCTTGGTTGTAAACCCAGTTCTTTTCCTCTATGAAATATAAGTATTCTAAGACCTATGGTCCTTCAACATGGTAGCTGCTAGGTCTTATGTAATCTTTATTGTATCTCCATGATATTTCAATTTTTTTTCTTGTTGTTTGTGATATTTTCCCCTTAACCTGGGAGATTTGAAATTTGGCTATGATATGCCTCTTCGTTTTCTTCTTGGGATCTCTTTAAGGTGACGATCAGTGAATTTTTTTTTCTGTTTCTACATTGCTTTCTTGTTCTAGAATGTCAGGACAATTTTCCATGATAATTTCTTGTAATATTGTATCAAGATTCTTTTTTTCAATCATAATTTTCAAGTAGCCTGACTATTCTTGTATTATTTCTCCTCCATCTCTCCTCCAGATCAGTTGTTTTTCTGAGATGTTTCACATTCTCTTCTATTTTTTTCATTCTTTTGATTTTGTTTTATCATTTCTTGGTATCTTATAATGTCATGAGCTTCCCCTTGTCCAATTTCAGTTTTTAAGGAATTATTTTCTTCCTTAAGTTTTTGATTCTCTATTTCCAATTAATTGACTTTCTTTTCATATTTTCCTTGATTTTCTTGAATTGCTCTTCATTTAAAAAAAATTTTCCTCTATCTCTCTTATTTGATTTTTAAAGTTCTTTTTAAGTTCTTCCAAGAACTCTTTCTGGACATGGGATCATTTGACATTTCTCACTGAGTGACTTTTTTTTTTTTTAGCTCCACTATCTTCTTATGAATGTGAACCCAGATCTTCTCTATCCTCATAATATCCATCTATGGTTGGGTTCTTTTTCCTTATCCATTTTAATTTTTATTTTGTTTTTAGCAGTCATTATTATAATCAAGTTCTAGTCCTGAGGTGTGGAGCATGATGCACAAGCCTTGAGTCCATCTTACTATTATTTTCTGAGCCCTGTCCTGGGGCCCAAAGTTAGGGACTCCTCTCTACCTTTAATGAATTTCACTTTTTAATCATGCAATTTTAAATACTGTATTCTTTCTGCATTACAGTAACAGAATCATTTAAAAAAATAGGAAGTCAAATTTTCAATCCCTTTATGAGTAAGTAGCATGTATTTTCTTGTAACTTTCAGAAGTCAGTCCTTTTTTTATAGTTTATATATTGCTTTTACAAGTTATTTATTCTAATTTAGTTAGATTAACCTAGTCAATATGCAGCCAAGTCATATTAAAGCATTATCTTGTTCATTACTTACATTTTAATAATAGTTTTGGTTGTAAAACATTTTTGAAAAATTTTTTCAGTGCTTCCTTTTTTTTTTTGCCATAAACGCTAAACCCTCACTCTTACAAAGATAGAAACTTCCAGAAACATCAACTCTATCCTTAAAATTACATTTATAAGCTTCCTATTGACTTAGATTTGTTTTTTTGTGGACCCCTTCTCCATTTCCGCAATTTAAATGATGAGTTGACTAGGTAAGGACTTTAGCAAGTTTTGTTTTATTTTGTTTTTTAATGGTCTTCATTTCTATTATTATGTAATTTTTAAAAAGGGGGGGCTATGAATCCTCCTGGCATGTATTACTGAATACAAGCTTCACTATGTCTTTTTTTTTTTTAAATCAGGCTCCTGCATATTTTACCATTAGTGCCATCTTGTGAGCATTCAGAGCAACATGCAAAACAGAAACACATTGTCCAAGGAATGACAGCATTAAAAAAGAGGGGCTTGGAGTATTAGTTCCAAAAATGTGGATTGTTTTAAATGTCTACAGTGTTTATATTCTTCAAAAGAATATTATGTCTTCTCTGCTACTGCCAAAGTGTAATTAAATGTGTGAACTTGCAGAAGATTTTACCTTTTTGAAAAGGAATAAGACTTCTCTTCCTTTTTTAAAAGCATTCCTGGACACTTTGTGATGATTTAGTTAGGGTTAGTTTTAGTTGGCATTCTTTAAAATAATTTTAAAATTAAAAGGGTAAAAGGAGAAAAAAATCTGTGGCATTTATAACAAGTTTGGGCTATAACCATTAAGGTGCCTTCCAACTCAGATTCTATGAAACTGATAGACAAAAGTCTTAAGAGTATTTGCGGTTAACCTAAAGGATGTAGTCATCGAGAGTGAATCTTTGTTGTTGTGATTATGAAAATATTTTGTCTCCGCCTTTCATTCAAGGATCTCAAATTACTTAGACATGAATTTATGAAGCTTCTAGAAAGTTCAAAGAAATCTATATCCACAATGACATTCCCCTGGATGAATGAATGAATCTGTTCAGAAAACATTCTCAGACATGAATGATGCTTAGGCTAAAAATCAAAATGTCAACACATACAATGAAATTGTGGCTGTTCCAAGCAGAGGCTGGCTAGCCCACTGACTAGGATTTTATTGATTATTGATTTGGAAGTAGGTACATTCCAATTGTAAGAGCCCATGATGCTTAGCTAGGATGTGGGGGAACAGTTCGAATGATTGCTGATAGGCATTTTTGTTACTTTTTTTTTTTTAACAAAATGCCCCAAGTAGAAATTCTAAATTCTTATAGCAGATTGTGTTTACATAGTAACATTTATATCCAAGGAAAAATTGTACCTATCAATTTGTCATTACCCTCTCCAGTACAGTTTATCTATAGGCATTGCTTCCCCCTCCTACTTCAAAAACAGGAGGAGTTTTTTTGACTCAAATTCAGCTTCTCTGTCCCTTTGTTGAAGTGCAATGTCCAATGGGGCACTTGTCCAGGGTGGTTTTCTATATAGTCCCTTCTTGTTATTAATAAAAAAAAAAGTTGCCATCACACCTTAACATTTACATAGTACAGAGGTTCTCAATCTGTGGGTTGTAACCCTTTTGGGGGTTGAACGACACTTTCACAGCGGTCACAGGGGTCACCTAAGACCATCAGAAAACACATATTTCTGATAGTCTTAGGAACTGAGACACAACTCCTCTATCCATCTCCAGGAGGATCCACCCACATGCAGATACCCCCAAATACAAGTAGTAAAGGGTTGCGGCATTAGGAAGGTTGAGAACCACTGACATAGTACTTTAAGGTTTGCAAAGCATTTTATGTATTTTGTCATTTAATCTTTATGACAACTTTGCAAGATAAGTAATAGAAATATTTTTACTCCTATTTTACAGAAGAAGAAAATGAACCTTAAAAGTGGTTAAGTGTGACTTTTCTTAGTCACACGATGTCAGAGGTGGTACTAAAACTCAATCATCTTGAGTTTAGATATAATGCTCTACTCTACCATTGTATAGAAATGAATTTCTAATTATATTCAAATCAAAGCATGAATAAATATTAAGATTAACTTTTATAAGCAACATATGAAAATCATTAATAACTTTATAGTAGAGGCAGTGTCTTGGGGTCAGGAAGACTTTAGTTCAAGACTTATATCTGACACATACACTTTGTGATCCTGGGCAATTCACCGAACCTTTTCGTGCCCCAAGTAACAAGTTCTCTAAGACTATAAGGTACAGGGCTGGTGCTGACCAGTATTGGTAAGGGGAGTTTCTTCACTGGAATTTCCCCTACCAAGATCAGGTCCAAAAAACAAAATACTTTATTGTCACATCTTGTGCATGTATGCGTCCCTTTACCAACATACAAAAAAGGTTGTCTTCTAAAAGTTCTTAAGTCTGTTATTTGGAACTCAAAAGGTACTTTCCCATGGAAAAAATTTATAAATAGTGGCTAGATTCCTCTGCCAAACCACAATAACCTATTTACCTGAGAATATAGCCAGATTCCTCCACAAATGCCATACCCTAATACTTTATCATGGAATGGAAATGACTTTAGGTATTATCAGAATATTAGCTGTCAGGACTAAGTATGATCCTAGTGACAGATGCTATTTGCTTAACTAAGCATGGAGAGGAATTATCACCAGAAGGTTGGGATTTAGGTGATGAATTTTTTTGGTCACATCAACATGCAATAGATATCAAATGCCAAGAATACCAAATGGCCTGAGTGCTATGTGGTCCCCCTCCCATTTCTATAATAATAGAATGGCAGGAAAAAAAGGAAAGGGAGTAGAGATTTCTAAGAATGATACAGTTTTTAGACAGCTAGGTGGCACAGAGGATAGAGTGCTGGACTTGGAGTCAAGAAGATTCATCTTCATGAGTTCAAATCTGACTTCAGACATTTACTAGCTATGTGATCCTGGGCAAGTCACTTAATCCTGTTTGCCTCAGTCCTCATCTGCAAAACGAACAGGAGAAGGAAATGCCTAATCATTCCAATATCTTAGTCAAGAAAACCCCATGGACAAATCTATAAGGTCATGAATAGTTGGATACAACTAAACAACTGAACAACAACACTAGAAATGCTTATTTAATCATTTTTATTGGGTGCTTAGCATTGTTTGAGTTTTGAGGGAGAGTTAATCAAAGTTATGCTCCCTTTCCTCAAAAAGCATAAGACATCAATACAGATTCCTATAATCCATTTTTATTATTATATGGTAATTTGAGAGTTGAGAGGCAACACTATATAGTGGATAGAGATCTGGCTTCATAGTCAGTAAATTCTCAAGGGTGTCCATGGTCGAAAAAAACAAACATGGAGGAAAGAACAGCGAAGATTTAGAAGATGCTTTCATCCATAAAACTAAGTCTTCACAGTCAATGCCACTTCTCGAGTAACAGTGAGATATCGTATTCATTGGTTACAAAAAGGCATTTGATTTGGCAGAGCAAAATGCAGCTTTAAAGACTGTCTTCCAATAAGATATCTACCTTGCATGTTATCACATAAAATTCCACGACACATGTGATCAGATCTTTAAAACAACAATAACAATAACCTATACATATACCGCAAGGAGGGTGAAGGCAGAAACAAAAAGCCTCACATTTAATAAACTATTCATTCCAGTACTTTTTGGAAACTAACCCTAAAATCACACAAATGTCTAACATTTAGGGATTGGCTAAACAAACTAAGGTATATCAATGAAATGAATTACAACTATGTCATATGAACTAATGATTATGAAAAATTGAGAGAAATAGAGAAAATATGAATTTGCAAAGAATGAAGGAGAACCAGGAAAACTATATATTCAGCAACCACAAAAATATAAATGGAACAAAACAAAAAAATATATTTTGTAAAATAAAATATCCAAGCCTGGCTTGACAAAAGTGTTAAGAAAATATACCTCCTTCCTTCATTGAAAAAGTGAGGAGAGTATGGGTAACAGACATGGTCAATATATTGGTTGGTTTTGCTGATTTTTTTTTAAGTTTTACTATGAGGAAAAAAGTACTAGGTAGGTATTCAGAAATTAATGTAATATGAAAACAAAAGGCATCTATTTAAAAAAACTATCCACTGAGTGGCAACATCAAACTAGATATAAAACAAAGAGACGTGCTCAAAGTTGTTCATCAGTATAATGGAGTAAAAATTTCTATGCAAAATCTAAAAAGAATGGAAATCTCATGCCCGCCAATATACGTACATGATACTGTGCTTGTTGCATTGAGCCCTAGAATGTTATATAGCTTTTACAATGTGGTCCACAGATGTTCAAAAGGTCAACCAAACCATCCACAATGGAAATATGAAGTGGATGCTGAGTATATAGTGCTGTATATGACTTGCAAGAAGATAGGCAGTCTAGTGAGTTAGTATGTCAGTACATATTGCTGGGATAAGTGCTATAGATGGACACTGAGCTGGGCTCAAAATTAAATAAGAAGAGATAATGATAATAAAAGCTGACATTTACACTACACTTTAAGATTTGTGAAGTATTTTATATGTATTATGATTTGATCTTCACAATAAACCTGTAAGATAGATTTTATAGATCTTATTATCCTTATTTTACAGATTAAAAACTAAGACTTAGAGGAGATAATGGACCTGTCCATGGTCCAATAACTAGTAAATATCAGACACAGGATCCAGAGGTCGGTTTTCCCAATTCTTCAAGTACTCTATCCACTACATCATATTGCTTCTAAATCTGGAAGGCATTTAAGAAATTGTGTAGTGTTTTCAACAATCCCAAGTCACTTTTATGCTACAAAAAAGTCCATCTTTTTGCAGATAAACATTATCCTGGTGGTACTATATGAATGAATTTTGGAACATCATGATCTGATGAGAATAAAAAAATTAGGTGGCAGAAAGGTCAATGCAAAGATTCCTGATGCATATAAGTACACTGCAGATATTACGATCAATGACTTATATTTATGAAGTGGCATAAAAGATGCCTAAAATAGATATTACCAGACCAGATATGACCAGAAAAGGAGGACCAGTCATATGACAAGAATGAGGCATAATAAGTGGACAGCTTGAGTGCTTTTTTCTATTATTATTATTAACCTATTTTTACATCACCTTCATTTCCAAATGTCTCTTCCTCCTCCCCTGCCCAGAGAGCCATCCTTTGTAACAAAGAGTAAAAAGGAAAGCGGAAAGCAAACTCCACTTACATGCTTCAAAGGCACTTCATCTTCACGTACAAGTTCTACATCTACTCGGACTCTAAGCATCTCTGTTTTTGTCAAGGGCGTCACCTTCTTCCCAGTATCTCAGGTTTGTAGTTTCAAAGTGACTTTCCCCATCAAAAATCTTCAGCGGTTACTTATTTTCTTCAGGACACTATGAACCCCTTAGCCTTGCCTCAAAATCCCTCCACAGTCTAGCTCCAGCCTACATTTCTAGTCTATTTCAGATTGATTCCTTTCACATTCTTTGTGTTTTAAAGAAACTGGACAAGCAGAAAACTGTCAGTTTCCTCTTTATATACCTTTACATTTACATAAGCTGACCTCTGTGCTCAGGGAAGGAATGTTCCCTTCCTCATCTGTTCTTTCTGTTCATTGTATTTCTTCAAAGCGCAGGTGATACTTTCTCCATCAAGAAGAATTGTTCAGTCGTTTCATTTGTGACTGACTCTTCCTAAGCCTATTTGGGGTTTTCTTGGCAAAGATACTGGAGTGGTTTGTTATTCCCTTCTCCAGTTCATTTAGCAGATGAGAAAGCTGAGGCAAACAGGGTTAAGTGACTTGTCCAAGGTCACAGTGTATGAGGCTTTGATTTGAACTCAGGACTTCAGAACTCAAGAGCCAGCCCTCTATCCTCTTCATCATCATCATCATCATCATCATCATTCTGTGGTGCCTTCATATTTTCAAAGTTCTTTACCTATATTATTTATCCTTAGAAGGAGGTGCTATTAGACATGAGATTTTAGAGAAGAGGAAATGGAGGTAAAAAGAGGTTACGTGACTTCCTCAAAGTCATACAGTTAGTAAATGCCTGAGGCAGAATTTGAACTCATGTCTTCCCCACTCCAAGTCCAGGGCTGTCCCCTAGCTACTTAGAGCATGAAGCCTACGCGGACATGTGTCAAAAGGACATGTGTCTCAATCCTTTTCCTCCTGGGTCCACTGTGGATGAGGGGAGAGGAGAATAAAAAAGAGCATTAAATCCAAGATCCCTTGAGATTGTAATGAATGTAAATGCTGCCATAACTTCAAATTATTTAATTTCTTCCATTAGAAACTTAGTGTCTCACAGAAGTACATAATCAAAAACTCAGACTTAAGAAGGGAAAAGGCTGTTTTCTATCTTCCTGAATTAAAAAAGTGAGAACTGAAGTATTTTCAGTATTTTAACTGGTGCTATAATCAACACTTGGATCTTATTATGCATAGAATATATTCCAGTGGTGTTTAAACCACCCAAAACTAGGCTGGACTTCAAAGAAAATATATTCCTTAACTAAATGTAGAGCTTTAAAAAAAAATTCTGTAAGGTAACTATATAAAGTTTAAAAAAGTAAGGAACTGAATTTATTTCACTCTATTTTCTATTATATTTAATAAGTTAAAGGTAACAACTATGTCAGTTTCAAGGACAAATATAATTTTACCAAAGACCACGTAGGAAAATGGTTGATGCTAATCAACTGTAGATCTTAATTTTATGAAACCCTTCAGCACCTCTGAATATAAGTAAAAGATGAACATTAGTACAGAACATCTAAGGGTTCATGTTATCTTTGTGGACTGGGCACATTGATCAGAGAATCCTTTTGAAAATACTTTCAAGATTCAATATATTCTACTTGTATATACACTCTAAAAAAATAACTGCTACAGGTTAAAGATTGGGATGTTATGACAAAATTATTTTTAAATCTCAAAATTGAGTTCTCTTAGAAATCCACACTTTGGGGTTAGAGTGCCTATATTATGGGCTTCATGCCTCAGAGGGCCTAAAACCAGTGCCTTACCATGTCTTCTCCAAACCTCAGTATTTGCATATAGGTGAAGTCAGTTTAAAATGAATGTCAAGGGCAACACGGAAGGTGAAAAATGAGATTGACAAAGGTAACAAAAGACAAAAACAGTGAATGTTTGAGGGATCATAAGATCACAGTTTTAGAGCTGTGTATTGATCCAGTTATACCATTACAAGGAATATACTTCAAGGAGGATTATAAAAAATAATGAAGCCTATTCAATCAATCGCTAAATATTTATTAAGCACCTACTATGCATCAGACACCATGCTGAGCATCTGGGATACAAAAAGGGGCAAAAAACCAGTCATTGTCCTCCAGGAGCTTACAATCTAATGGCGAAGACAACATGCAAATATATACAAAGCAAGCTGTATAGAGCATAAACAGTAAATAATTAAAAGAGGAAAATCACTGGAATTAAAAGGGATTAGGGAAGGCTTCCTGCAGAAAGTGAGATTTTAGTTAGGATTTAAACAAAGTCAGAGAGGTCAGTAGTTGGAGTGGAGGAGGGAGAACATTCCAGACATGGGGGACAGCCAGAGAATATGTTCAGAGTTCAGAGGGGGAATGTCTTGATTGTACAACAGTGGGGAGGTCAGTGTCACTGGCTGGAAGAGTACAAGTCAGGGAATAAAGTGTAAGATGACTTGGAAAGGTGGGGGGCGGGGGGAGGGAATGAGGTTAGAAAGGGCTTTGAATAGCACCAAACAGAACATTTTGTATTTGCTTCTAGAAGCAATAGGAGCTCCTCTCTCTGACACTTTTTATTCGTGGTATTTTCAATAACAACAAAAGAAGATCTCTGTACTGTTAATACAATTAAAAAATAAGAAATGTTTATTTCATCTCTTTTTAATTTCTATTGTCGTGTTTTGTAATATACATTATATAAAGCAATGAACATACGTGCATTTTGTAAATATAGATTTATTGGTATATCCTGAAACTTTTTTTTTCTTAAATCAATAGGGGTACATGATCAAAACCATTGCAGATCACTGGATTGTAAAAAAAAAACAAAAAAACCTCATTTCTCTTTGTATTTTTTAAAAATTATAAATATTAATTGATATTCACTGATGAATATCACCAATGTTTATAGTACAAAAAGCATCTGAGGCCACTATACCCGGTATGTATTTTCAGACATAGTTAATGTGTAAGTAATACTGCACTTATCTCTTACAAGGGAAGGGATCATGTGGTAGTGACAGTGATGTAAAGAGAAAAATGAGTGTCACTAAAAACTATTTTAAAAATGAAAAGAGGAGAGCACATTGGAAAACCCTGAAAAATAATTGATGTAGATGAAGTCTATTCATCTGTGAATACTCAGTGAATATTTATCATTTCAAAAAAATATGAAGGGGAGAAAGATGGGTATTTGTTTCGTTTGTTTTTTTGGCACAGTTCGGTGGTGGAATAGTGCATACAGCATTGGGGTCTGGAGTTCAAATGTGATTGTTGACACTTTCTAGTTGTGTGACCCTGGGCAAGTCACTTTACATCTGTTTGTCTCATTCGGCTTGTCTGTAAGATAGGAATGATAATGGCACCACCTACTTCCCATCCTTGTTGTGAGGATTAAATGAGATGACAATTGTAAAGAGCTTAGCACAGTGCCTGGCACATAATAAATGCTATGTAAATGTTGACTATTAGCTATTACTTAGATGATAAATTTTTCATAAATGTTTAAAACATAAGACTAATGGCTAGAAATTAGGGAACAAATTCTAGTCTCAGTTTTACCAATAAGAATGTGACCCAAGATAAATCACTCAGCTCTGTGCCTTGGTTTTCTCAGGTTAAACATCTATTGGATACCTACGTTCCAGTTTACCGTGGGAAATAGCGTATCTATCAGAAAGTGACCCAGTGTGGATTTAATGCATAAGGCATAAGTGCAAAATAAATAACTACATGAAAATATGCATAGTAAATTTCTTTAAAAAAAAATAGCTTGCATTTGAGTTGGCTGCTGAATGTCAGCAACTGGGTTCTATTTCATAAAAGCAAATTTTGTCAGCTTCACAAGTTGTAAGTTCGTATGTGTTCAATCCTAAGGAGCTTTGAAACTAAAGCAGCAGCAGAAAGTCAGTTCAAAATGACATTATGCTCAGAGGTTAGTTTCTAATTAGAAGTGGGTTTTAATTACAGAACTTGGAACTCTGTACTAAATCTCATTTAAATGAGACCCACAAAAGTTCACATCACTTTATTTTCTAAAAAGTCTCTCTTGCAATCAAGAAACACCTTTAAAAAAACACACCAAACATTTCCAACTCTCCACATGGAATCAAGTGAAGAGAAAGAGAAAACACAGAAATAAGCAGACACATAGAAAAGCTTTTTGTTGACTTAACTTCTAGCATTCAAGTCTGCCAAGTAAGCGTGCAAGGAATTAAGATCACCCAGGAGCAAGTCTGAGCTGGGTCTGACCAAGGTGTCAGCCGTCCAGCAGCATCGGATAATGTGTTCCAGTCTTTGGCCAGGTATGGAGGCAGTGAAGACTGAGGATGTGAGTGGTGGCCGGAGGTTATAGGCCACCACCGCATACAGTATGTATTGGCGGTCACCAGAATAAGGCACTTCCTTTGTGACCATTTGCCAGAGAGTGATGGCAAAAGAATAGATGTCTGCTTTGCCAGTTACTGTCTCCCCTTTGAGAATCTCTGGGGCCCGATGTGTATATGTACCGCCCAGGTGGCAATGGTGGGCGCTCAAACCCAGCAGGTCTTCTATCCTTTGTGAACACCCAAAGTCCCCAATTTTGCAGACCTCTTGCTCCCCGATCAAGATGTTGGCCGGCTTGAGATCCAAGTGGACGATGCCTTGAGAATGGAGAAAAAGAAGGCCACTGACCACGTCGAGGGAATACCGGAGGCACCTTCCCAGGTCCAAGGGCTGCCCGACTCTGGGCTCCGCGTCGTCGGGTGCGGAGCTAGCTTGGTAGATCACGTCGTGCAGAGTCGTATGGCCACCATACTCCATGATTATGGTCCCCAGGCTGTTATAACCCGCGGGAATGCAAGTGCTGGCGGCCACGACGCGCACCACGTTTTTATGGCACAGCCTGGCGACGTTGAGCTCGGCCCAGAAGCTCTGTCTGGAAGCTAGCCGGTTCTTGTTGCACTTTTTCACTTGCTTTATCGCAACGGTAAGCCCTCGGTAGGTGCCCTTATAGACAGAGCCAAACCCCCCGGTCCCCAGCTTCTGTAGGAAACGTATCTGCTCCCAGTCAATGGAGCACCAGGCCAGCCTCTGGGGCAGCCGCCGAGCCCTCGGGGAGGGAGTGCCCTCCAGAAAGAGCTTCCCCCCATTCCCCGGGACCTCCAGGGGGCTGCTGCAGGGCCTCAAGTCCACCGAGGGAGAAAACTCTCTGGGAAAGAAACGCGTCAGGGGAACGGGTGAAGGCATGGGGCACTTTGAGATGGGGACTAGCTCCCTTGCATGGAGAAAGAGAGAAAAAAAGGCCAAATAAGCCTCGAAGAGTGACGACTCACCCTGATAACATCTCTGCCTCTTTTATTCTCTTCCTTCATTTCCCTTCTCCCGCCCCCCAACCCCCAACAAATAAGCTACATCTGTCGCGGATGAGAAAGAAAATTTTCAGATTAAAGCATTTATCTCAATCACATAATGCAAGTTCTCATGTTAAAAAAAATTCCTAAGAAGAGTTCACAGCATGAACAATAAGCATATGCCCTACAACTCACCTTATAGCATGTTCTCTCTTCTCTACTATGCCCCTAATTAAAAGGAAGTTTTTTTCCCCCAAGTGTCATCAGCTGAAATCCATTCTTAGACTACATAGACCACAACAATGAAATGAAATTATTTCACACTTTTCAGGCTAGAGTGATTGTCAGCATTTGTCTCCAGCTGCATTAAATAACTTCCAGCAGTTACTGGCAGAAATAGTTGAAATAAGAACAGCACATATTTGTTTAACTTATTAAAGGAATAATTAGGTACAACATTCAGCAGTAAGGAATTGCAATGTTAATGTAATTGACACAAACAAAATCACTGGTACTCATAAGTCAAGGCTCTTTACCCTACATATCAGAAAAAAGTTAAGACTTTGACATTCCATTCAGCATCCAGAGGAAATTAGCAATACTTCTTAGCAACATATAGAAGGAATTCCTTACAATCCTTCTAACCTACCATAGCAATTCAGCCCACCCAGTGAGTTCACTAGCAAGAGAGATTCTAGACAAATGAGTTACAGAAGTCTTGTACTAAAACCGGCAACAAAAAGAGAAAGAATAAAGAATAAAGTCATAGTGATGCCCTCAAATAATAACAAATATACACAGAAAGCAGAAGAAAAAGTTTATGTAAAAAAAAAGTCTGCATTATCTCTGATACTTATGTAGAGGGAATGCATGAAATACAATACAAGGTATAAGAAACAATTCACACAATTCTCTCATACATAAAACAAATAATTGTTAAGTTTTTGGTACCGAATAATTGGAAAAATTTTTTATACCTGCTTTATGAAGAAAACACCAAGTTCAGTATTATCTCAGTTTTAGAAAACAAAACTTATGGAGATGGTCAGAGACTGGATTTGGAACAAAAGTTCCACTTTCCAATTTTGAGTTAGGTCACTTGGTCAGCCTGCTTGGAGTATTTATGTGTATTGTAAAGGCACAAGTTTATAGTGAGCATTTATATTTCCATGTCTGTAATGTATTTGAATTCCTCTTCCATGAAGCTTTCTTTATCCCCCTAGAAAGGAGAGTGAGCCTATACTTTCCTGACCTCTCCTAGAATTTTCTTTATACCTACCATGAACCTATATAATCCTGATTTGGATTATGGTTGTGTGTGTGTGTGTATGTGTATCTACTTTGTGATAAAGTTCACAAGATGGGCCCAAGGTCTCTGCCTTACATTACTGAAGAACCTAATAGAGTATTAGCACATAGTCACCATATCAAGGATCTGTGATTTTATGATGTAAAACATAGGAGCCCCGAAGGAGATGGACTTCATAATTACCTGGAGGAGTTTATACAAATTGATGCTAAGTGAGAAGAGCAGAACCAGGAAAAACTTGTACACAATCACAGACACATTGTACATATGATGACCAACCTTGATAAACTGGACTACCCTCAACAACGCACAGCTAAAAGACAACTCTACAAGC
>CM053587.1:157829188-157840358 GCA_028646515.1 Pseudochirops corinnae | reverse complement strand
AGAAAGATAAACTATAGTTCGAATGGAGACTGAAGCAAAACATGCTATCGTTCTTTTTCATGTCTGGTTTTGCTTGTTTTTTCCCCAGTGATCACTCATTGGTTACAACCCTTCTATATAACCAAACTATTGTACAATGTGAAAGTATTTGCAGATCCTATACATGATTGCATGCCACCATGGGGGGGGGGGGAAGTGAGGGGAGAAAATCTGAAACTCAAGTGATTGTGGAACTCAATCTCATAAACTGAAAATAAATAAACAAGTCATTAAAAAAAAAACCAACATAGGAGCCCCTCATTAAATGGCTGTTAAACTGAGTAAGAATAAACACCTTGGATGGGCAGGTAGGTGTTGGGTATATAGAATGCCAGGCCTGGAATCAGGAAGATTCAGCTTCCTGAGTTCAAATTTGACCTCAGACACTTACTAGCTGTGTGACCCTGTGAAAGTCACTTAACCCTATTTGCCTCAGTTTCCTCAACAGTAAAATGAGCTGGAGAAGGCAATCGCAAAGTGCTCCAGTATCTTTACCAAGAAAACCCCAAATGGGGTCACAAAGAGTCAAACACAATTCACTTGGAGTCCTCTCAGCTCTAGTATGTGATTTCTGTGCTTGAGTGTGCTCCTAACTTATTATGTGGGTTCATGTAAATCACATTACTTCTGTGGGCCTTAAACTCACCACTTATTCAAAACAACGAAGATAATTCAATATAGTAAAAATCTAATTTATTTGAAATACAAGGAGATTTCATCCAAATTAATAAAATCATAGATTATTTTTTAAAATACAGTGGTTTTTTTTAAAAATACCCCATATATTATAAATTCTAAGTGGATGCCAATAAATAGTATTTGCTCATTTTAAAAGTTTACCATAGGTTTCCATCATATAATAATAATAACAACTTGTAATTGTATATCACTTTAAGTTGTGCAAAGCATTTTCATGAGAAGCAGCCTGGGATAAAAAGCTGGCCTGAGGGGTTGCTTTGTGGGTAAAAGCAAATCACTTCCTCCTTTGGTGCCCCGCCACTCTGGAGTGGTTCGCCATTTCCTTCTCCTGCTCATTTTACAGATGAGAAACCGAAGCAGACAGGATTAAGTGACTTGCCCAGGGTCATAGAACTTCTAAGTGTTTGAGGGAACTTTGTAAGACCTCCAAGTTACAGGGACCCTACTGATCTGCAATTGGTAAAGAAAGTTCCTCACTGGAACCTCTTTATACTCATAAAATTACAGGTCCAATTAAAACAAAATATTACATGGCACAAGTGTAACATTATAATATATTATTATCTCCATGGAAAAATGGAGGCTCTGGAAAATTAAGTAAGTTCAACATAACATACAAGTATTCATGGGAAGCACCTAAACCACTACACCAGCCCTCCTCAGTGGCACTTCTAACTAAAGATACATTTCAAACTTTTTGTTCAATTAAAAAAAAAAAAAGCCTCGGCGGTGGATTCAGAATGGAGAGGTTGGGTGTGACTAGGAGGAGCTTCACTAAGGAATTTTTAAAATTTGTTACTGAGTTCTCAGGAGTATTGTGAACCTTAGCAGGGTAATAGATATAAAATGCTTTAAAATCTTTGCTATAATGCTCCGTTCCTGCCCCAAATCCATCTATGTCTACTTAGTTTAATGGAGTGCCTGGCTGAGAGGCAGGGCTGGTATTGTCATGCATTTTACGTGGCTCAGCCATTCAACAAATATGCATTGAGAATTTATCATAAACAAGGTGCAAAAGTGAATAAAGGACAGGTCTGGGAGTCACAAAGGTGTGTGTTCAAGCATAGCCTTTGATAAGTACTGCCTCTGTGACACCTGGGGAGTCAATGCATTTAACCTCCCAGTGTTCTAGGCACGAGTTCCAGGCAAGAGTTTCAGAGAAGGTACCAAAGTGCATGGGTAGTGGGAGTTTGCTCATCCTTAGGTTCCCTATAACAATACAGTCACAAACCCATTCCCTCCCCTCGTATAAAACATGCACTCAATATTGTAGTGGAAACAAAAAATATAAGTATATAACAATCTTTGTCTTTGAACTTACAGTTTAGTTGGGAAAATGAGAAGAATATATGTGTGTATATATGCATGTATGTGTGTATGTCTTTGTTGTTGATGAGTTGTTTGAGTTGTGTTCAATTCTCTGTGACCCCATTTGGGGTTTTCTTGGCAAAGATGCTGGAGTGTTTTTTCATTTCCTTCTCCTGCTCATTTTACAGATGAGGAACTGAAACAGACAGGATTAAGTGACTTGCCCAGGGTCATAGAGCTTCTGAGTGTCTGAGGCAGGATTTGAACTCAGATCATCCTGACATTCTATAGGCTGCACCACCTAGCTTCCCTATATAACTATATATAACCACATGACAAAGCAATAGATGATAAGGATTACAAGGTGATTCAGATATAAGTACCACAGCAAAGGGAAGATCATGTGGTTTAGTGTAGAGGCATCAAAAAGGCAGCCATTCCACCACACTCTTTATTACGGCCAGAACCAGATTAAAATGTAATTAGGAACTATTTAACACAATAAATAAAGTCAATAAAACATAAGGAATATTAATATGAGGTTTTCTAAGTCAATGCACAACAGACAGGCTCCCTTGTGACTTCAATAACCCCATCTCTATTTGAGTTTGACACTATTGGTTTAGTAGAAGGAGTCCTGAAATTTGGGTCCCAGCTCTGATACTTCCAGTGTCAACCTTAGGCAAATCAATTAACTTCTCCAAGTCATTTTTTTTTCATCTGTAAAATGGGAATGGGTACTACTTACCTGATGGGATAGTTCTAGGAGAAATGTTTAAAAGATAGATAACTGTGAGCTTTCGTTGCTTTTTTAAAGCCGAAGTAGTTAGGGAAGGCTTGAAAGGAGGCAGCATTCTAGTGATGGGAAGCCTATATTTTAAGAGGGACACTAACAAGCTGGAATGCATATAAGGAAAGCAACCAGCAAGGTGAGGGGACTGGAAGCCATACCATACATGGATTGATTGAAAGAACTGGAGGAAATTTGGTTTAGAGAAGGAACATACCAGCTATCTTCAAATATTTAAAATCCCATCAGATAGCAGAGGAATTCTACTTGAGAGAAGGGACCGTCATCACTTAGCAAAGCTCTTTACACATAGTCAGCACTTTGTAAACGCTTCATTCATTTGCTTTGTTTTACCTGAGCCCAGAAAACAGATGTAAAAGCATTTGGTAGAAATTGTGTAAAGAGAGAATTTTGCTCAATGTAAGGAAACTCTTTCAAATACATGGAATCCTTATTATCTGCATATTCCTTCCCCCAGTCTCTGAAGTTAGAAGGTTGCCGTTGTCACGACATGTGATTTTGTGGGTTGGTACTCTCTCTTCTAGTGCAGAACAGCTGCTGCTTTGCAATTCCTAATCTTAGGAAGCTGCCTGGAGCGCTACCACCTCCTTGCCAAGAGGTCCCACAGGACAGAAAAAGTTGTCTTAATATGAAAATATTCATTATCGAATTGACCCCTTCTAAAATTTGTCCCCATTCATAACAGCTTTCTCAGCCTACCACTAGCATGTATCCTCCCCACTTTGTCATCTTTGTTGGTAGCTGCTTCAAAAGGTAATGATTTGAATGTCAAAGGAGCAAGAGATTGATGTTGAATATTTTTGAAACAAGGTCCCCCTTCATGCTGCAGAATTGAAATGTGAAGTGAAGGGGCAGCTAGGTGGCACAGAGCACCGGCCTTGGAGTCAGGAAGACCTGAGTCCAAATCCAGCCTCCCACACTTAACACACACACACACACACACACACACACACACACACACAAAAACTAGTCAGGTGACCTTGGGCAAGTCACTTAACCCCAATTGTCCTACCTTCCCCCCCTTCAAAAACCAAAAAAAAAAAAAAAAAAAAGAAAAGAAAAAAGAAAAAAAGAAATGTGAAGTGAAGGCTATATGGGGTACTATCATCTTGTTTTGTCAGACAAAATTATGTCCCCACAAAATCAATAATTGATTCATTCTTTGCTCTGACAACTAGTCTATAGTTTCAGTTATATCCCAACTGTTGTTAAAGATAGATAAAATATGTGTATTTTTATTTCTCTGGGTAAATTTCTAACCTTTTCCCCCTCCATTACTTGCTTTCAAATGTTGGTTCCCTTTAAGTGGCATTTTCGTTTCTCATCTCAATTATCCTTAGACTAACAAGGGGCCTCCAGGAATTAAGTGGGCCACAAGCACATTGGCTGCCTCATAAAGTAGGGAGTGAGTTCTTCTTGTCAGACCATTTATTAGGAAGGTTGTAGAGATGATTCTTTTGAGGTGGGGATACAGTTGCTAAACTTTGAGGTTTCTTGCAACTCAGAGACTTTGTGATTCTGAGCCAAGTCTTACAGGACAACCAGGATTTGAGAGATAAAGATGGAGGATGAGAAGGGATGGCATTACAGGGAGGAAGAATGGATAATCTTTAGAAGACTTTGGTCTAGAGTTATCAGAAATTGTTATTGATTGAAGCACTAATGGGTGGAAGAATCTGTTCAGGGCTGGGGCTACACTGTGACTAAACTTTATGTTCCCATTGGGGTGGGGACACATTTCTAAATGTTACTCAACTGAAGTGACAGCCGCGTTCCTTCAGGGCTTATGACACTTGAAATGTTCCTAGATTGTGGCCCCACCTAGAGGATATGAGGGGTGGTGGCTTCTTTGGAAATGTCATTGATAGATATAATCTATGTGTTGCCAGTTTCTAATAAGAGGAGCCTGGAAAGAAATGGAATAATTTGCTAGATCCTCAAAAATTGGAATAGAGTTCCTTAGGGTGAAGAATCCCAACTCCACGAAGGGGTCACCTTACTTAATAAAGGAACTGATGAGACTGGAACCTTCCACATCACAACAGGGGGTAGAATGCTAAAAGAAAAGATTGTGAAGTTTGTGGTGCCCAGAGCCCCCCAAAACACCCCAGTAAAGCTAATGCACCAGAAGGAGCAACGATAAAGAAAACCAAAGGGGACTAACAATAAGCTCTTCTAGCCAGTCCTGAACTATATGAGGAGACTGCACAGGCCCTGAGCAGAGATGAGCCAGAGTAAGAAGAAGGCACAATGTACAGGCAGCCCAGACTCACGTCAAGAGACAGTGCAAGGAAGCACTCAACACGAGGCCCAGGGCCTGAGGCACAGCAGAAGACAGGGTCTAGTCAGTGCACTAAATTGACAGCAAGAGAAAGAGCCAAGAGAGACCCAGAACCCTGGCATAACAGCATTCCATGAGCCACAAGAGGATCATTCAGGGCCAGATCAGAACCCAGACAACTTGTGCCCAACCAAGAATCTCGGAAGCCCAGACTCAGCAGAGACAGGGATAGACCAGTGCCTTGGCGGCCAACACCTGAACCGCAGTAGGAAAAATGACATGGCAAGCAAAGCTGGAGGCCTGCTACCAGTACAATTGACATCTATGTGGGGCTTACAGGGGTGGCAAAATGAGTTAGGGCAAGAGGTGGAGCCGGCTCAGGGGCTGAAGCCTATGTAAGAGGAATACAGAGATGGGGCTGAGATCAAAACTGAAGTCAAAGCCCTGGGAGACTGAGCCCACACCCAGGAAGTCCTACAGAGGGTCTAGCCTTAGCCACTATGTTCAGAAGGAAGCAGAGCTTCCTTACACCATCCCAAGAGTAAAAGATAGACATGAGTCTGACCTAAGCACAAAACTCTCATTTAGCAAATGAGGCTGGAAATATGATTAAACAGAAGAAAATGACAAACACAATGAAGAAACACTATGGATTAAGAAAAAAAAACAAGAAGTAAATCCAGAAGAGAATAATAGCATCAACAAAAAACCTGGAAGAGATGAATCAAGAAGTACAAAGTGTAAGGTTAAATGAAATAAGAGGTAAGGGGGAAAGAAGAAGAAAAATTAACAGTTTAGAAGGCAAAATGGTAAACCTTGTCTAAGTACCTGACTCCCTGAAAATGAACGTAGGCCAAAGAGAAAGCAATGACTCTGAGAAACAATAAGAAATACTAAAACAAAATGAAAAGATTAGGGGAAAAAAATTAAGGTGTATCCTGAAACAACTGACCCGGAATACAGGCAATAG
This sequence comes from Pseudochirops corinnae, assembly GCA_028646515.1. Classification (NCBI taxonomy): domain Eukaryota; kingdom Metazoa; phylum Chordata; class Mammalia; order Diprotodontia; family Pseudocheiridae; genus Pseudochirops; species Pseudochirops corinnae. The sequence continues at coordinate 157,834,250 of CM053587.1, read as the reverse complement.
CCTTCTTATCAGGCTCCTTACCTAAAGTCTGTCCCCACATCTATCTATCCTCTTTCCAAGCTGCCAAAGTGATCAATGTCAACCCTCCCCTACCTCCACTAAATAAATTCCATTTGCTCTCTGTCACATCAAGGATCCAATATAAAATTCTGCTTGACTTTTTTTTTTTCTGGAGGGCGGAAAGTAGGGCAGTTGGGGTTGAGTGACTTGCCCAAGGTCACACAGCTAGTAAGTGTTAGTGTCTGAGGCCAGATTTGAACTCAGGTCCTCCTGACTCCATGACTGATGCTCTATTCACTACGCCACCTAGCCGCCCCCGCTTGACTTTTAAAGTCCTTAATGACACAGTCCCTTTTATATAATTTCCACCTTCTTGCTCTTTATTCCCCTCCACATACCCCACAATCCATAATACCAGCATTCTCAGCCATTTCATTACTTGTGTCCTAATGTTATATATAAATGTGTATGCATATATCTGCATATTCAAATATATACACATATATTTGAATCAGTTCCTTCCATACATTGGATCTGAAGCATTTATCAAAGAATATATATGTGTATATACACATATGGTTTATATACATATGTGTGTATATTTGTGTACAAACATGTTTGTATATGTATGTATATGTGTATAAAACATATATGTGTATATGTCTAAATCTATATATATGAATTAAAGACATTCTCTAACAGATAAATGGTCAAAGGATACAAACAGGCAGTTCTCAAAGCAAGAAATTCAATATGAAACCATATGAAAAATGTTCCAAATCGCTAATAATATCAAAAATTAAAACCACATTGAGGTTCCATCTCACATCTGTCATGTTGGCAAAGATGCTAGAACAAGTCAGAGCAGTCAACGAGCATTTATTAATTGCTTACTGTGTTCTAGGTAAGTACTAAGGATAAAAAGAAAGGAAAAAAAAAACAGTCCCTGCCCTCAAAAAGCTCACAAATCAACGGAGGAGGCAACACACATACAACTATGTACAAACAAGATACATGATGAATTGGAGATCATCACAGAGAAAAGGCACTATCAGGGACTTGGAAAAGTTCCTTGTAGAAGGTGATTTTAGCTGAGACTTGGGAGCCACTGGGGTTTTTGAATGGGGAGATGACATGGTCAGACCACTTCAGGGAGGTCACTAAGTAGAGAGTGAATTGTAAGGGGAGAGAGAATTGAGGCAAGGAGTTCAACCAGAAGGTTAAGCCAGTAGCACACCAGCCTAAGCTTGAGATGATAAGGGTCTGCACCAGTGTGGTAGCAGTGTTAGATAAGAGAAGATATATATGTATATATGAGAGATGTTATGAAGGTAGAATTGGTGGGACTTGACAATAGATTGGATATAAGGGGTGAGAGAGCGAGAAGTCAAGAATGACACCAGAAGTTGTGAGCCTTTAAGAGGATAGTGGTTCCCTGGGCAGTAATAGTAAAGTTAGGAAAAGAAGAGAGTTTAGGGGAAAAGATAATGATTCAGTTTTGAACATGTTGAACTTGAAAAACTGGAAACATGAGAAAAAAAACCAGGAAACGAATTATTGGGAAAACAGACATTAATGCTCTGTTGGTAGAATTATGAATTGATCCAACCATTCTGGAAAGCAATTTGGAATTATTTCTCAAAAGTCACTAAACTGTGCAAAACTCTTAACCCAGCAATATCCTACTTGGCTTTTAAACCAAAGAGATCAAAGAAAGAGGAAAAAGATTATTATGTACAAAAACATTTAAAGCAGTTCTGTTTGTTGTATTAGATAACTTGAAACTAATAAATGTCTATTAATTGGGGATGGGTTGAGAAAATTGTATATATCAATGTACTGGAATATTATAGTGGTGTAAGAAATTATGAAAGGGACTGTTTCAGAGAAAACTGGGTAGATCTATATAACTGATGCAGAGTGAAGTGAACAGATCTAAGAGAACAATTCCCACAATTATATACATATTATACATATATGTATATATATATATATATATACATACACACATACACAGATATACAATACTAAGAAAGACTTAACTCTAATCAATGCAATGATCAACATGATGATGGTTGCATGATAAATACCTCTTGACATAGAAATGATGGACTCAATGTATAAAATGAAATACACATTTTCACATTTTTAATGTGGGAATTTGTTTTGGTTAACTTACCAAGGTTTTTCTTTTTGTTTTTTTAATAGGAAAGGGTGAGAGGGGCTAATTTCATGGTTGCCCTCTAAAGAAGAAAAGAAAGAAAAGAGAATCATTAAAGTAATTTTAATCTTATAGAAGAGAAAAAAAGGAAGACAATGAGGCACAGATAAGCAGCACAATTTTGGAAGCTACATGTTGAATTTATTGTATACTTAAAGGTAAAACCAAGTTGTATGTAATATTGTTTCATGTAAAATTTTCCTTTTCTCTTCTGCTTGGTACATGAAAATTTTATTTTTTGGTAAGTTCAGAATTTTTAAGACTACGACTTAAAAAGAAAAAAGAAAGAAGGGTGTGTGTCTCCGTAGAGGCATTCTTTGCTTTGGGTGTGACTGAACTACCAAGAGGTAGCTAAACTGTGAACTATAATATGTTTGATTATATGCTGAATTCACCTGCAGTATCAGGACTGAAAATGATCCAGACTGCAGATTCATTCAGTCTGCAAATTCCACATAGGGTCTGTGGAGAGCTGGGACACTGTAAGGTAACCCTGATACTTCTGGAGCAGAAGTTGGTCATTCCCATTCCCACATTATGAGGGAAATTTATGTGCATCAAGAAGCTTCTCTAAGGAAATAAACTAAGACAGAGAACCTAGGAATGAAGTGTCTGCAAAAGAGGGGCATGCTGGAAGAGGGTCACTGCATGGGAGAAAGGGATTCCCAGTATCAAACAAATCTTCCCCAAGGAATCGTTCATTGTAGTGGGAAAACTATATGGCTTGTAGGATTTTGGACTAGTAAATAATCCAATATTTTTGTAATTGTTTTTTTAAAATTAAAAAAAATTGCTTCCATGTTTATTCTCATCCCATTAGGTTTTGTTTCTTTAATATCTTTTGGGATATCTTTTTCTTTTATGCCCTCTCTTCAGGTTTAGGAACAACTTGCTCCTTTTCATTGAGGCAGTTAGGTGGTGCAGTGCATAGAGCATTTAGTCTGGAGTCAGGAAGCCCTCATTTCTAATCCCCCCTTAGACTTTTAATAGCTGTGACCCTAGGCAAAGCACCTAACTAACTTCTGTCTGCCTCAGTTTCCTCAACTTTAAAATAGGGATACTAATAACACCTACCTCTCGGGGTTGTTGTGGGGATTAAATAAGATTTGTAAAGTGTTTAATATAGTGCCTGGTATATAGTAGGCACTTAATAAATGCTTATTACCTTCCTTCCTTCAATGTCATCTTAACACGGAGAGCAGAACTCACATAGGGGTTGATGAGACCATGAAGATTACAAGTATGCCTGTACATGTCAGATTTTGCAATTTTGTTGACTTGTATATGCCTGTAATGAGAGATTCTCCATCCAAACCCTTCTACAATATTTTCCGCAATTTTGAGCACGTGCAGGAAAAATAACTGAGCACTCTTTAGGGAGAACAGTCCTCTGTACATAATCTCTCTGAGCATACCCACCACCTCCACCTTATGGGGACAAAAAAAAAAAGCACGTTTTTTCTTTAATGGGACATCTCTCAAGTATTTGGTAGCTTCTATATATATATGCATGTCTTTTGTAGTTGGAGTCGTTTCTTAAAAGTAGATTTTTATTGAGCTGTTTTGCTCTTATATAACTTAGATTTTTCTCCTGTTCACCAGTTTTCATGAAGTAGATTCAATTTGAAGATTTGACCCTCTTGACTTGTATGATTTGTGGGATTTTCTGGATCAAATGAGATCACTAATGATGCCTTTTTAATGATTTCTAATGATCAGTAGGGCTCCATGGGAAGAGAGAGAGAGGGCTTTCTCCATCACAGTTCAGAAATAAATGCTTTATTGATGCTTTTAGAAATGTCATTGTTGGAGCAGAGCCAAGATGGCGGCATAGAAGCAGGAAAACTCTGCAGCTCCCACATAACCACCTCAAATACCCATAAAATATGACTCTAAACAAATTTTAGGCTTCCAGAATTCACAAAATTACAGAAAAACACATCTCCCACTGAAGGCAGCTCAGCAGGTGGGACAGGAAGGGCTCATCACAGCATGCTGAAAGCCGAAACCAGCCTGGCCCAAAACCAAGGCTTGGCCCCGGGGCAGCCAGGACAAGCTGCAGATGGAGCCTTCAGGAGAGTGGATCAGCAGCAGCTGTGGCAATTTCCAGAATTATCAAGCCATAAGAAATAAGGACTAAGTGAAAGGTTAGTGGAACTTGGCTAAATTCGGGGGAGAGGGTCCGTATGAACTGCCTCCAGGGCAAGGAAGCAGCAGAAGTGGTGGCCCTGCAGCCACCTCCACTTGGCTGCATCAGAGCTCACAGATTGCAGATTGCAGGGGGGCCAAGCAAACATTCAGAGGCTAAGTGCTCTTGCCTTAAGCTGCCTGGGTCGGGATCGTAGACTTGGGTGGTGGTCCTGGGGTGCATTTTCAGTGAGCCAAAGATGGTGGGGGCTGTAGAAGCCTCTTAATAGCTCCAGCAGCTGCAAAAACCCCAGGAATTTGGGACAGAGATTTCCCCTCTGGAAACAGAGTTCCACAGAGCTAAAAAGTCAAGTAATTGACTGGTAACACGAGTAGGCAAAGGAAGCAAAGTAAGAACAGCAATCCAACTTTAGATTCCTTTTTTGGGGACAAAAAGGATCAAAGCATGGAATGGGAGAAAGACAACACAGTCAGAACTCCCACAACAAAAGCTTCCAAGAAACATGTAGACTGGTTATAAGCCATAGAGCAGCTTAAGAAGGATTTTGAAAACCAAATAAGAGAAGTGGAGGAAAAACTGGGAACAGAAATGAGAATGATGCAAGAAAATCATGAAAAGAGAGTCAACAACCTGACTGAAGAAAATAACACTTTAAAATATAGATTAATTTAAATGGCAAAAGAGGCCCAAAA